>JAHHUM010002080.1:0-125879 GCA_036173005.1 Crenichthys baileyi
TGTAATTGTTTAAACCTGATAAGAGTGTGAATTTAAAATAGATTTTTTTGACACCAATATTTTTCATATTTTATTTGTAGTCAAGTTCACCATAGGGGATCATTTGATCCAGTGAGCTTGTTCCCAAAAGCAAGATTGTGGTCATTGGCTTATTTTTGCTCCTTTTACTGCAGTCGTTTTACTATGGAGGTGTAGCTGGAATGTTGAATCAGGTTTTTTCAGAGTTGCTCCATGTGCATATGCATTCATCAGCATTGCATCAATGTTGAAAGCTTGTTTTCAATTTCATCTTCATGTTGGTTTTAAAATTTACAGGTTTTGAATTGGTTTGCTGTGTAGCGATAATGTATCATTGTGGTTGCATGATATTTGTTTAAATAAGAGGAACTCTATGTGGCCTATTTCGTGTGATTGCATTGTAAGCACTGATTTTTAGATATGCCCACAAGATGAAAAACAGTGTGGCAGATGGTTAAGGAAGCCCTGCACATAGCATTCAGTCATTCACTTTGCAGCATATCCTCTTCCTTGTGACAGTGGCTCTCTTTCACTCATGGCCAGGAGACCAACTGTTTGTTCAGTGGACAGATAGAAGACACAGTGACACAGCTACAGTAGTACCAGTGTCATTTGGAAAGAAAATCATACACAGTTACAAGCTAATTTTTCAGCATTAAAGTGTCAGTATAAGGGATTAGGTATATTATACATTAAATCTATGTAACATTTCTTCAAAATGTTTCAAACAATCTTACCTCCAAGTAGTAGCAAGAGACATGCTGATATGTCCTGGAAATTTGATTAGGAAATTAAATTTGTATTAAAATACAAATTTAGTTTGTTCTGTTTGTTGTGTTTTCTTTTGTTTATACAAGTTCCTGAATTACATATCCCAAAAATGTTTTAAAGCCATTTTTATGCTGTTACCATTCACATTTTAAAATATATTATGCTCTTTACTGTTCTTGTATACTTTGCTTAGTGGGTGTAAGAGCTGGTCAATTGGGGACATTTGCAACTCTAAAAAGCTTTGTTTATTATAGACACAGGAGCATTACAGGGGAAATGTTACAGAGGCCATAGTTTTTGCTTATTGTCTCTTGAGCTATGTTAAACTTTTCATTTTAATATGATATACAAATAGAACATACACAGATTCTTGTGAGAAAGCTGGAGAGTTTTAAAAGTTTAAAACCAAGGAAAACAACAATTTCAGATTAATAGAGGATTTTCTTTGCAAAATGGTTGAGATTGATTTATAAATCAAATCATTTATGCACACAGAAATGCATCGTCTTTCTTTTTAATTTTATACATACACAAGAAAAACAAAGTAAATAGGAAGAAATGCACCTTCTGATTTATTCAAACACTGTGGAAAAACTGCAATCGCTTCTTTGAAAACCTAAAAAAACGGTTTATTCATTTCTATTTCACACGTTTAAATCCAACACATCTTCAGCAGTATGTCAATGTTTTTAGTAAAAGTCAACATAAATACAATTTCCAGGCAGGGACAGCTGGACTAAAAGTGTGTAATGATGCTGTCATGCAATTTTTTCCTACTTCATCCAATTTACACAGAGGGCTTTCTTTCAGAGCTCCTTTGACTTCCTTGTTAAGATTGATTGTTAAGATTGATAAGGTTGGATGTGGGAAAGATCTGTCCTTTTAGGAAGACTGGAGTTTTAGCATTCAGCCTAAGACTGACAAACTGTCAACATATATTGATTTCTTCTAGCCTATTTAGTTTATACCGATAAGGTAAGGCTTAATCCCAGAGTGCAACATATGGTAGTTTTTGAATGGATATAAACCTGCTATATCCTGCCTCTCCTTATCCCTTTGATGCAAATTCCATGTTTCTCTAAGTAACTTAGAAAACACTGTCCTCATATTCATGTCTCTCATCACAGCCTTGTTTAACTGAGAGTGCGATGTATTTGTATTTTCTTCAAAGTAAAGGAAAGTAATATATAGACAGTTTGGTGTAAACCATAAAAAGAAGTTCATCAGGGTAAGTTTTAAGTATAAATTAAAACCTTGTGGTTTTTATCAGCTGAATAATGATCAGGATTGGTATGATGACAGTGGTTAATTGATTCTTCAAATGAATAATGAGTCGCTGCTTGTTAGCAAGCTAAACACCTGTTTGGGGAGGCGGTATGTGTGTGTGTGTTTGCGTGTGTGCGACTGTGTGTGAAGTGTGTGTAGGTGTGATGTCTGTATTGATGTCTAATCTCTGTGCTTGTAGCCACTTTACTAAGAGAAATTGACCCCAACACCACCCATCACCCATACTATGTATGGGTGGGTCATTTTACTTTGATAACCTGGACTATTTTGAGCAGATCCACCACATGAAATAAGATAAAAAAATATATAAATTACAAGTTGGAATGTAACAGAATAAGTAAAAAAAAAAAACAAGTGGTATGAATACTTTTGCAAGGCACCGTAGCAGAACAACATCTCTGCGTTTTTTTTTTTTTTTTAAGTTTTGTTTCAAGTCCTAGCATGTAATTCCTTACTATCAGGTTGTCCACAAAATGCAGTTAAAAGTCTTCAACTGATTCAAAATGCTGCAGCAAGAGTTCTGATGAAAATTAAAAAGAGAGATCATATTTCTCCTATTTTAGCTTCCCTTCAATGGCTCCCTGTTAAATCCAGAATATAATTTAAAATTCTCCTCCTCACATATAAAGCCCTTAATGATCTAGCTCCATCATACATCAGAGATCTGATTGTTCCAAATGTTCCTAACAGAGCACTTCGTTCTCAGACTGCAGGTTTACTGGTGGTTCCTAGAGTCTCTAGAAGTAGAATGGGAGGCAGATCCTTTAGTTATCAGGCTCCCCTCCTGTGGAACCAGCTCCCAGTATTAGTCCGTGAGGCAGACACCCTGTCTACTTTTAAGGCTAGGCTTGAAACTTTCCTTTTTGATAAAACTTATAGTTAGAGTGGCTTAGGTTATCCTGAGCTATCTCTGTAGTTATGCTGCTATAAGCTTAGGCTGCTGGAGGACATGATAACCACTTTCACGCTCTTCGCTACACTACTCTTCAATTTTGTATTATTTGCTGTTATTTCAGCTTTTAACTTTATCTTCTCTCTCTTTTCGCTTCCTAGAAGCTACACCTGGCCTGACTCTGTATCTACCTGTGACACCTTCCTGGAGAAGGGGCATCATCCAAGCTTCTGCTGCCAACAACTTAATGCTCACCTTCTAACGATGATACAATTGGCCCTGTCTTTCAGTGTTTAACCCTATTTCTCTCCTAGACATAGCTACTGACTGAGCTTTTACTGTAACTAACTATATGTGCTTCTGTGTTCTGCTTCTGTGTTCTTTTTCCTTCTCTGCTCTGTTCTCTCAAACCCCCAGTTGGTCGTGGCAGATGACCGCTCACACTGATCCTGGTTCTGCTGGAGGTTTCTTCCTGTTAAAAGGGAGTTTTTCCTCTCCACTGTCGCTACATGCATGCTCAGTATGAGGGATTGCTGCAAAGTCAACGCCAGTGACTGTCCACTCTACAGTATGTCTCTACATACTCATCCAGGAGGAGTGACTGCTACAAGTCACTGACTCGATGCAATCTGCTGGCTTTCTTAGATAGATGAACTTTTTAACCAATTTGAATAAATAACTGAATCTGACTGCACTGTTCGATAGTTAGGACTAATTGGGATGTACAGTATGTACCTGACTTGAAATCTATATGATTCGATTGAATTGACTTAGCCCATTTTAAAGTCACCCACCTTTCACACAATGCAACAGGAAACAACACTCCCCAATTATTTTTACCCCTGCCTTCCTCTCTCCCTGTTGGATGGAGTAAGGGGGAGTCAGGTTTAGCCTAAACCGGCTCAGTTATGGTTGAGGTGCAAACACACCTTCCAATGGTTATAATCAGTCTGACAGAGAGAGGTATCCCAATCCTTCTGGTTTTTAGTATAACAATGGCCACCAGTGGGCTCTAGATGGACAAACTTTATCAGTTTATTGTTTTACTTAGTACCCCTACACATGGCCCATTCTAAAATGTCCAAACTCAGTAGTTTAATCTAACCTCCCCAACAACCCCGCACCATTCCAAACCCTTTGTGAAGTGCCTTGAAACATGTGTTGTGAATTGGCGCTATATAAATAAAACTGAATTGAACTGAATGTGTGAAGAGTTTTCTCTGAACCATATCTTCTTTAGGGTAAAATGTTACTGAATGAAAATGTTACATACTTCAGTTTACATTGTAAATGTCTTATAGATGTTCATTAAAATGAGAAGATTAACTTATTCATTTAAGTTCATTTCATATCTATAATAATGGGTTATTTTAATGAAATACATAGGTAGAATGATAAAGAATATGGAGAAAAACAAAATATATTTCCTGTTAGTCTGAAGCCAGAAAAAAATTACATACAGTTGTTGAAATTGGTGAGAAGATATGGCAACCTAAAAGGGTCAAAAAACATCTGTATATTAACGCTGTGTTCTAATCCATAGATTATGGTATAATCTCCGAATTTATTGGTATAAGCCATTTTTTTGTGCAAATAAGTTGTGAACACACGGTGATGTAAATAATGCGCGATTGCATAAAAATGTGCAGTGGCATAAATAACGTGTGGTGGCATTTTATGCATATTTTATCATCAAGAGGGTGTCCTCTTAGTGCTCAGCTTCTAGATGAGCACTAGAAGCTGAGCACTAAGAGGACACCCTCTTAGTGCTCAGCTTCTAGATTTTAGAGCATTTTCCCAGTACACTGCAAGGGCAGACACAACCAGAAGATCCCTGATCTTTAGGGAATGACAGAAAGTACATGCTCCAACCATTCTGCTCCTGTCTTAATAACACCCAGTTCAACAATAAAGTTTGGTATGACATTCATCTCACTGTAGTCCTTGTTATTTTTCAAATCAAAATCAAATTTATTTATATAGCACATTTAAGAACAACTGCCACTGGCCAAAGTGCTGCACACAAAAACAACAATTACAGTAATTCCAACATTAAAGAAAATGCAGTATAAGACAGAAATAGAAAACATAAAAAAAGAAAAAAGGCCAACAGATGAGTCACTCACACTGTAATAAAAGCCAGGGAGTACAAATATGTTTAAGAAGTGACTTAAAAACACTAAGAGTTGACCGGAAATAATAAAAATTACACTGTGAACGCGATGAATGATAAAACTTAGATGGTAAAAATGGACGCATTAAAATCAAGGCAGTAGATGAAAACGGGCTATGTTATTTTGATAACCTTCATATATATAATTCAATTCAATTCAATTCAGTTTTATTTAAATAGCGCCAATTCACAACACATGTTGTCTCAAGGCACTTCACAAACGTCAGGTACATACATTCCAATTAATCCTAACCATTGAACAGTCCAGTCAGAGTTAGTTATTTATTCAAATTGGATAAAAAGTTTTTCTGTCTAAGGAAACCCAGCAGATTGCATCCAGTCAGTTACTTGCAGCATTCCCTCCTCCCAGAGCATGTAGAGACAGTGGACAGTCACTGGCGTTGACTTTACAGCAATTCCTCATACTGACCATGCATGTAGCGACAGTGGAGAGGAAAAACGCCCTTTTAACAGGAAGAAACCTCCAGCAGAACCAGGCTCAGTGTGAGCAGCCATCTGCCACGACCGACTGGGGGTTAGAGAGAACAGAGGACAGACATAAAGAGAAAAAGAACCCACTGCTCTAGGAGTAACTTCTAGGGGAAAGGAAAAGTAAATGTTAATGGATGTAGCTCCTTTAGCGTTTCACCAGAAAGAAAGAACAGATAAACTTTGAGCCAGTTTTCAAGGTTAGAGTCTGAAAGAGAGCACATATGATTAGTTACAGTAAAAGCTCAGTCAATCGCCATGTCTAGGAGAGAGAAAGGGTTAAACACTGAAAGACAGTGCCATGTGGATCATCGGTAGAGGGTGAGCATTAAGTTGTTGCCAGCAGAAGCTTGGACGATGCCCTTCTCCAGAGAGGTGTCACAGGTAGACACAGAGTCAGGCCAGGTGTAGCTTCTAGGAAGAGAAAAGAGAGAGAACAAAGTTAAAAGCTGAAATAACAGCAAATAATGCAAAATTGTAGAGTAGTGTGAGAATGTAGCGAAGAGCGTGAAAGTGGTCATTATGTCCTCCAGCAGCCTAAGCCTATAGCAGCATAACTACACAGAAAGTTTCAGTTCATAACATTAATATTTACCGTGTTATCATTTTATTGACCTCCAAATTCATGGATTCTAATTTCCACAGAGGCAAAATTAATCACGTTGGTTTTTACAACACTCAATTTTACCTTGTTCTGTACACCTTCAATTCTTTTCAAGTTAATTTTTGTTATTTTGACCCCTCAGAGATAATAACCACTGCGGAGGTCCAAGGACGAGAATCCAGAAGAACCAGACCCCAGGTCTAGTGATTCATCAACCCTGGGCAGTGCATATGGAAAAAAAAAATATTTCCACCCGATTCAGGGGCCTGTAATCTGCACACAGAATACACCTAACATACATATATAAACACAAGAGAAAAAGAAGCTCAGATTATAAAAGTAGTGGGATTGTACTGATATTATGAAATGTCTTATTTAATAGAGTGAGAACTGATCAAATCAAAACACCTTTTTTGAAAGAGAGTTGATAGATCTTTCTAAGTTATTAAATGGCAATTTAGGATAATAAGGAATTACTGTGAAGCCCAGTGTTTATAGAAAAAAATAGAATGTATACAAATGTCATAACACTGGGCTGTGTGTTCCTGTTGTGCTAGTTTTCTCTCCACCTTCTCTGCAGGGCGGTGACCGGTGGGTGCAGCTCCGCAGCTGGATAGCATCAAGGGTAAATAGGAAGTATTCAAATGCAGCAGGTTGTTAGTTCTTCTAGAGTGGTAATCCGACCTACAGGTTAACCGTTGTTTCCCTGTTTTTGTTTGAGACTCTTACTTGAGTTTGTGTTCCTTTCCCTTCAGTGAACATCAGCAGACCAAAGCCTTGTTACTCCTTCCCGAAGCTCCGTTTTCCGGTTCATGATCAGTCTGGAGGACATTTGTTGTACAGATGCAACCAAGAGACTCCTTCCTGGAATCCGCTGGCCTCTGGAATGAACAACCAGCTTCTTACTGCTTCCTACCTCCTGCTCACCTGCCTGTCCTTTACTGGTTTGATCAACAATGTTCTACCATTTTAGCTAAATGGCTGCCATTTAAGATGCAGAAAAAAGCTCCTTTTAAGAATCTTGCAATCTCTGCTTTAGTGCCTGATTCCACCTGAAAACACTGTTATTTTTGTCACATTATAGGTCTTAACATTTTGCACAGACATCAACAATAGATCAAGGTTTTTATTTGCTCCATAGACCAGTGTCAAGCTCTAAAAAAATTCAACTATAAAGTAACTTATAAAACTAAAATCTAAAATGTTAAAAATGTACTTAGTACAACGATCACTATGTACCACCCTACCATAATTGTCAAGTATGAGTCTATTTAAATAAAGGTGTATTATGACGATCAGCATTTCCTAATTACATTTCACCCAATTCAGTTGTAATTTAAAACTAGAAAACCTACTACTTCAACAGCATAGTAGATAAAATAAAGTTCGTGAATAATAACTTTGTTTTAGAATCCCAAAAGATATCATGTTAACCAGAAGATCTTCAGTACCTCATATTAGTATTCAAACCCCATGGACATTTTCAAATGTTGTCAAGTTAAAACCAGAAACTTCACAAACTTTATGTGCTCTATCAAATAAAATATTGATATTTTATATGATACACAGTAGCAAATAATTGTGAAAGGAAAATGATCAATGGTTTTATTTTTTTTACATATACAAGCCTGAAAATTACGGCATAGTTTTAAATTTTCCCTGCTGTCAATACTTTGTAAAACAATATTTCGTTGCAAGGTTCGACCTTTTTATTTGATAAAGTACAGTTTGTGAAGTTCGTGTTATATGTAAGTATCTTTAGAGAAGTTTTTGTCCATTTCATGCCATTCTTCTAAAATGTGAACACTCTCCCCAGCCGTAAGTCTTTTGCAGCTTCTTCTAGGGTTTCTTCCAGGATTGCCCTGTATTCAGCTCCGTCAACTCTGACCAGCTGGTTTTACATCTATGGAACGGTGTAAGACACAGCTTGTAGTAATTAATGTCATCATTGTGCATCACCTGTCAGCATCTCACTCAATACGCAAGGACAGAGGCAGTGAATGTGGACTTAGTCAGTGGAGTGCACTTGGATAATGGCCGACATTTGTTGTTGTTTGAGAAAAAAAAAAAAAAGGGTGGAGAGGGAAAAAAGAAAGGGAAAAAATAGAAAAATCTGAAGACAAAAGAGAGGAAACACTAATGAGATAGAGGAGAGCAATCACTTCTTTAAGTGATTGCATAGATGAGGGATCATTTATTATGAATGTGCACTTTGCTTTCTTTGACTTGGATGCATTAGCTTTGGCCCACAAGTGTTTCTTAACAGATTGCTAGAATTGCAATTTAGTTCCTTGGTATTATGCAAATGAAAAGCTGGTCAGCTCTCAGTTCATAGATTGCACTCAATGGTCCCTTGCAAAACCATTGTGCCATAATTAATGACTCTTTGCCACTTTTCACCTCGTGTTACACTATTGCTTTTTACAACTTCAAACTCGGGGAAGGGAATAAGCAAACAAACAAAGATGATTTAAAATATGAATAAAGGGTTGTAGTTGTAAAAACTACATATTTCAAATATTAACAGAATTCTATGGATTCATCAGCTTCCAATAGAAATCAAATGCATTTTAATGAAATCTATTTGCATACAACTGAGAGTAATAAAGGAAATTTAATACAACGCAAATAAATTAACAATTTGTTAATCTATCCAAGCGAATGCAATTATACCATCTGTAGTTTTTGTGGTTTCAAGGCCCAAGGGGAAGCTTAGATCACTTTTTGACACGTAGCCATATTAGTTGCCCCAGTACGTCTTAAATGCTTGGTATTCATACAGCTGAAGGAATTATTACATCTAAAATGGTTTGTAATGTGCATAGAAAATTGGTCTTTAACTTATAAGCTTATAGTTTTCTTTTTTAATCTTTGTATTGTTACAAAAACATAACTGTTAAACTTTTGCAATGTTTATGAAACCAGTCTGGGCTTTGCTTTAAACAAAATACTGTAAATAATCAATTGTTTTTCTTTTTGTCAAATAAGCTTTACAAATTTTCTTATTCCTGATATGTCCCTTTTATGTTTGAGGTGAACAAACATCAAGTCTGTCAGGGAAAAACACCAGAGATGTCTCACAGGAATAAACTGCAAGGGGCTAACAACAGCAAGCGGTCCGAGCAGCACTCAAATCTAGACCTCTGAGTAAATATCATCTTCTTTGTGACACATATTCAGTCAGTCATTTTCTACCGCTTATTCCATAGTGGGTTGCGGGGGAGCTGGTGCCTATCTCCAGCAGTCTATGGGCGAGAGGCGGGGTCCACCCTGGACAGGTCGCCAGTCCATCATAGGGCAACACACAAACTGCCATGCACACACTCATTCATACACCTAAGGGCAATTTAGAGTGACCAATTAACCTAACAGGCATGTCTTTGGACTGTGGGAGGAAGCCGGAGTACCCGGTGAGAACCCACGCATGCACGGGGAGAACATGCAAACTCCATGCAGAAAGAACCCCGGTCGGGAATCGAACCCAGGACCTTCTTGCTGCAAGGCAACAGTGCTACCAACTGCCCCACCGTGCAGCCTGTGACACACATTCTTCCAAGATAACCTGCCTGCGGAATAAAGCTGCTTGAGACCCATGTGCATAAATACACAAATTAATGCAGACATCAATGCAGACATCCCTGTCTATATACTGTATGTACAGTATGTATGTATCCTTGCATACACAAGCAAACATGGAAAACCAGGTGAAAAAATATGCCTTGAACATGACACAAAGGCAGACAGACAGCCATGTGTAAAAATCCATATCCATCCAACCATTTACTCATCCACTTATCAAACTATCTATTTGTTCAACCATCCATCTATCTGCCAGTTTGTTTGATGGGCTATCCATCTGTCTGCAGATCCTATTCATTCCAAGGATGGAGGCAGCACCTCTAACGTCAGGGTCTGAATGTTTTAAAACACTCCAAGAGATACAAAGATTAATGATGTTGACAGCTTACATAAAAAAACAACAATGCCTTTTCTCTGTCTGTTAATTGTTCTTTGTACATTTCAGATGAGATAAGCAGGGGAAGATGTCAGTAAATCATCTATCTAAAGGAACAAGATTTGTTTTTTATGTCCTGAACCCAAAATAAAAAAGACTTTCACAATTGTTTGTTTTTCTTTCATGTTTGTGTTTTATTTATTTCCTTGTTGTTTATTATGTTCTAACAGGTCTCTCAAGAACTGTTGTTAATTTTGCATTAGGGTTTTGCCATTATAGTTCATTTCTTTGTGTTTAGTTTCTTAGTTTATTCTTGTGTTCTGTTTTTTGTACATAAGGATTGTATTTCTCTTAGATTACTGTTAGTCTTTCCCCTTTAGTTTTTAGGTTTCTCTGTGTGTCTCCCTCAGCTTCCCCGCTTTCACACTGCCACCTCTGCTGCACATTTCCTCTCATTAGCTGTTCTTGTCCATTTGTCATTTTCCACCCATGCCTCAGTTTTTAGGCTCATTGGTCCTCATTATTCACTGCTGAATGCCGTGGGCCTTAAAGGGTTTTGTAATGTTTGACTAAACAATCTTTAACTGATATCCTGACATGAAAAATAGTCTCCCTCTTTTTACAAACCAACCTTACAAGATATAATACCTGTAATAAAAACAAGATATTTTGAAAATGTTACTTTTTTAACTTCTATGGTCCGGTCCAAATTTAGCCTGAACAAGGACATTAAGACATAAACTGAACCAATTTCTTGAAGGCATTTAGACATCAGTTGATATCTTTTTTTTGGAAAACTTTTCAAGTTTCACTTTAACATTGCATTCATTTAAAAACCATTTTTTCTCTTTTCAACAATAAAAGAATATATGACTGAAGCCCACTGACCTTTATACTCCACCTCAGGATTGTTTGTCTGCCTTGTGTTTCATTTGCATAAGCTGGTATACACCTGAATTGCATTCCAGCTTTGCCTTTTTTCACATCTTATACTAAGGCATCCATAATGAGTTTTCAGGTAAGCCAAACTGTCAGCAAACATTTAGGATGTATTGTAAAAAAATAAATACAATAAATACCATACAATGACCTAATAGAAACATGACTTAATTTTATGCTATTCTATGCAGATGGTCAGTCGGCACTGATGAAGATTCACTGTCGATTTTACACCCTTCATCATAGTACATACTCAAAGCATAAATGTAATGCTCTTGTTGCAATGCAAGGATTCCTCATGATCAAACTAATAAATGTATAAACATGCCGCACAAAAAGCAGTGCCTTGGTTTTAGTTGTATATTGTATAGCATTACTACACTGATTGCTACACCGATTAGTCCACTACATAATATACATATAATTACCTTAATTGAAGGCTTTCAAAATAAACAGCATAAAGATTACTCACAAAAACATAATGAAAATAACCTCTGACATTTTGTGTTGTGTTGATTTAAAAAATGTAACTACGACAAAACCCTATAACAATTTTGCCCAAAATAAAATTACAAAATTAAATTACCTGACAGTTCTTTTCTAACTTTTATTACAACAAAATTATAAGTGAAAAAAAATTCCTTAATATGTCTAGTATGAGATTAAAGATAATGAAACAACAACAAAAAAAATCCAGTTTCAGTCCACGCCCTTGCACCACTGAAGGATTGCTTTTTAGTTACATACAAGAATCTGGCCCACCAGTATTTTTGTGATCCCTTGAAATCATTTGGACTGCAGTGTGGTCTGACAGCTATCTGTCATAGGAGAGACCCAAAATTATGTATATTGAAGGCTATAAAGTCATTGGTTAACTGTGGCCCTTATCACTCTTGGTATTAACGTTATTCATAACTGATTTAGTTACAAATCGATAACTCTAAGCACACACATCTTGTTCACACTTAACATTCAAATTCTTCTTAAGTTTTAAATCTCTACAATATACTTTATACAAAAATAAACAACCACATCACATATGTAGCTTAGGCAAGATACATCAACAGCGAAAAAGAAAAAAAGCATCCCCAGTTCCGTTGCTTCTGTAAAATCACTTATAAATCCATCATCTGAACTATCACATCACATCTTATACTAAGGCATCCATGAGTTTTCAGGTAAGCCAAACTGTCACCAAACATTTAGGATGTATTGTAAAAAAATAAACACAATAAATACCATACAATGACCTAATAGAAACATGACTTAATTTTATGCTATTCTATGCAGTTGGTCAGTCGGCACTGATGAAGATTCACTGTCGATTTTACACCCTTCATCATAGTACATACTCAAAGCATAAATGTAATGCTCTTGTTGCAATGCAGGGATTCCTCACGATTAAACTATTAAATGTATAAATGCATTTTCCCTAATATGTGTAGTATCAGATTAAAGATAATGAAACAATTTAAAAAAAAATTCCAGTTGCAGTCCACGCCCTTACACCACTGAAGGAATGCTTTTTAGTTACATAGAAGAATCTGGCCCACCAGTATTTTTGTGTTCCCTTGAAATCATTTGGAATGCAGGGTGGTCTGACGGCTATCTGTCATAGGAGAGACCCAAAGTTATGTAGATTGAAGGTTATAAAGTGATTAGTTAACTGTGGCCTTTATCACTCCTGGTATTAACGTTATTCATGACTGATTTAGTTACAAATCGATAACTCTAAGCAAACACATCTTGTTCACACTTAACATTGAAATTCTTCTTAAGTTCTAAATCTCTACAATATACTTTATACAAAAATAAACAGAACCACATCACATATGTAGCTTAGCCAAGATACATCAACAACGAAAAATAAAAAAAGCATCCCCAGTTCCGTTGGTGCTTCTGTAAAATCACTTATAAATCCATCATCTGAACTAAAATATTATAGACATTAAAACAATTCCCGTTAAGTAGGTAGGTGAACATGTGACATACTGCTGGCAAGCTTAGACTGGCGCAATGAAACAGATACAGCAGTGACCACAGCAAGTACAATCAGCAAAATCAAAACATTAACTACAGATAATATTCACTCACTCATAAATTACCCTGTAAACCATTAATCAATAGAAAAAGTTCTGTCCTTTGACAGTGTCATGTTGTGGTTTGTTGAGGTAATATAGGCTTACATTACATTATTGGAATATTGGAGTTCCCTGATAATTTTGAGCATGCACATATGTTCTGTGGTGGTTCATTTTAATCGCGGCAGTGCATCTAAGTCTTGTGTTTGACTTTGGCTTACCCAGGCCCAGGAACACCTCTGTGGCTTGGTCATCAGAGAATTAAGAAGAGGACTTGCCACACTAGCCTCACGCCAAGGCTACAACCTCATCACACTAGCTGGAAGCACTCTAACAGTCTTTCATGGTATTATTGCCTCTTCTCTGGTTGCAGCTAAACTGACCCTACCCACCAGGTGCAATGAAGAACCATAACTCCCATGCCAATAAATACTGTGCCATTCTCATTTCCCTTCCACTCCCAATTTGGGAGTAATGCACACAATGCTAGATGGTGCTCAGACTAATTTGTGCTGCAAGTACAGAGTTATTTCTAAAACATGTTATATTTTGTCATTGACTAACAGGTAGAGCAGGGAAAATAAGATATTCTCCTCAGTGACACCCACTAGCTCATTCTGGGGGATCCAAGATTGTCCGTATACCTGGGATGTCATTCGTTAAGTTATAATCCTTATCTCTTAAAAATAGGTCACTGTGGGAACATTAACCAGACTGTAAAGTGAGAGCTTCTGTGTTTAGCTTAGATTATTCATCAGGTAAAAAGTCTGGAGTAGTGTTTGTATTACTGCAGATGAGTCCCCATTCTGTCTATTGATCTTCAGCTCCATCGCTCTTGAACAAGACACCTAGATACTTGAGCTTCTCCATTTAAGGCAGAAACTGACCTTTGACCCGAAGGTGGCATTCCAACTTTTCCTTTGAGAAGTATGGCCTCACACTTTGAAGTTGCTTCACACTTGGCTGTGAACAACACCAGTGCACACCAAAGGTCATGGCTTCCTCTGGTTCGGTGTAGACAATCAAACCAGAGAAAGTAAGATCCTGCACATGAACATCACTAATACAGTGGCTTGTAAAAGTATTCATACCCCTTGAACTTTTCCACACATTGTCACAACCACAGACATAAATATATTTCATTGGAATTTTATGTTAAAGCCCAACACAAAGTGGTATACAATTGTGAAGTGGAACGAAAATTATACATGATTTCTTTTTGTTTGACAAATAAATAACTGAAAAGGGCATTGTGCAAAAGTATTCTGCCCCCCTGAGTCCATACTTTGTGGAACCACCTTTTGCTCGATTGGTTTTACGTCTGGACTTTGACTGGGCCATTCTAACACATTATTATGTTTTGTTTTAAACCATTCCATTGTAGCCCTGGCTTTATTTTTAGGGTCGTTGTCCTGCTGGAATGTGAATCTCCACCTCAGTCTCAAGTCTTTTGCAGACTCCAACAGGTTTTCTTCCAAGACGGCCCTGTATTTGGCTCCATCTATTTTCCTATCAACTCTGATCACCTTCCCTGTCCCTGCTGAAGAGAAGCACCCCAAGAGCACGATACTGCCACCACCATATCTGAGGGTATGTTCAGAGTGATGTGCAGTGTTAGTTCTCCGCCACACATAGCATTTTGGCCAACAAGTTAAATTTTGGTCTCGTCTGACTGAAGCACCTTCTTCCACATGTTTACTGTGTCCCCAACATGGCTTCTGGCAAACTGCAAACTGGACTTCTTATGGTTTCTTTTAATAATGCCTGCTTTAAACTTCTCTACAACTTTATCCCTGACCTGTCTGGTGTGTTCCTTGGACTTTATGATGCTGTTTAGTCCCAATTATTCTCTTAACCAACCTCTGAGGACGTCACAGAGCAGCTGCATTTGTACTGAGATTAGATTAAACAAAAACTGACTCTATTTAGTCATTAGCAATCATCAGGCAACTTCTGAAGACAATTGGTTGCACTCAGAGTAAAGAGGGCTGAATCCTTTTGCACACCACACTTCTCAGTTTTATTCAGTTTAAAAAAAAACAAAGAAATCATGTATAATTTTTATTTCCACTTCACAGTTGTATACCACTTTGTGTTGGTCTTTAAAATTTAATTCCAATAAAATATGTTTATGGTTGTAATGTGACAATATATGGAAAAGTTCAAGGGGTATGAACACTTTTACAAGCCACTGTAGGATTGGAGACAAGGAGATGCCCAGCCAGAGTTTCACTAGGAAAAAGCTTGACTTTGTGCCAAGAAAGCAAACACAGCTCTTGATTTGGACATACAAGGACAGAATGGACTAAATAGAACATAGAACAGCCTCCCAAGTACCCCAAACTCCCACAAAATACCGAGAGGGACACAGTTGTAATCCTGCAGTTCTATAGAATACACATGGACTGGTCAAGCAAAGTACATGGCCCTTTCAGCAATTCTGGATAAAGATCTGGGACACTGTATCATGGTCGGTCGAAGGTTCCTTTTCAACCGCCTAGAGTAGGCTTTCTGAGGGAGGTTGAGAATTGATAATTGTAACAGACTATTTGGTTTCATTTCTTAATAATTGGGACCACCACTTTTATTGCCACTACTTAGGTGTTGTCCCAGTCTTCTATGCAGCACTGAAGAGGCATTTTAACCAGAATAGCCACACAATGTCCAGAGCCTTTAGCATATCTTGCTGAATCTTGCCCACCTCTGGGGTCCCTGGCACAGGGAAGCTTTTTAGCTAACTTGGCAACCTCTGCAGTGTTGATTGAATCGCCTTCTTATACACTCTTAGACTCTGCCTCCTCCATAGAAAGAATGGTGACAAGAGTGAGAATATCTTTAAAGTGCTCCTTTCACCACCTAATGACACCCTCAGTCCAGGTAGTCCAACCCTACTAATTCACACACTGGGATGTTTTTGGGTCAACAAATAGTTTTCCAGAAGTACCTTGAAGCCAAATGAAATTCTTTTACCATAACCTTTCTGAATTCCTCTCATACCTTTTTTTCTTCTTATGGTACCTGTTATTTTCTCTCCATCTCTACAAGGCCCCAGGAATGTGAGTGAAACTCTCCAAAAAGGTATGAAACAGAAAGTGTTTGGACAGTGGAGGCAGGGACTAGTCATCTGTTAGGGTTTGAAAACTTTTGTATTGTTTATCACTCATGTCTATACAAAGTGCTCTTCCTTCCCACATGCCACAGAAAGGGGGATGGGGGAGAGGAGTGAGTTATGCTACTATCAGCAACATCTGGGGGCTGCTTGTACCAGTCCCCACTCCCTCTCAGTTTAAAAGCAAAACACATGTACCATAACCCTTCTGACCCAACACACACACAGACACACATACACCCACTAAATGCCTGAACTGTCTTTTGAACTGTGTGTGTGAACCACATATATAAATAAAGAGAGAGGATGCCAACACTTTGTAGATTTGCACTGCAGTGTGAGCTACCTCTTGCGCAAGAAAAATAGAGCCTCTGTGTCGTTCCTCTGAGTTGACTAATTAATACCTAACATTAACTTGGTCCTTCGAGCCTGATATATTTTAAGAACTAAACTGATTTTGTTTTTCTTTACAGTGACCTAAGGATCCCTGGGGACCGCCGACGCCGACCAAGCGCCGCCGCACAGTCACACAAAGCCCCCTTCGCATCTGGCCGGTGGCTTATCGCTTCGCTCGACGCCGGGTGACTCTGGGGATTCAGAGAGTCACCTAGAAGTCGGCTCAGAGGTGAGACGTTTCATGTTTAACACTAAAGAAAGGTTATAATAAGGCGTTGGTAGTGTCTCGCCGTAAGGAGAGAGCAATTGGATAGGTATTATTCCGCTGGAAGGGAATAGCGATAAATTAGGTAGGATCCCGCCGTAAGGGGATCAGAAACGACTAGGTAGTCCCGCCGTAAGGGAACTGGATAATTTGGTTGGGTAGTTCCGCCGTAAGGGCATAAATAAAATTAAGTGTAAGAGCTCATAAAATAAGCTAGGTCGACCATACATATTGCTGAAGGGACATGAAAATACTATCTGTGTGAGTGCTGTTGTGTGTGTTTAGAGGACTAAGCATTTTGAAGAATCATAGCAAGATTCTGCTGGTCCTGTGTTTTCTTTTGCCCAGATCGGAAAAGACGTATTGGTGATTTTTGGAGATAAAGGTCGGGTTTAATCCCAGAAAATGAACACCGCTGCGGATTAGTCGCAGTAGAAGTATAAGTCTTACTAAACAGGTTCACTGAAAGTTCTGTTTAAGCTGGTGTCGGGAAATGACTCGCCTAGCCTCTGACAGCCTACATCCAGAAGTCTCGCCCTTCTTCAACCGGAGGTCTGGACGACTTAATAATTGTTGCATGGATTACACAGAAATATATCTATTGTAATTTTTATGGATTTAACTGTGAGTACTTAATGAATGCTGCATGGATTGCATGGAAAGATCTCACCTTATTTTTACAACCCCTTCTTGAGATCAGACTGTATCCATGCCCAAAGTCCCAAAAATCAGAGAAAATCAAGGTCTGTATCATAAACACACAAGGAGAGGACCTCATTTTGNTCAACAGGAGGGCAATGGGATGAGACAGAAACAGCTGTATGAATTTGCGACACATGGAACAGGCAGAAGGAGCAGGAGGAAGAGAGCGAGGAATAAGCCAGATCAGCCTCTGCCCAGCCGGAGCTCATGTAGGCCGGAAGGTTAATGCTGGCCAGCAGAGACCCATCAGTAATGCCATACACATCTGGTGGAAAGATTAGGAAAAGCACTCTTTCATCAGAAATACGTTGTTGCGTAAAGATTTTTTTTGGATTACAAGTCACAACACATGCAATTACAGCCAAATGTCTTCAGTAATAAAGAGAAAAACAGTGAAACCTAAAGGCCTGTATCCCGGAGTGAGTTCATTATTGCCAGGGGTTATTTTAGAAATCTGGTTTAACTAACCTTTTCACTCACCTTATAGGTCTTCCTTAGTTATTCTATGAATATATGCATCTACTCTGTAAGTCACTCCAGGGTCTCTGACTCTGGGTATTTATGCACAATTATTGGAGTGGTTTTGTGGGGCTTGTTGTGCCTCTGGGTTGGTGTTTTGTGACGCGTTTATGGTGGCACTACAGGGATGCATTGATGTTTGGCTTGGCAGCTTGCAGTTGTGCAGGGTGTGGTTGATGTGCCCCGCCAGGCTCTCTGTACATTTCAGGGTGGGCTGTGGTTTGAGTTAGAGCGTCTGGGCTTTAGATCCCACAGCATAGTTATTAAATCAACGTACTGCAGGTGTCTCCGGTTTATATGGACGGATAGATATTTGGGGATAGGATGGGGTGTGAAACAGTGTGAAAATATAATATTTCCCTACTCTTCTATTCTTTTTAAAACCTTATCCAGAATTAAAAAGTAGTCATAACATATTGTATTTTACACAAATATTTGTTTTCATAATCTTTCACTGATCAAGTCTGTTCCTTTATCATGATGAGTCCTTAGTTCTGCAGCTCTAACTTGAAGTTAAAAGCAGCAATTTTACTATTCAGTATAAGAAGCTTTTTGTAGGATACATATGAGTCCACTGGAGCTGAGGACAAACAGGGTTTCTGCACAGACACAGTGGTGAACAGCAGCATGCATGTCACTGCTGATTAGCTGGATGCCGCAGCAGGAGGTCATTCTTGGTTCTTGTGATGCCTGTTCCCAATGCAACTGCAGCAACCAGTGGCAGTTTAACAGTACACAGCAACGACTGGCCACAAAGGACAACACCTGTACAGAGTCCAGTTCACACATACCTGGCAACAAGAGCTCAATCAGTAAAACCGAAACATCAAAAAATAATAATAATTAGCAGAAGCTGATTTACAGGGACAACAGAGTACTCACTTTGGTTGCGCTCTTTGATAATGTCCAATAGATGGTCTGCAGAATACTTCTGCATACTCAGCAACGAAACAGGGGCGGATTGTTCTGCTTCATATTCCAGCAGCTTTAGATCACCCTGAGATCCAACAGCCAACAAACGAAAGCTGCTGACCTCCTGACCGCTGGTCGTCACCTCCTCCCAGTAGAAGCTACGGAATGGATAAAGACTATTTTCAAATACACCCCTTGCAAAACAGCTTTTATTAGTTAAGTTGCTTTTTAACACCAGAATTAGAGATGCTTATAAATTCAACAGATCAACAGGTCATATACTGACAAAAAAATTTGTTTTTTAATTTCCTGATCATTAACTGCATCACATTCAAAATTCCTCTTTTTAGGGGTAGGTTTCTAAACTGTGCTGCGTTCATGGAATGATTTAAAAGGGACCCTTTTATTTAAATAATGGACATTCAGTAGAAAAAAATAATTTTAGCTTTTGAAGAACTAATCAAGAGCAATTTAGATTTTATATTAGAGGTAGGGGGTTAAGCTCGCGCGAGCCATATACGGAGGCCTTTGTGCTCGACATGGCTGTCCCTGGTTCGAGTCCAGGCCCCGGCAACGTTTGTCGCATGTCTTCCCCTTTCTCTCCGTTCCCATTTCCTGTCTATCCACTGTCAATAAAACATTATGAAAAATAAAGGCCACTAGTGCTGCAAAAAAATACAGATATACTGTCATTTGTATTTAGCCTAATCTCTTTAGCCATTCTTCCTGATAGAAACAACATAGAACAAATCATGACTGATGGTGTTGATCACACTTTCTTGGATTCTGTTTCTCCGCCTGCTTTTGTGGAACTGACCACAGGTTCTCAAAGAGGTTTTGTTGGATAAAAAGTGGTGTCTTTGCTGCCCTCCCTATCACAAGGTTGTTCATATATATATGAAATAAGAGATATATCTATAGGGGGCTGAGAGTACTAGAACCACTCACTACCAGTCCAGTACTTCCCCCTCCAAGTCCAGGTTCACTTCTGACATGGCCTCTGGTTCAGAAGCGGCTTAACATAGAGGATGTGAAAGCTGTGATCACATCTGTGTGTGGTCACTCTTAAAGCTCTGAATGTGTTCCATACCTTCTGCATTTTATTTGGAGGGGCCATTTAAACTCGAAATTCAGGTTAATCACATTAAACTATGGATCAAAACAGAAAAGTGAAAAAAAAAATCAATACAGGAAAATTAAAGGCAAATAGGACTAAATGCGAAACAACTAAATAAGAAGCAATCGGACAGAGGGAAATACATTACAGATCTTGTTTCTTTTCAACACGGGAAGTGAAGATCTGTCAGAACTCACTCAGTGAAACAGCCGTCCGGGGTAGCCGGAGGGGCCTCTCTGTCCGCAGGGTCCCACAGCACCAGCTGGCCCGAGACACCCAGACAGCAGAGAATAGAGCCCGCAGGACACAGCTCGGCTTTCTGGATGTCTGCTAGCTGACCACAGTGCTGGTTCTCAGGGATAACCAGCACCTCCATGGAGCTCTGCTCATGAAACATTTCTTCACCGCCCCAGAACAGCGTTTACACCGCAACACTCACATGGTCTACAAATAAACATAAACGGCTTAGATCGACGTCTTACAGTTATCTCGACGAATATTTAAACGTTTCCTTTTCTTGTCAACAACGACTCAGTTCTACAAGTCACATGCCTTTACTCCAGTGTCAGCTGACAAAAACGTCTTCTTAATGGCAGTTGGCAAGCAACATTCTGGTGCATTACCGCCATCTACTGGAATGGAGTGTTGATCGGGATACAAAATCGCTACATACAGTATATTTAGAATCTAATTATGACTATCAAAATAAAATTTTTAGATATTTGAATAAAAGACGTTGTACCTAAGACCCCCTAGTGGACCATTTTTCAAATAGAACTTCATATGTTAAGGTGTTCACTTACAAAAATTGAGAAATTGAGAACCAAGAAAACTACAGTATATTAGCTGTCCAAGTTAGTTTAGCCTTCTATTTTGATTTGTTTAGTTATGTTTTGTGTGTGATTTGGGGAAAAACTTTTAGGGGGATGAAATTTTTTTTTGAAGGGGAAATTTTTCCAATTCATCAAAACCTGTTGGTGAAAATCAAGTTTAATTTGACGATTTAATTTTAAATTTTGAAGCCCACATTTTACAAAAAATTTAATCCCTTTTTTTGGGTAATATCAGGGGGGGCCCGGGGGGGGGGGAAAAAATTAAAAATTGCAAACATTAAATTTTTTTAAAAAAAATTATTGTTTTTTATACCCCTTCAAAATTTTTTATTCCCGGGGGCAGGGCCCCCAGCCAGATTTTAAACTTTTAAAGGGCCCCCGAAAAGAACTTTACGGGAATTTTAAAAATAAATCTTAATCTATTTCCCGGGCAAACCCAGGAAGAAAACAAGAGGGGAAACGGGGAAATTTCCTGTGACATCACGGGTTTGAAAAAAAACCCTGCGTTAAAAAAACAAAAACCTCTTCAGGGTTTTTCGGGGCGCCGGGACGGATTTGGGAGTTTGGTTATTGACCCCCCAGTTTCCTTTTTGGCTTTTTGGGATGTAAGAATAACCTTTATTAAATGCTCAAGCTTTTTTTTCCTTTTTTTTTGCAGTGGGTGAAAAAAAGAAATAAGTTCTAATTTTTTTCCCTTTTGTTAAAATAGGATAAAAATTTGGCTCAAAAAACTACAGTACAAGGAAAAATTGGCCCAAGGGTTGTCAAAGGGACCTGAAGCTGGAGCACTGGGGTAGTTTAGTGGGGGCAGCTGATATTACTGGTTTAAATTAAAAGCTACGGAACATTTAGTTTAAAAGTAGGGTTTCCCCGCCCCTAAAAAATTTCTAACGAAAAGACACCCCCAAGGTGAAACATATTCTACTGAAAATCACTGGGGGAGTGTAAAATCCTTTCGCATTGGATTGCCAGATAAAAAACGGGTATGTAAATTTTCTATCAGGGCTTTTTTCCCATGCTCAAACAGACGGTCCGAGACGGGAGCCTCAGCGCTATCTTTTGAAATCATTCTCTGCCTTTTAAAAAAGAATAAAAAAAGCTAAAATTTTGAAAAAATGGGTTTAGGTCGTTCCTTTAAGAGTTCCCTTTTTAAAAGAGTGTGTGGGTCGCTTCATGGGGAACAAATACCGGAGGAGCTCCGAGGCATCCCCCGCCGCAGGGGGCGGGTAGCTCGGGCAGGATAAAAAGTTTTTTTATATTGGAAAAGGGGGATACGGGATAAAAAAGGGATGTGAAAGGTTCGGTGGAAATTTCAGGTAAAGGGGACGGGGGAAAATTGGATTTTGAGGGATGGGGACTGGTAGGTGGGGGAGAGGAAAGGGCGTGGGAAAAAAGGAAAGGGAAAGGGGGGTGTTTGGGAAAATTTAGGGGGAAAAAAACCGAAGTTGGGAAAGGAAATAGCTCGGATGAAGAGGGGAAAAAGTAAGAAAAGGGAAAAAATGAGGGAGGGAATTTTTAAAAAAAATTTAAAAAGAAAAGGAAGAGGAAAACCAATAACCTAAGAAACCCATAGTGATTTCTAGAAAATAAAAAAAAAAATTGGAAGGGGGAGAAAAAGGTGAAAAAGACGGAAATTTTTTGTTAAAAAGTAAAAACGAAGAAAAAAAAAATGAAGGGTTTACATTGGGGAGCATTGCAAAAAAAAGGGCTAAAAAAGAAAGATCTTGGGGGAAAATTAAAAACAGTCCGGGTGGGTTTTTGGGATCCCTCTGGACGAAAATTTAACAAAAATAAAAAAGGCATTGTTTGGGATAAATTTTTTGAAAATTTCTTAAAGAGATTTTCAAAAAAATGGGCAAAAAAGAAAGAGTAGGGGTCTGTCCCGTTCTGATTGAATTTGCGGAAATAGTCTTTCCAGAGAAATAAAAACAAAGGGTTATTGAGCTTCCAAGTGAGACCCCCTACATCCCTCCACCCCTTAGAAAGTTCAAATGCCAGAGATATGGAACCCTAGCAGCAGTTTTTCCCAAAAAAAAGCAGAGGGGTGCAAGTGTGGAGAAGACCACAAGATAGGGAAAAACTGGAAAAAAGGGGCCCAAAAAAAAAGTTTTTAACTGTGGAGGGCAACATAGAGTAAAATAAAGGGGGATGTTTGGTGGTAAAAAAAGCAAAAAAAATCCAAAAATGTTAAAATTTAGCAAAAAAAACCAGTTATGCAGAAGCAGTCAAAAATGGTTTTAAAGGGCAAAAGATGAGAGAGACGAAAAAAAAAGCAGACCCAAAAATTTCCCCAACAAAAAAACGGGAGACAGAGGAGAATATCACATTATCGGTAGAAAAACTCATTCTATTCCTTGCTTTTGTAACAATTGCACTGGGCCAGGGCCAAAAAAAAAACTGACAAAAATTAAAAAAATTGCAAAAGGGAAACAGAAAAATTTTTGAGTTTCAAAGAGGGATCCCTTTGGGAAACCCTTAATAAAAGGTTTGGGAAAAAGAGGGAGAACCCGGAAAACCCCGCTGATAATCTATGATAGTGTCAAGGAATGGTTTTTTGGGGCGGACCTGTTGCAGGAACACTCGGAGCTATGGGTAAGGTTTCTTCCTTTTTTTATTTTCGAATGCTCAGCATAGTGCACAAAACAGTAAGCAAGACAGGGAGCAAAGGGCGGGTAACTGCGGGGAGTTTTGAGAGGGGGTTTAAAAGGAGACCGGGACGGGACAAGTGAAACGGGGGAGTATATTACAGGGGAAGTGAATGATGACAAAAAGGGGAAAAAAGAGGGCAGGAATCAGAGTGAGTGTTCGGGTTTCGCGGGCAGGTGAAGGGAACTGAGGGAACTAGGTTGCTATGTATGATGGGGTTTAAAGCTGGAACACAGACAGGGGAACCCCAAAAACAAAAACCCGGGCCCTATAACGAAGAACTCAGAAAGTAATAAATCATGGAACTGGGAAAGGAAAATTTTAAAAATAAGACCTAAAAAGAAAAAACTAAAGGGGGGAAACAAAAACCTAGAGGCCATGGGGAAACTAGTCTCAAAAAAAAAACAACTGGGTAACAATAACAAAAAGGCCCAAAGGGGAAAAAGGGAACTAAAAAACTAAAAAATTTCCCACAAGAATAAATAAACCAAACCGAAAATAAAAAGCACAAAACCAAAGCGAAAAACTAAACAAAAAAAACCAAAAAAGGAAAAGGGAAAATGTAATTCTTTCAAATTCAGTTTATTTTATAGCGCCAATTCAAAACATGTGTTCAAGGGACTTCCAAAAATCAGGACTAAATTCCAATTATCCTAAACCCTTGAACAGTCATCAGCTGAATAATAAAATAATAACCCGAGGGAAAAAACCTTCGAAGTAATAAAAAAATGAAAGAACACCAAAAGAAAATATGGGCGAGGGGAGAAAGAAATATAAAAATAGGGGAGAGGGGGAAAAGCAAAAACCCAAAATCAGGATGACGAAGGAAAAAAAAACTAACTACAAACCCCCAAGAAACGGGGGTTTACAAAGAAACTGAAACCCTGGTTTTAGACCACAAAAATTTATTTGTTGGTGTAGGGCCTCTTTTGGGGCCAATACAGCGTCAATTTATTTTGGGAATGACATATACCTCTTGCACGTGGGGGCAAGGGATTTTAAGCCATTCTTCTTGCAGGATAGTGGCCCGGTCACTACGTTTATATGGTGGAGGAAACGTTTCCTGACTCGCTCCTCCAAAAAAACCCCCGGGGCTTAAAAATATTTAGATCGGGGATGTGCAGGTCATGGGGGATCTTTAACTCACTTTTATGTTCTCAAAAAGTCTTTTACCAGTCTTCTGTTGTATTGGGGATTGTCTTCTGATAAGGCCCGTTTTTGGATGAATGGGGGATCATAAGGGTTCGGTAGTCCCTTGGCAGTGACCGCCATCTGCCTATTGGGCCAAGGGGCCTTGATAGGGGGCCCAAACCTCACTTCCCCCCCAGTTCACTCTGGGATCACAGCTGGGGGGCTTTTGGGTTTTACACCTAAATTGGTGGGGGAAAACAGTAAAGGGGATCTCGAGAAAATAAAATATACAGGAAAATGAATGTGGGATGGAGAAAAATTTAAAATTTTTAAATAGAAGTCGAAAATGTAAAAAACCTATTTTTAGACCCAATTTATTGGGGTGTGGGGGGGGTCCTTTGTGGCCAAAGGTCAATTGGAATACATAAAAGTTGAATGGAAGGGAAAAATTTTTGAGGATGGGGGGAGGTAAAAGGATACTGGTGGGGGAAAAAAGTTTCCGCCCCTCCCCTCCTCAAACCCAAAAAGGCTCATAATATTTAGTTTGGTGCTGTGGGGGTCATGGGAGATCTTAAACTTCATTTTCCGTTCTCAAACCATTTTTCCCCCAGCTTGCTGTGTTTTTGGTGCATTGTCTCCTGTACCAGCACCCCCTTCAGGATACAAGTTTGAACCTTTGGATGCACATGGTCCAAGAATGGTTGGTAGTCCGGGCAGTGACCGCCCATTACACAGTTTTGGGGCCAAGGGATCCCATGAATGGCCCCCAAACCCCCGATCCACCCCCATGTAACTCTGGGCATGCAACATCTGGGGGGTACGCTTTTTTGGGGCTTCTCCACACGTAACTCCCCCGGGATGGGGGGGAAAACAAAAAAGGGGCTCTGAAAAACAATCTTTTTCACTTGTAAAACAGCCAAGATCTGCGCTCCTTGCACCATTAAAACCCGACTTTTGGCATTGGCAGAGTGACCAAAAAGGTTGGCATAGCACCCGGCCCTGTATATTGACCCCGGGACTCCCGAGACAGTTCTGGTGGAAACAGGGGAAATTGAGGTAATTTAATTCTGCGGTGATTTGGGCAGCCGTGTTTTTTTTTTTTGGGAAAAATCCGGGGGCCCACCCGAACGTCCCTTTCAGGAAATTCCCCTTTGGGCCACATTAAACCTGTTTGGATGTGGTTCGTCTCTTTGGGGTTGCTGACATTTCCCTGATACCCTGGCTCTTTCATCACAAACTTGCTTTTTTTGGTCACGGGTTGCGCCAGCAAGACGTCACCAAAAATTTTTGTCCCCCTTTTGGGAACTCGGGTTAGGGTCCCCCCATAATGTTGTGTGCATTTAAATATTTTGAGAAAAAACTGGGGCTCTTACCCTGCTAATTAAACCCTTAAACACTCGGCTCTTACGGTGCTTTTTGAAATCAATGAAACTGGCCCAGGCGGGTCCAATTTTGGGCCTAAAACCCCCCAAAACAAAAATGACGGGTTGTTTCTTTTTTCATTGCCCCCAACCCCTGTAGATATAAGGAATGGGGATAAACCTGTTAAAATTAAATGAAATTGGGGGGAAAACCCTAGAGTGTTTTTTTGGGGGGAATTTTAAAGTTAGAAAAAAAGCCATTGAATTTGGTAAAATGAAAAACAACAATTCATTTTAAACTATCTAAGCGGGTGAAAAGGGTCCCATGAAATTGGAAGGGGGGAGAATAAATGTTCAAAAAAACTCAACACCTCATTTAGTTTTCAAAAGAGAACTGAACCTTTCCATGGGAAGATTTTTTTGTTCATTGCATATGTAAATAACTGGGGGCAATAAAGTAAAGGGCAAAAAACTAAAAAAAAAAAATCAAAAATATAGAAAAGGAGCAAGAAGTTCTTTGGGTTAAAAAGATTTTCATGGGAACTTTAAAATAAAGGTTGGGAGGAGGGGGAAGTCAGGGACTTTCAAAAGGGAAAACACGTGTTTTTTTTACATGGAACCCCTCGAATTAAAAAGGGAAAAATGGGTAAGAAAAAAAAGGTTTAAATTTAAAAAAATCTTGGGCAAAAAACCCCGTTTAAAATATGTAACAGGAAATTTGGGCCCCAAACCCAAAATTTTTAGTTTTTGTTTTTAAATGGGAAATACTGGTTGTGCGTAAGATAAAATGAAGGTCGGGGGTTTCCTGGGTTTCGTTTTTCCCGGGCCCCCCCGGGCTTTCTGCATGGATTTTTGCAGGGTTCTCCCCCGTGCTTGCTTGGGTTTTCTCTTTGGGGTCTCCGGTTTTCCCCCTACAGTCCAAAGCATCCCTTTTTGGGTTTAATTTGGTCTCCTATATTCCCCTTTAAAGGTGGGGTTCAGGGGTTGGGTTTGTGTGTTCCCTGCGATGGCCCCTGGCGACCTGTCCGGGTCCCCCCCCGCCTCTCGCCCTGGAGATAGGCACCAGTTTCCCCCCCGTGACCCACAAAGGGGCTAACCCGTAGAAAATGACTGGCTACTGTTTTTTTTATATTGAAAAAGCGTATGAATATGTGGAAAAAAGGTTTATTAAATTAAAAGAAAAGTGGGGATTACAAAGGATGTCCCCCTGGATAAAAAATTTTCCCAATAGATAGGGAAACATTATTCCGAGAAATATATTGTTTTAAAAGGGGACTCCAAGGGGAAATATAAAAAGTCCCTTTTTTTTTCATTTTAAAGATAAATTATGTTTTTTCAAAAAATAGTAAAGGGACGGAATTTTTTCTTTTGCTGTGATGGAGCAGGGAAAGGAAAATAGGGGTTTTTTTTAAAAAGATGCAAAAGCTTTTAAAGTTTTCAAAAGGTCAATTTAATGGGGGTTTTAAAATGACAAGACTAAAAAAAGTTCTTTACAAGGAAAAAAATAGAAATTTGAAAACGTTAAACAATTTTTAAAATTTTTAGGGGTGTGGCCCTTTTGAAAAAATTACTTGGGAAAATTGCCCATTCAGAAAGTTTTTGGGGGGAAAAGCAAAAGGGTTTTTAAATATTATGAGGCGTTTTAAATGGGGAGGGATTGGGGGTAGAATGCACTTTTAAGGGTTTTATATACAGGGTTAATTGATTTATACTAGATTATGGAAGCATTGTTTATAATTCAGCAGCAGACACAAATTTACAAAAATTAGATCATATTCAATATCAAGCATTGAGATTATGTACAGGAGCAATTCAAACTACTCCAACAGTAGTTGGTAGTAGTTTGTTCAGATTCTAGTTCATCATTTGTTAGTTTACAGTGTAATCATTCACAAAGCAGACCAGATATTTTAATAGAAATTCAACAGACATTATTTTAATAAATATGATGGGTTTAATGAGACATTTTTTATGGATACCAGATAGGGCAGCAAAGGAAGCTGTTCGAAATTTATCAGTAGATTTAGTTATTAATGTTAGTAAAACAGATATAAAAATGTTGATTAAACAGAAAATGAAGGATAAATGGCAAAAGGAATGGGAGAAAGAAAAGAAAGAAGAAATTCAAAAGAAGACTGGAGAAATGAGAAGAACGTGAAGGGCAAGGAGGGGAGAAGCAATTATTTCTCATCTAAGATTTGGACATACTGTTAAATAGTACTTTTTTTTTTAGGGAAAAATTGTAATAGTAAATGTGAATACTGTGGAATAGATGAAACCATAGAGCATTTTATGTTGCACTATAAAAAATATGAGGAAGAGAGACAACAATTAATTCAACATTTAAATAGAATTAGAGTTAAATTAGATTTAGTTTATTTATTTAGAAGTAATTCAAAAAGTAACATTTATCAGATAATATTTCGGTATCTAAAAATAACAGAGCTGTACAATAGAATTTAATTCCTGAGAGACATTCTGGTCCAGACTCCATATCAGTAGGCGGTAATGCACGAATTTTGTGGTTTGCCAACCACCATTATAAAGAAAGTAGAAGAAGAAACAGACCTCTTCCACGCAGGTCCCCAGCGGAACTGGAAGGAGAGACAGCACGCTAATGTCGCCTTGCTGGCACCCGACATAACTCTTCAAACTGGATCCAAGAGTGCCATAAGAACGTGATCATCAAGTAGGGGTCTCTGCGGACGAAGTGGGCGTTTCTCAATCAGGGCGTTTTTTTCAACCACTAATCCTGATTGGAAGAACGAAATCAAGGTCAAATCAAGCGCAGCACATGATTTGACGAGCATATGACTATGGGCGTAACTCAACCGCAACATATGATTGGACGAGCCTTTGTGGGCGTAACTCAACCACAACATATGATTGGATGTTAACATGAAGTGATTTTTTTTTAATTGATGTTTGCCACTGGAGTTTATTTTCTGCCTATAATCTTCGATAACTCCCTTTTTTACATCAAATTTGATTGAATATAATAAAATAAGAAAATAAACAAAAAGGTCTTTCTACGGACTTGTTCTATTTTTTCCTAATTTCAGTAATTTATTCCCTGGCATCGGACTTTTATTTATTTGTTTATTTTTATAGTTATAGTTATAGTTTTATAGTTGATCTTTTAATAATCAACGGTATTTTTCAGAGATATTGTGAGGGCTAAAAGTACATATTGGGACAAAATGATTGATACCCTGCTGTTATTTTCTAAAAGAATATCCGTTTTGGGCATGAAAATAATGTGAAACTCACAAAAGTAGTTTGAAACAAATCATAATGAAGACATAAAAATGAATTGTTTAAAAAATAATAATTGTAATGAGAGTAGCTTGGAGACAAAGGATGGTACCCATGACTTCATATTTTTTTGTTCAACCTTTTGAAGCAATCACCTCTGATGAGTGATTACTGTCATTTTCAATTCAAATTCAAAAATACTTTATTAATTCCAAAGGGTAATTAAATGTTATTGTAGCTCATATTATGCAGGTTTCTTCAAAGAGCCGTTGTAGATGCTGATGGCTGTGGGCAGGAAGGATCTCCTGTAGGTCTGTCTTACAGCAGATCTGAAGAAGACTGACTGAAGACACACTGTTGTTGTAGGACAGTCTCATTAAGAGGATGCTCAGGGTTCTTCATAATGTTCTTCATTTTATGAAGAATCCTTCTTTGCACAATGATCTCCAGAGGTTCCAGAGGAGTCCCCAGAACAGTGCCAGCTCTATTTATTAGCTTGAGCTTTTTTAAGTCCCTGGCTCTGATGGTGCTTCCCCAGCAGATGATGACAGAAGAGATCACACTCTCCACAACAGACTTATAGAAGATATGCATCATCTTGCTGCAACCATGAGATTTCAGCAGCTGGAGCAAGTATTTTGGCTCACATCTTTCGTTTCTGATGAGCTAACCCTCCCACCTACTTCCTTATGTCTAAGGGGATAGCTAAATCCAGCTCTCCACCCAACGGGCCGACTTCTTAAACTAAAAAAGTTTTACTAAGCAGGTTTCTTGAAAGTTCTTTTTAGCTGGTGGGAAGACTCCCCTACCTCTGACAGCCTACTCCAAAATCCGCCCTTCTTCAACCGGGGGTCTGGACAACTGAGTAGCCAACCTCAGTCGTTCCGCCGACAGTCACGATTTTAAGGGCTGCTCATTCCCTAATATTTTCAACGGGCATTTGGTATAGGGGCTGGTTAATTTTAGTGCTCAGCTGGGCCCCAAAGGGGCTTTGTTTCAACAAACTTGGCAAAGGAAACCATAAAAAACCTCCTAAAATTTCTTAGAACCAGGCAAAAAGCTTTTACCACCAATAAAGAACCCAAAAAAAAGGGGACTCAATAACTGAATGCCACGATTTAACTAAATTTTATTGCTTCTTTAATTAGTAACGCTTTTGCAGGGTCAGTAACAGTTTAAAATTCACAACACAAAAAAATTCAATATAGAAATAAATCAATAAATCAACCTGTCTTTCCCCTGTGCGGGGAAAAATAGTGATTTTGGGAAGGCTTTAAAGAGGAGGCTTGCCCGCCCCGTGGAGCGTTCCTTTGGGTAACAGTGGTTTTTTGAGGGGATACGACTTGATCTTCAGTTTTCCCCCTTTAAGTGCAGGCTCTGATGCTCCGGTTTCGAGGGTTAAAACCCAAAACTTTGCTGTCACATGTTCAGAAGACATGGCTTCCAGAGGCTGAAGATTTAAAGGAAAACCCCGGACAAAAATTGAGGGGATTCAGGATTCCGGAGCCAAAAACTTAGAGAAATCAGCTTTCCCGTCAAGTTCACTTCTTTTGTCGGGATAAATAGATGAGAGAAATCGACTTAATTTTGAGGCACGCCTTCAGGTCTCCCGGGTTGATCCTTTTTTTAAATGCAGTCGATCAGCAAGGCTGGTCTTCGGTACTTCTTCCATCGAGATCTTTTTCTTCCAAAACTTTTACGGTTTGCAGGAAACAACCCCGTTCCTTCCCTTTGCTTTTTTCTTTATAGTCTTGTGCTTTCACCATAGCTCCTTATTAGGCTTTCCATTTTTTTGCTCAATTTATTAGCCAAAATTTTGGTTATTGCAATACTTTATCATGGGGCATTTGACCACTGGGGTTTCCCGCTTTTTGGCCTTGGGCTTGCTGTAGTCGCATCCTCCCCTTCCCTTCCGTGTCCTTTAAAGGTTCTCTGTCAGCAAAAGCTGGCTCTGGGAACTCTTGTCTCCTGCACTTCTCTCCCTAATTGCTCGTCTTTAAAATTTACACAGTATCACCTTCCATTCTAGCTTTATAATTTTCTTTAAACACAGTTAAAATCATCACACATTCTTTTTATCCTACTAAAAATCAACATTATATCTTTGATTATGGGTTTATTGAGAATTTTAAACCCCTTAATGTTTTGTATTTATTATCATTTCCAATCATATTTCAAACATTTATGTTTAAAATTTAAAAACAAAAATTACTCTTTCATTTTTTACTTGTAAAGAAAGGAAAAACTCATACAAATTTCTTTGGATAACTTGTTTCAGTTTTGCAAAAGATAAGACAGTTAATATTTATCCCACACAGGCCTCCCAGTCCTCTCCGCCCAGAATATAGAAAATGCCCGTTTCACTCTGCACTGCTTTAAAATGTATATTTTAATAATTGTTTCATGGGTTACCAGAAAAATATGATTGTAGTTTTATGGATTTAACGTGAGTACTTATAATGCTGCCTGGATTCATGGGAAGATCCACCTTTTTTACCCCCCTTCTTTAGATCAAAAATGTATCCATGCCCAAATCCCCCCAAAATCGAGAAAATCAAGTCGGTATCATAAAAACACAAACACCAAGGGGAGGACCTCATCTTTCCCGAACTTAGTAATATGGTGATCGGGGGACTTGCGGGGACCATGCGTCGAGAATCTCAAACTCGTCAATGAAGTCAGGGTGTGTCAAAAGGGGAGATGATACAGGCTCCTTCTGGAGGACAGGTGGTGAGGGAGACCCATCAGCTGCGGGGATCCGCTGGAATGATCTCACCTTATTTTGACACCTCATTAGTAAACTGCTCCGGCTTTCTCAGGTTTGACAGGTCACTTCTTCCCACTCCATGTTTCAGCTAAAACACGAGAGTAAGTTTAGTTTTAGCTTTTTGTTCTGGGTCATTATCTTATGGAGGACTTATGACCTTTGACTGAGACCAGGCAGCACAATTCGCTTTATATGCCATAATCTTTTATTGCACCCTTCACAGATTCAAGCCAACCTGTGCCAGATACATCCTACAAACCTATAACAGAAGTGAATCTTCTCATGTTCAACAACATATCAGTTCTTTCTTGGAAAGCTTCATTTGAACAAAGAGCTGGTATAACTTGCCAGAAGATCCTGTGTTGTCTCACTTGTCTATATGATGATGTCTCAGCTCAGGAATGTGAATCAGTCTACATTTCTAGATTAGTGTGTAGTTGTCAAAAATAAATATATATATTTACAAACAATCTGCATTTTCTGCATGATCCAGAAAATGTTTCCGCAAGGAATAAACGGAACGGAGGTGTATATATGGCGCGTGAACCAGGTGAAGCAAGGAGACAGATTAGCTTGAAGCAGGTGAACCAAATAAAGTTAATTAACAGACAGGAGATAACAAAACATGACTGGAGCAAAACAGAGACTCTTGAATACAAACTAACAGAAACTAGAAAAACATGAAACTAAAGCATAACCGGATCCAAAAACCAAACTTGACAAAACATGAACTAGAAGACAAAAACTAAAGCATGGCCAGGAAAATAATAAACAGAAGCATTATTCAAAAACTGTGAGAAACATATAAGAAAAAACCAGAAACCAAACAACCCCAAATCATAAAATTTTCTTTAAAAGCTGTAAATCATGTTGTTTTGTTTTCATTGGTTGCTCACACGATTTTTTTTTATGTCAGTACTATTATTTTTTCATTAACATAAAACTATTTACTGTAGAAAAATGCATTCCTAAAAACCTCTTGTAAATTTTGATAATTGTGCATAAACTATGTAAAAAACAATGTGAATCTGTTTCGTTCATTAATAAAAAAAATTTTTCAAACGCATGCACTTACTTCATAATGTACTTAGCTTTATGTCAGGGTAAAGGACGATTATCTTTCAGATATATCTTCTAACAGTAATAATGATCATGCAGAACTGCCTCTTAATGTGCCAAAAATAAACGTAGTCATAAAGCTATTTGCTCTACACTGAAAAACTAGTATATTATACACAAAGTCTAGAAATCATCACATTTCGACTCACTGACAGCCCACATCAAAGGCAGCAAAAAGAGAAAACATGAGGTTAAAGACTTTATTTTACATCAAAAAAATGTGCAGGCATCACTTGGTGGTGGTGTACTTCTTAAGTATTGAACTTTTGAAGACATTCTGTCCCACATATCTTAAAAGTCTTCATAGCATCTATTATAAAAAAACAACAACAACAACATAGTATCATTAGGGTGTTACTTCATGTGATGGAGGAAATTACATTAGGAATCTGGGAAAGTAACCCTGCATCCATGGCGCAGAAGTGGCTGCAGTACCCCACTACGATCACGTTTGAATCATAAGTATGATAGATCACCTTTCTTCACTTACATTTTAAACCTGTACTTTTGACCTGTACTTTTTTTTTTACAAATTTGTACATGTAGGCTTCATAATACAAACTGACAACATTAAAAATATAATTTCGAAAATTAACTTAATGACTGATAATTGCGTCACCTTCATTCTGCGCTTGTCCGTACAACTTCACACAGATTAGCTCTGGTTAGCTCTGTATATATACCTCCGTGAAAAACAGAGGACATGAAGCCAACCAATCACTGTTCGTGATCACGGAACGCCTACAGGTTGAGAAACCCCCACTTTGGTTGAAAAACTGCCACTTTTAGTCTGCAGAGACCCCTGTCTCATGATCATATGCATTAAGTTAAGTAGGAATGGATCTGGTATTCAACGGTGGGTAATTAAGGTACAAGCATGGCTTGACTTCTCCTTTCTGTGGTCTACAGAAGCAAACTGTTTCAGAGTTCCCAGCAGTGACCCCGTCTCTACAATGCCGAGTGGATTGGTTTTCCCGGTCTGAAAGAAGGACAAAGGTATCGCAACACAGCACGCCACTCTGCGTGCAGTTTGGCCCGGGCCGGCAGAACAAGCCGCCCCTTTCCCACAGTTACGGAGGTTAGCTGCAAGCTAACTCTTTGTTCACTGTGAATGCTTTCATCAACTTCGTCGCCCCGGACAACTTCTCCTCAGCACGGTTCAGGCAAGAGGTAGTGTTTGGTCAGAGTAGATTAGTTTAGAGTTTGTTTTTGTTTGTTTTGAGAAACTGAGCTACTGTAAGTGCTAGCAGACTAGCACTCAGCTAAGGATGTGTTCTGTATTGTGTTTTTTTTAAAAGTTAAAACTAATTTTATTTAAAGGGTGGTTTTAAAACAGACAGCCCATAACACGCCGTCCACGCTTATGTATTTCAACCTTTTTATTTTTGGTATTTGAAAGGTATGTGTTTGATTCTGATAATATGCTAAAAGTTTTCTTTTGTTAGCTTCAACCGCTTACGGCTAAGAACACGTGCTCGCCCACTTTGAGTCACCTGAAGATCATTTACCCAAAAGGTATTTAGTTTCCAATCTAGGAAATAATATTTCCTTAAATATTATTTTACTAAACGTGATAACTAATTAAGACCCATTTATCCAGAAAGGTTTGGTTCTTATTCAAAATAATATTTCCTTCAATATTATTTTAATATTTACTTAATATTTCTTTAAATGTTATCCTAGTAAATAAAGGCAGCTAATTAAACACCGTTAAGAATTAGTAATCTAGAAGGTTGGATGAAACCTAGTCATCTAGAAGGTTGAATGAAACAACATTTTAAAGAATGATTTACTTCAGCAAATCATTCTTTAAAATGTTGTTTCATCCAAATAATGTTTTATCTGATCTTGCATTGTGAATGGTTGTTTATAGGTATACCAATTATTGCCTAAGTTGGTTCCAAGACTAACTTAACTTCATTTCCAGATTATTCAAGATAATCCTTGGTTCTCAAACATAAATATTGCTTGGTAATATTTCGCATCACTCTTTCGGTCATGGTTTTCAACCATCTTTGATTCACTTGTTTATATTGCCGAGGCCCCTTGATAGCCGAGGCCCCTTAGCCAGCGCAGAGCCACCAAGGGTAGCTCCCCATAGCAGTCCTTCACTAGAGCCCGCGCAGCCGGGGGCCTCAGGTCGGCTGGGTGACGGTACGTAGAAAGCATAGTCCTATAGATCCCAGCCCACAGGTCACCACCAACTCGAATGAAGCCAGCTCTGGTAATTGGCAGCTCCATAGTCAGAAACGTGGCACTAGAGACACCAGCGACCATAGTCAAATGTTTGCCAGGGGCCAGAACGGGCGACATCAAATCCTACCTGAAACTGCTGGCTAAGGATAAGCGTAAATGCAGTAAGATTGTTATTCACGCTGGTGGTAATGACACCCGTTTACGCCAATCGGAGGTCACCAAAGTTAGTGTTGGTTCAGTGTGCAAGTTTGCCAAAACAATGTCGGACTCCGTCATTTTCTCTGGTCCCCTCCCTGATCTGACCAGTGACGACATGTTTAGCCGCATGCTGTCATTCAACCGCTGGCTGTCTAGGTGTTGTCCAGAAAACGGTGTGGGCTACATTAATAATTGGCGAACATTTTGGGGAAAAGCTGGTCTGATCCGGCGAGACGGCATCCACCCCACTTTGGATGGAGCAGCTCTTCTTTCTAGGAATCTGGCCAAATTTATTAGTTCTCCAAAACTCTGACAACCCAGGGTTCAGACCAGGAAGCAGGGTCATAGTTTAACACTCCTCTCTGCAGCTTCTGTACTGCTACCCACCCATTACCCTATTAAGACTGTGTCTCGCCCACAGCCAAAATTGAATAGATTAAAAAATAATCTAAAAGGAGGAAATCATGAAAATCTCATAAAAATAAACACAACTAAGACTAAAAAGAAAAATAAATTAAATGTGGCTTTCTGAACATAAGATCTCCCTCTTTAAAGACTTTGCTAGTTAGTGACTTGATTTGTGACAATCAGATTGATTTATTTTGCCTCACAGAAACTTGGCTGCAGTCAGAGGATTATGTTACTATAAATGAGTCAACTCCTACTAATTATTTAAATTTTTTTTTCATGTTGACACTTTCAGTGTCAACATGAAAGTTGACACTGAAAGTGATAGCCTAAATATAGCCTTTAATGCTATCTTAGACTCAGTTGGCTTTGCTCAAAACATTAACAAACCTACCCACCTTTGTCTTCATTCTCTGGACCTTGTGCAGTAAAGAAATAACAATTTCCTCATAACCCTGTCCTGTCTGACCATTTTTTAATAACATCTGAGTTTAATTTAACAGAGTACTCCACACCTGAAAGAAAATTTCATCATAGTAGATCATTATCAGACACTGCTGTAACAACCTTTAAAGAATCTGTTCCACTTTTAATTTCCCCATTATCACAGAAAAAGGGCAATAATTTTGTTTCTTCCCCTTCACAAATTGATTCTCTTGTTCAGAGTGTTACTTCATCATTGCCTGGTGCATTAGACAATGCAGCCCCCTTGAAAAAGAAGGTAATTATTAATAGGAGACTGGCACCCTGGTTTAATTCAGAGCTGCGTACTTTAAAGCACAATGTTAAAAAAATTGGAGAGAAAATGGTGTTCTACACACCTAGAGGATTCCTACTTAATCTGGAAAAATAGCCTACTGTTGTATAAAAAGACACTTCACCAAGCTAGAACAGCTTATTTCTCATCATTAATAAAACAGAACAAGAACAATCCTAGGTTTCTCTTTAGTACAGTTGCTAAACTTAAACAGTCATAGCTCTGTCATTTAATCCTATTTTATTATTCAAATAAAAATAAAATCATTGACACACCCAAAGATGATTACTTCATCCTCAGCAAGTAAACCTTCAACTTGTATATCAGACCCAATCCCAACCAAATCATTTAAGGAAGTGCTCCCTCTGATTACCAGCCCCATTTTAGATATGATTAATCTATCCTTAGTAAATAGATATGTACCACAAGCTTTTAAGGTAGCTGTAATTAAACCTTTACTTAAGAAACCTTCCCTTGATCGAGATGACTTGAAAAATTACAGACCTATATCCAATCTTCCATTCTTATCTAAAATTCTTGAGAAAATAGTTGCTAATCAAATGTGTGAGCATCTACACAGCAAGGACCTGTTTGAAGAGTCAGGTTTCAGTGCTCATCAAAGCACTGAAACAGCTCTGTTGAAAGTCACTAATGATATTCTCCTAGCCTCAGATAATGAACTTGTGTCTGTACTTGTCCTGTTATATCTCTGTTGTAAAATGGGAGTTTTACTCTCTTTCCTCCCTGTGCACCACCGGGTCCGTTTCTCTCCAGTTCCGAGACCCAACCAGTAAAACCAGCAAAGTATTTACCTTGTGAAATAATGAGAAATGGTTAATTATAAAATCAAGATTTAATGCCAAAATGATCAGTGAACAGAGTATACAACTGAACAGATACAGAGTGACATTCAACTTCAGTACCGGGCCCCCCTCAGCCCATCTTAGGGATGAACCGAGAGGAGCAAAGAATGGAGCGTGAGTCCTGCTTTTATCCATGCCTGTTCTTAACCCTCCTAAAGGGTGTCATTCTCTTGTATCAGTTTATCCTTGACTATGTGTTGCATTTTATGTAATCACAGGTTATGGTGTGTAAGCTGTAGCAGTGAGCGGTGCGGCAGATAAGCAACAAGGGCAGAGATATTTAATTAGGGCAGCAAAGAGATGATTCAAAAAGGCCACAGAATCATACATCCATAACATCTCAGTGCTGCATTTGATACAGTTGATCACAATATTCTCTTAGAAAGGCTGGAATATGTTATAGGGATCATGGGAACAGCACTAGGCTGGTTTAAATCTTATTTGTCTGACAGATTCCAGTTTGTTCAGGTTAATGATAAATCATCTTTGAACGCCAGTGTTAATTGTGGAGTACCACAGGGTTCAGTGCTTGGGCCAATTCTCTTCACTGTATTTATGCTTCCAATAGGTAAAATTATCAGGCAGTATGGAATACATTTTCACTGTTATGCTGATGATACTCAGCTTTATTTATCTTTATTTATCGTCTTTGGACCAGAATTTTTGCAAAAGAAACTGCTTAGTCTATCAATTAATGTGGGGAAGGCATTAAACTGACACCTGGAAATCACTTAACCTGGATGGCATTAAATTGACCTCCGATAATAAAGTAAAAAACCTTGGTGTTATTTTTGACCATATGTCATTTAAATCCCATTTTAAACAAGTTTCTAGGATTTCCTTCTTTCACTTTTGGAATATTGCCAAAATTAGAAATATCCTGTCCAGGTGTGACACTGAAAAACTAGTCCATGCTTTAGTTACTTCAAGGCTTGACTATTGTAATTCTTTATTATCAGGATGTCCACAAAATGCAGTTAAAAGCCTTCAGCTGATTCAAAATGCTGCAGCGAGAGTTCTGATGAAAATTAAAAAAGAGGATAAATATTTTTTCCTATTTTAGCTTCCCCTTCATTTGGCTCCCTTGTTAAATCCAGAATAGAATTTAAAAAATTCTCCCCCCTCACATATAAACCCCCGTAATGATTTAGCTCCGTCATACATCAGAGATCTGATTGTTCTATTTTTTCCCCCAAACCCAAGCACTTCGTTCTAAACCTGCAGGTTTACTGGTGGTTTCCTAGAGTCTCTAAAAAGTAGAATGGGAGGCAGATCCTTTAGTTTTCAGGCTCCTCTCCTTTGGAACCAGCCCCCAAAATTTTTAGTTCCTTGGGGCAGACAGCCTTTGTCTATTTTTTAAGGCTAGGGTTTAAAAACTTTCCTTTTTTTGAAAAGCTTTTAGTTAGAGTGGCTTTGGTTACCCCTTGACCTCTCTGTAGTTATACGGGCTATAGGCTTTAAAGGCTGCTGGGGGACAAAATGCCCCAAATTTCACTCTCTTCACTACATTCTCATACTACTCTCCAATTCTGCATTATTTGCTGTTATTTCAGCTTTTAACTTTATGTTCTCTCTCTTTTCTCTTCCTAGAAGCTACACCTGGCCTGACTTTGTATCTACCTGTGACACCTTGCTGGAGGGGGGCATTGTCCAAGCTTCTGCTGCCCACAACTTAATGCTTACCTTCTACCGATGATACACTTGGCCCTGTCTTTCAGTGTTTAACCCTGTCTCTCTCCTAGACATAGCTACTGACTGAGCTTCTACTGTGACTAATTATATGTGCTCTCCTTGTAATATTCTAATCTTGAAAACTGAAAACTGAGTTTATTTTTTTTTTTCCTAGATGAAACGACCTGGGGACTACATCCATTAACATTTATTTTCCCTTTCCCATAAAAAGTACTCCTGGATCAGTGCTTCTGGTTTTTTTTGTGTCTCTGCTCTGTTCCCCTCAAACCCCCCAGTCGGTCGTGGCAGATGGCCGCTCACACTGAGCCTGGTTCTGCTGGAGGTTTTTTTCCCCTTTTTAAAAAGGGGAGTTTTTTCCTCTCCCCCTTCGCTACATGCATGCTCAGTATGAGGGATTGCTGCAAAGTCAACGCCAGTGACTGTCCACTGTCTCTACATGCTCATCCAGGAGGAGTGACTGCTACAAGTGGATTTCCTTAGACAGAATTTTTTTTTAATCCAATTTGAATAAATAACTGGATCTGACTGAACTGTTTAATGGTTAGGATTAATTGGAATGTATGTACCTGACTTTGTGCAGTGCCTTGAGATGATATGTGTTGTGAATTGGCGCTATATAAATAAGCTGAACTGAATTGAATTGTACATAGCCCTTTGGTCTTCCTTATTCTTTTATTCTGCTTTTTAGCAGAGCAAAGAGTTTGTTGATTGAACTATGTTTGACTTTGAGTTGACTTATTTTTGTTAATACATTCTTGTATTTTAAGAAATTGTGTGAATTCATTCTGTGTGTGTACAGAGTTTTGCTGTTCAATAATGCCAGAGCTTGGCTCATCCCTTTCAATTTTGTCCTAATACCACCTCCTTATTGGGCTGGTATTCACAGGACAACCCCTAACAGACCGAAATATTATTTAATAAAATATTAAAGTATTAATATCAAAGAATATATTCATATTCATAATCACAACACATTGTTTATGTAATGATGTTTATTTCTCCAGATAAAATTAAAGTTTAATTTATTTATTTCCTTAATAATTTCTTTTGATATGGGCAGGGAGTATGTAGAGTACATAATTCTGGATAGAGCTTCCGTTGCTGTGAAACATGCCAGTTATTTAATATTATTTAAAAATGTTCCATATTGTTTTCAACATTTAATATGACACTACAACTAGCCAATTTTGTGATCCATATTCCCAAGCACCGGACCCCAAGTTTGACTGGTATATTGTATAGGGAGGGTTGTATACAATCATGAATACTCATTAACTCGCATTTATCTAAGTTTAGATTTAAACCAGAAGCTTTGAAAAATATGTCAAGTGTTTCAATAGTCAGAGGAATCTGAACTTCATTTTTTATTATTAAGTCGAATCATTTGCCAGCTGACTAATGATGATGTTGTGATTCATGATTTGCAGACTCTGAATGTTGGGGGTTTCTTAAAGGTACAGCCAGGACCTCAGTGACTGTAATGAATAGCAGAGGTGATAAGCTACATCCTTGTCTAATACCTCTCTTTACAGTAAAACTGGTGCTTGTACCTTCTGTGAGGGACAAACAACCACTGATATTGGTGTGAGCAAAACCGAAATGTTTCACAGTTTAAAATATAAAATCATGTTCTACAGAATCAAATGCTTTTCATTAATGTAGTGGGGATAATGTCGCGGGAAAGCTTGTGCCTATCTTGAGCAGTCTATGGGCACCAGTCCACCACAGGGCAACACACAAACAACCATGCACACACTCATTCACACACCTAAGGTCAATTTAGAGAGACCAATTAACCAAACAGGCATGTCTTTGGACTGTGGAAGGAAGCCGGAGTACCCGGTTAGAAACCACACATCCATGGGGAGAACATGCAAACTGCATGCAGAAAGACCCCCAGCCGGGAGTCGAACCCAGGACCTTGCTGCGACACCGTGCAGCCCACATCAAAAATCTATTTACAATAAACTATTTACAATATTGCAATCAGAGGCACAGTAAAACATTAGCTTTCAATTTGACCTGTGGAGCTGTGATAGGCCTTGTGACAGGTCCTGTCTACTATTACTTGCTTGCCAGTGAAACGACTGCTGCAGCTCCTGTTTTCTGAAGGCTGACTCTTTCCTCTCCCTCTGCCCCTCTCCAGAGCATTGGGTGCCTCAGGGTACGAGGTCTCTTCTTCCTCCTCCTCATCATCAACACTGCACACAGAAATCGTTACACTGTGATAAATGTGTTCATAACGTGCATAATATAATAATAATGTGTAACAAGGGGGAAATTCTTTCAATTGTATATTTTCTTTAGTTTTCTCAAACTCAGAAACAAGTAATGGTTCATAAACCTATACATACATGTCATGGGAAAGATAGCTTCATCTCCACCTTGCTTTTGAGCACCAAAGCTTCAAAAGCAAGGTAACATACCGTTTGGTGCGTCCTGCTTTTTGCGGCTCCATAAATGTGTGTGCGGGTGTGTAGGTGTGTGTTTGTAAAAGAGCAATAAATACCAAAAGACAAATCAGGACGAAAGCGAAAATGCGTGCAAAGTTTACCGCGGAAAAACTACAACTTCCGGGAAAAAAGACCACTCCCGGCAAAAAAAAAAGACCCGGGAAATGTCATTACTTCCGTTTGTTGTTTTGGTAGCATTTCTACAGGCATTTAAAATAGATATGCAAAAGGTGGCTCCGGCGCTCCCGCCGGTCATAAAGGGTTAACCTATCTTTCCCTCATGCTGAAACTGATGAGTTTGGAGTTTGAAGAGGAGGCTTTGAAGACGGAGGCTCATCCATGCACCCGATAGGGATGAATTCTTTGAGAGGCAACAAGTGGATGTCTTGGGCAGAAGGCAACCTAAATCTTCAGTTTTCTTCATCTGAGCAGACAGGCACAGGTTTCGATGATATATTACTGAAGTATTGAGTCAAGTAAAGTCAGAAACACTGTAGTTAACTAAGTAAATTGCTAAAAAGTGCAATTAACAACCAAAAAAATTAAAATCGTTTTTTTTACACATTTTCCTGAATACAGAAATATCATAGCTGTATCCCTCTAAGATTGTAATGCTGTCGGGATCTGGGAGTTTTCTGTTTGTGCTCTTTCTACCTGCTATTAACTTTGCTTGGTCCATAGAGGGCACTGCTGTTCCTGGTGTGAGTGAACAGGTGTTTCCCATCTCGTGATTGCTGACTGGGTGTATTTAAGCCTGAAGCTGCCAGCACCTCATCAGCTGAGTGTTAGCCAACAGTAGTAACAGACCCTAGCCCAGACCTAAGCTTATTTCAAGTTTCTCTAGTCTTACTTTCTCGTGTCGTCCTCCTCAGGTTTCTGACCAGTTTCGATCCAGCCTCCAGTTCTCGGCTACTTCTGAATTAAGTATACTCCTGACTTCTGGATCGAAGTATTCTCTGGTTCTTTCTGGATGAGTCCTCTGGATTTCAAAATTCAAGTTCCCTTCTTCGGACTACCTTCTGGCTGGCAGCTTCCAGGGTCGACGACAAACCAGCCCAAGTCATCAGCAAACCCTGTTCACCCTCCAACGTGCTCTCAGGCTAGCTTCTTCACAAGTACTCCTCTCCATCACCCTGCCTTTCACAGATGGTGAAGAAACCAAGCTTCTTAGAAACCTCTTCGTGCCTCAAAGACCACTCCTCCTGGATCAACTTATCTCACCAAGGCTACTCCTGTGCTGAGCTCCCAGACTCCACATGTCCATTCCCCCTGGCAGTTAAATTTCTCACCCCTGTAAGAGAGAACTTAGCAAAACAATAATCAATTACCTCATTATTCTATACTCACCTGTTTCCCTTTCTCCTGAGTGTTATTCTACATTTGGGTCAAATTCGTACTGTACAAATTTGTAATGTAAAACAATTCCACAAAACCCTTTCAAACCACAGAAAATTTAATTGGAGTGTGTCCATAACGGAGACAAAAACGGAAATAAAATGTACATTGGGAACAATTTGGGAAAAGATGTGTACATCATAATAAACTATGTTGAGTGTTTGTCCTCCGGCCTTTGCTACTTCCGTCTGAACAATCTACTTCGATTAATGAATCATGGGATAGGGTGGGACACGGAGGATACACTGGACCCATCCTTCAAAACTGGGGAAAAGGACACATTTGTTGGAACCTTGGAGATTGAACAGCATTTGTCGCCTCATCCAGGACGTTATCGGCCTACAAATGCGTCCTTCAAAAGAATGCAGTCCTGAATTTGGACACAGCGATAGTTAATGACATCCGTGAATCAGTAAATCTGTGTTTGATTAATCTCTGGCTTGAAGAACCTGGATTCGTGACACAAAAAACTAAATTTTGGAGCTGAAATTGAATTTCAGACCTGAAAGTGAAAGTAATCAAACTTAATTTTCAATACAGAGCAAAGCAATTTTCAAAGCAAACTAATTCAGTTTTAAACCATTATATTCAGTTTCAGTTTAGTGAAATTCATTTTCAAACCAATGCATTTAATTTCAAATTACACAAATACAGATTCAGTCTGAGCAATTCAAATTCCGTTACTGATGCCACAAGTTTCTTCCCTGCACTATAAAAGCAATGCCAAAAAAGGGAACTGCGGTTGTTTCCTCGCAGAAGACCAGCGAACGAGATCAGACGGAGAAAGATGCTACAGATGAAGCGGAGGACCAGAGAAACAGCCCAGCTGATCTACTGCATTAAAAAGAGGATCAACCCGTGTGCCGTGAAAATTGAAATTGAGAATCTGATTTTATTTATTGCCTTTTTAACCAGACAACTGAAGTGAACCTGAGCCTCTCCAAACTCAGTAGTTTCAGCATCAGGGAAAGACAGGTTGAGTTGATTGATTCATTTCTATTATTGAATTTATTATGTGTTGCTGAATTTAAGCTGTTCCTGACCCCTGCAAAAGCGTTACTAATTAAAGAAAGCATATAAAATTCTAGATAAATCGTGGACATTCAATTATTTGAGTCACCTTATTTTTGATTTTCATTGATGGTAAAAAGTCTTGTTGCCTAGTTCTAAGAGATTTTAGGAGGTTTTTATAGGTTGCCTTAAGCCAAATTTGTTAAAACAGCACCCTAGGGGCTCATGCCCAGTTACTAAAATTAACCTAACCCATATACCAAGAGCCAGTTGTAATATTAGGGAATGAGCAGCCGTTAACAGAAGTGACTGTCGAGGAATGGATAACTGCTGTGGGCTACTCAGTCGTCCAGACCCCCAGTTGAAGAAGGGCGAGACTTGTGGATGTAGGTTGTTAGAGGTTTGGCGTGTCATTTCCCTACACCAGCTTAAACAGAACTTTCAGTAAACCTGCTTGGTAAGATCTTTCAGGTTTAGGGAAGTTTGGACCCGTTGGATGGAGAGCTGGATTGAGCAATCCCCTCAGAAATTGGACAGCAACCCTCTCCTAAAATGTTTGTGCCAGGATCTGCTTACCTTGGTTTGTGCCTCATTCAGCCAAATCTTCACACTGTATGTGGTGGAGCTTACCACTTTAAAAGGTCCAATCCACTTGGGGTCCTTCCAAGATCTGTGGAACACCTTTATGTATATCTACTCCCCAGGTGCAATCTGCTCTGGAGTCTTTCCCGTTCAACATACTGTTTTAATTCCTCCCTCTGTGAATCCAGACTCGGTGCATCCCCCGTCTGAAGTGAGGAGGTGAACGGACAGGGCATGGTTTTTCCTGTCAGCAGCTCAGCAGCAGCCGTTAAACCCATGCGCTCAGTGGGTGATGATCTCATTGATAACATCACCTATGGGCAGCGCACCCAGCCATGTCATATTCCTCAAATCTACTCTACATACCCAAAACCAGAACCAAACATGGAGAAGCGGCTTTTAATTGCTATGCTCCACTAACCTGGAATAAACTCACAGAAAACTGTAAAAACGCTGAAACTCTAAGTTGCTTTAAAACAAGATTAAAAACTTATTAATTTAGAGTGGCCTTTGACTGTACTGTCTAAACACTATTAGTTAAGTTTTCAGTCCAACCTTTCTTTTGATTTCTTATCAATTATTTTATCATTTATTTTTTATTTTTTATCTTTTTTATTATCATCTTATCATTTTAATTATTAATTTTTATTCTCTTTAATTATTTGTGTTCCTTAATTATTTAATTACAGGACTTCTGGTTATGCCGCCTTAGTAAGAAGGAGGATGTGCGTACGGCTCGCTGTGGAATCCTTTAAATTAATCCGTAATTTTGTCAAATAAACACAGTTACGTCTGTTTCTTAACGCACGATCCTTTACTGGACACCATGCCACCGAAAAATGTTAAGTCTGGCTAACAACCAGTTAAAGCGGCTTCACTTTGCAGTGGAGCTAGCACGGATACGGCTAAAGCCAGATACTGCCGGATACCACTGAAGAAGCCCAGGAGGTGCCGACCAACAGTGATATTCTTACAGCAATTCGCCTGCTGAAAGAAGACATATGCAAACAATCATCTGATATGCTGAAAGCGGTAAACGAAATTAAAAAGGGATATCCAATCACTTTCACAAAGAATTGGAGAGACGGAGGAGTGAATCTCACAGGTAGAAAACGATGTAATCCCCCTCGAAAACAAAGTTAAACATCTGGGGAAAACAGTGGAGATGTTATGTGAAAGAGTGGCAGAGCAGGAGGACAGGAGCAGGTGCTCCAACTTGACGCTGGTGGGACTACCCGAAAAATCAGAGGGCTCGGATTTGTGTGGATTTCTGGAGAAGTGGCTTCGAGAGGCACCAGGTGAAGGTTTCTCCTCTCCTCATTTCATGGAGAGAGCACACAGGATTGGACCCGTTAACTCTAAATCCACATCACCAGGGTGATGATAATAAAGTTTTTGAGCTACCGGGACCGGGCTTTTAGAGCAGCCAGGAAGGTGAAAGAGATTTGCTACGAGTATCAGCGTGTAACCGTTTTCCCCGACTTTTCGGCTGAGGCCGCAGGCGTCAAAGAAGCTTTGATGGAGTGAAGGCCGGCTTCGTGCATTAAATGTGCGGTACGGCATGCTGTATCCTGCCCATCTGATTGCAACACACAACGACAAACGTTGGGTCTTCAAGTCAGTCGCAGAAGCTGCAAAATATAGCCTACTGACGGATTAAGTCTGTGGGTTGGGGATGGCTCCAAGACTTAAAGATTTTTTTTCTTTTCTTTAAATGCTCTTTGCCTCCTCTTCTTTCTTTTTTCTACATGGAGCATTGGCCATAAGGGACATAATCCAACTGATTGTTGAGAAAGTTGCATTTCTGGTGCCAAAATTACTTTCGGCATGATTCTTACTAGTAACTGGTTAAGTGAGTGTATTTATTCACTACGCATGGGATGCCTCATAAGCAGATTTAACCTCAAACTTTAAAAAAAAAAAAAAGAGAAATTTGGTCAAAACATTTTTTCCTTTGCTGGCCAGCCCATGTGAGGCTACAGATATGTTTGCACGTTTACACGTTACTCATTCTTTGGATGAAACGTTCCAGATAACCCAAGTTTGTTGTTCAGAAGGGGTAAACTACGCATTTCATTTGGGGAAATGTGTGGGGAGTTGGGATTTAAGGCTCCCTTTGGATGTACTGCTTTTGAGACATTTACACGACGTATGTGAAAACAGGAAGAAACCACTCTTAAACTTCATATTTTAGCCATTTACATTTCAAATGCCATAGCTGATGTCTGACGGTTCTGTTATGAATAGCTGGAATGTTAGAGGTCTGAACAAAATGGTCAAGCTTAAACAAGTGCTGGGCAGAATTAAACAGATTAAAACTACACTTTATAGATAAGGTTGTAACTAAAAGTAGATCTAGGTGGCCTGGTCAGGTGTTTTCCTCTAGTTTTTCAACTCATGCCCAAGGAGTCATAATACTGATTCACAAGACAATTCCATTGGTATTGAGGGATAAATACCTTGACCCATCCCAAGATTTATTATACTTAGTGGAACAATAGTTTTGACATTGGTCTATTTGGTATGTTTATATGCCCCAAATGGGGATGATTCTGCCTTCTACCAAAATCTTTTGTTAAAAGTGTCAACTTATAATGGCCATTTCATAATGGGTGGAGACTTTAATTGTGTGTTAAATACCGCAATAGATCGGTCAAATAGCTTTGACATGTTTCACCAACAGTCTATGAAAACGATTGGAAAAATTCATGAAAGACCTTAATTTGGTGGAGGTTGGGATACAGCCAGGGGTGAAAATGAGCAGGTACGGTCCAGTACTGCGCACCACTAAAAGATTCTGGGCCGGTACACAGTACCGGGAACAGGGAAGAATGGGTCTGCTATGAAGCTGTCATCCAGAACCAGCTACGGCTGCAAAAATTCACGAGCACACAAAGAAGATCAGATCCGCTACCAATAGGCAGTCTAAAACACGACTTGATCTGTTTATAAATATAGCTTTTTTCCCCTCACTCCAAATTGTTTCTGAACTGTTCATGCTATGCTGGAGCCTCAATGCTCTTGCTTTGTTTCTCTCCCCTCGTACTCGAGGCTTTTGTGAATGGCCAGCCATTAAAACAAGCACCGCTACATTTAATGTCTGTCTGCTCGCTGCTAAATACCCCAGTTAAAAGCAAACGGAGAGTAACTAGTTGTGTTTCATGTTATTTTGCTGAATTACAACACAGCACAGCTCGAAAAAACTGCTTATGACCAGAGATTTCACATACACTACACGAGAGCGCATGCACGCTTACCTCCAAAACAGAGTGGTTGCCAAGGAGATCGGTGCGTTCGATTTAATGGACTGGGAGATTTTACACAGGTGGTGCACAGACATAAAAAAACGCCGCTTGCATTAGGACAAGACGAATAATAAATCACTTACCATCTACAAACTTTTAAATGAAAAATAAAACAACAAAACTGTCAAATTTTTTATTGAAATAAAATCAAAACTTGACCACAATGCAGAGAACAATAACTTCTTTGTTCAAAAGAAAAGACAGAAACTGAAGATGAAAAGTTATGCATCATAAAATGGTTTATCATTGTTTCATGCATGGTAGTTCTTTAACAATTGAAATATACAGGGGTTGGACAATGAAACTGAAACACCTGTCATTTTAGTGTGGGAGGTTTCATGGCTAAATTGGACCAGCCTGGTAGCCAGTCTTCATTGATTGCACATTGCACCAGTAAGAGCAGAGTGTGAAGGTTCAATTGGCAGGGTAAGAGCACAGTTTTGCTCAAAATATTGAAATGCACACAACATTATAGGTGACATACCAGAGTTCAAAAGAGGACAAATTGTTGGTGCACGTCTTGCTGGCGCATCTGTGACCAAGACAGCAAGTCTTTGTGATGTATCAAGAGCCACGGTATCCAGGGTAATGTCAGCATACCACCAAGAAGGACGAACCACATCCAACAGGATTAACTGTGGACGCAAGAGGAAGCTGTCTGAAAGGGATTTTCGGGTGCTAACCGGTATTGTATCCAAAAAACATAAAACCACGGCTGCCCAAATCACGGCAGAATTAAATGTGCACCTCAACTCTCCTGTTTCCACCAGAACTGTCCGTCGGGAGCGCCACAGGGTCAATATACACGGCCGGGCTGCTATAGCCAAACCTTTGGTCACTCATGCCAATGCCAAACGTCGGTTTCAATGGTGCAAGGAGCGCAAATCTTGGGTTGTGGGCAATGTGAAACATGTATTTTTCTCTGATAAGTCCACCTTTACTGTTTTCCCCACATCCGGGAGAGTTACGGTGTGGAGAAGCTCCAAAGAAGCGTACCACCCAGACTGTTGCATGCCCAGAGTGATACATGGGGGTGGATCAGTGATGGTTTGGCTGCCATATCATGGCATTCCCTTGGCCCAATACTTGTGCTAGATGGGCGCGTCACTGCCAAGGACTACCAAACCATTCTTGAGGACCATGTGCATCCAATGGTTCAAACATTGTATCCTGAAGGCGGTGCCGTGTATCAGGATGACAATGCACCAATACACACAGCAAGACTGGTGAAAGATTGGTTTGATGAACATGAAAGTCAAGATGAACATCTCCCATGGCCTGCACAGTCACCAGATCTAAATATTATTGAGCCACTTTGGGGTGTTTTGGAGAAGCGAGTCAGGAAACGTTTTCCTCCACCAGTATCACGTAGTGACCTGGCCACTATCCTGCAAGAAGAATGGCTTAAAATCCCTCTGACCACTGTGCAGGACTTGTATATGACATTCCCAAGACGAATTGACGCTGTATTGGCCGCAAAAGGAAGCCCTACACCATACTAATAAATTATTGTGGTCTAAAACCAGGTGTTTCAGTTTCATTGTCCAACCCCTGTATATATATTCTACATTGTCAAGTGATTCTAATTTCTGCCTTATACAGACAGCCTACAATAAAGTAAAATATTGATACGTTTTAATTAGTTTGAGTTTGGACTTTGCTGAGAGAGAGAAAAATCTCGAGGGGGCCACAGATGAGAGTAGCAATTAAAAACACACACACACATATATATATATATATATATATATATATATATATATATATATATATATATATATACATATATATGTATATATATATAATATATATATATATATATATATATATATATACATATATATATATATATATATAACCCCAGTGCCTCCCCGGCCCCCCTCTAGCTCCGCCCTAAGTAAAAAAATACAAACAAGGGTAGCCATCAATTTGATAGTACTGGAGAATGGGGAGAGTTTAGTGGATCCAAAAAGCATAAACAACACTTTTGAAAAAATATTATGAAAATATATATAAATCTTAATACCCAGACAACAAAAACAGGATCGATTTCTAGACCAACTCCAGGCATTCTACCGCCATTGTTGCGATTGGCAACCGTTTCTATTTGGTTGAAGCCTGGCAAACCTCCAACGGAAATGGACTCATATCGACCCATTTTGTTAATGTCATGTGACACCAAAATATTATGCAAGGCTTTGGCCCTGAGGATTGAGTCGCATATTCCTAAGTTAATTTCAAATGACCAAAATGAATTTGTTCTCGGTCGTCAAGCTTTTCACAATACCCGGCGACTATTGTATATATTATATGAAAAACAGTGTGCCTTGGACCATACCTTCCTGACATTAGATCCAAAGAGGCTTTTGACAGATTAGAATGGAGTTACCTTTTGGAGACCCTTAAGAGATTTGGCCTAAGGGAAAAATAGTTGAAATGGATTCAGTTACTATATACAGAGCCCGTAGCTTAAGTCACTACAAATGGCCAGTTATCAAGACCTTTAAAGCTCTACAGATCGACACGACAGGGATGCCCATTGTCCCCACTTCTTTTTTTATTTGCCATTGAACCACTCGCCATGAGAATACGTAAATCCCCTGAAATCACTGGGATTCAAATTGGAGCTGTAGAGCACAGAACATCTCTTTTTGTGGATGACACTTTGTTTTTGGCTAATCTTGGAAAGTCTGTCCAGGCAGTCGATCATATTCTGAAGAAAGTTGGGGAATTTTCAGGGTATAAAGTCAATCAAAAGGAAAGCTCCCTATTACTACCGAACAAAAATAATTATCCAATTCAAACACAGTTTAAATGCACTTATGAGGGTTTTACATACCTAGGAACTAAAATTAACCAGATAGAAAGAAAATAGTTTCTACTAATTATGATCCTTTAGTGCAAAACGTCTTGGAATCCTTGGAAAGATTGAATGAGATGCCAATTTCAATGATGGGCCGTATCAATATTATCAAAATGTATGTTCTTCCAAGGTTCTTATACCTTTTTCAGTCGATCCTTCTACATATACCAGCTTCCAATTTTTCCTCCGTAAATAAAACCTTTACCAAATTGATATGGAACAACAAACGCCCCAGATTGCGCCTCTCCCTGTTGTATTTGCCATATGACCATGGTGGCTTGCAGTGCCTAATATCAAGTTGTTTTATTAGGCAGCTCAACTCTGTACTGCTACAAGTTAGTTTTCTACTAATGATGCGCCTGGTTGGATACATATTGAGAACAATACATTAATGCTACCCTTGACATCCGATGTTTACTCTGCAAAAATTAAAAAGCTGTTAAAAAACACAAAAAGGCGAGGCGGGGGGTGGAATGACTGTAGCCTCCAGGGTGTGTCATTTGTGGCCAACTGTATGACCAGATCTGGCAGACGCAGAAACAACTGCATGAGAAGCAACAATATCTCCACCTGGGGTAGCGTAGCTGTGTCCATCTGTGAAAATGTCTGCTGCACCTGAAATGGGGTCTGCTGAAACGGAAGGGAAGACATTCATTTCTTCCCTCACCAGTGCTTCACAGCCATGGGGGAACTGATCAAACGTGGAGGCTGCCATGTTAGTTTCGGTATCTACATGGGGACATTTGGTTGGAGTAAAATGCCTTGGAGTTTGCACGTGCATTGTTTGCCCAGGGTAAATTTGTTGCTAGAGATGTAACTGACAACGGCATGATTCGTGTGAACCCTGACATCCTTGCCACGAGTGACACGATGTTCCGTTCAACGCTTTAGCAAAAGCACACAGAGCCCTGGTGCATGTGGGATGACCTCTCTCCACTGGTTCTAACTTAGTGTTGTAGGAACATAAGACTCTCCTGCCCATGCTGCCTGGCTGCCACAAAACTGAAGACACAAATCCATCTTTCTCTTTCACATCCAACTCAAACATTTTTGCCAAATCGGGGGATGCCAATTAGAAGATTCTGAAGCTTCATTCACTATGCTTGAGAACAATAAAAGCCTGCTGTGCCTCTGCATTCCAAAGTAGGGGTGCCTGCAGTTTTTCAAATCCTGTCTCTGTGATGTGTTTTCGCAAAGAAGCTGCAATTTCGGTGTATTCAGGCACATAGTTTTTGTTGTAATTCGCCATGCCCAAAAAGGACATCATCTCACGGACAGTGTGTGGTTTCCGGTCCGTGAGAATGCTCCGCTTTTGACATTCCATGATTCCAACGACAGTAGAGGTGATAACCCTCCCGAGAAAAACAACTCTGGGGCGACATCATTGCAACTTATCCCTAGAGACCCTGAAACCCTTTGAATCTAGCCAAATAAGGAAATTTGCACTTAAATGACTGACGTCCTGTTCTGTGGCGCCTGCCAGAAGGATTTCATCGACGGACTGTAGTACACAGTACCTGTCGAGAAGAGGAAGATGAAACCTTTGCATCAATGTTTGCAAAACATGATTCAAAAGTGATGGACTGTCTGTCAAACCCTGTGCCAACCTGGTGTAAGTATATTGCTGGCTCTCAAAGATTTTCTGGCAGCTTTCCTGTATAGGTATACAGAAAAATGCGTTGGCCAGGTCCATGACTGTGAACCATTTGTACTCATCTTCCGGATTTGAGAGCATGGTATAAGGATTAGGTGTGTCATAATGGGTGGATTCTGGAACATATTTCAGAAGTTGCAAAGCGATCTCAGAATCTGTGTTTTCTCTGCAGTGTGTTCAGCTTCTTTTTACCATTTCCAGAGTGACGCTTAATGATCCCTTATAAATTAGTTTATAAGTGTCACATTTTGGGCTGTACTAAATAAAAGGAGTACCCTGAACAGTTTGCCAATCAGTGGTTTCAACTGCTTTTTTGATCATTTTTGCTTGTTCACCATTTGCAATTTTTAAGGTGAAATGAGGATGCATGTCAGCCTCTAGTTGACACAAAATCTGTAGCTCATCAGGCAATTCAGCAGCAGCAGCGGCCTCTTGTGGCCCGATATAAATATTGGACCCACCCATCCACAACTGGGGATCATCAGACTGGTATCTGTCTTGCAAAAGTTTTAACACCATGTCCCATGTGTCTTGATAGCTGTCAATGTCACTTACCTGTTCCAGGGATCTTAAGTAGTTCAGAGTGACATGAAGTGGATCGGCTGGGGTATTATAAGAACAGAGACAAGTTATCCAAATTTCCCAACGTTTCAGAACATCAATTAGAGAGTTGTCTTCAGGATGCACAACATTTCCCACCAAACACATTCAGTTTATTTATATAGCGCCAATTCACAACACATGTCGTCTCAAGACACTTCAGAAAAGTCAGGTACATACATTCCAATTAATCCTAACCATTGAACAGTGCAGTCAGAGTTTGTTATTTATTCAAATTGGATAAAAAGTTTTTCTATCTAAGGAAAGGAAACCCAGCAGATTGCATCGAGTCAGTGACTTGCAGCATTCACTCCTCCCGGATGAACATGTAGAGACAGTGGACAGTCACTGGTGTTGACTTTGCAGCAATCCCTCATACTGAGCATGCATGTAGCGACAGTAGAGAGGAAAAACTCCCTTTAAACAGGAAGAAACCTCCAGCAGAACCAGGCTCAGTGTGAGCGGCCATCTGCCACGACCGTCTGGGGGTTAGAGAGAACAGAGCTGAGACACAAAGAGAACAAAGAAGCACTGATCTAGGAGTACTTTCTATGGGAAGGAAAAGGTAAATGTTAGTGGATGTAGCTCCTTTAGTCGTTTCACCTAGAAAGAAGGAACATATAAACTCTGAGCCAGTTTTCAAGTTTAGAGTCTGAAGAGAGCACATAGAGTTAGTTACAGTAAAAGCTCAGTCAATCGTCATGTCTAGGACAGAGAAAGGGTTAAACACTGAAAGACGGGGCCATGTGGATCATCGGTAGAGGGTGAGCATTAAGTTGTTGCCAGCAGAAGCTTGGAGGATTCCCCTCTCCAGAAAGGTGTTACAGGTAGACACAGAGTCAGGCCAGGTGTAGCTTCTAGGAAGAGAAAAGAGAGAGAACAAAGTTAAAAGCTGAAATAACAGCAAATAATACAAAATTGGAGAGTAGTGTGAGAATGTAGCGAAGAGGGTGAAAGTGGTCATTATGTCCTCCAGCAGCCTAAGCCTATAGCAGCATAACTACAGAGATAACCTAAGTCACTCTAACTATAAGCTTTATCAAAAAGGAAAGTTTTAAACCTAGCCTTAAAAGTAGACAGTTTGTCCATCTAGAGCCCACTGATGGCCATTGTTATACTAAAAACCACAAAGATTGGGATACCTCTCTCTGTCAGATTGACCATAACCATTGGAAAAGAGAGGGGGTCATACGGGTAGCAGAAATGGAGGGTGTGTTTGCACCTCAAGCGTAACTGAGCCGGTTTAGGCTAAACCTGACTCCCCCTTACTCCATCCAACAAGGGGAGAAGAAGACGGAGGTAAAATAAGGAAGATAGCTCAGGATAACCTAAGCCACTCTAAACTATAAGCTTATCAAAAAGGAAAGTTTTAAGCCTAGCCTTAAAAGTAGACAGGGTGTCCGCCTCACGGACTAAAACTGGGAGCTGGTTCCACAGGAGAGGAGCCTGATAACTAAAGGATCTGCCTCCCATTCTACTTCTAGAGACTCTAGGAACCACCAGTAAACCTGCAGTCTGAGAACGAAGTGCTCTGTTAAGAACATATGGAACAATCAGATCTCTGATGTATGACGGAGCTAAATCATTACGGGCTTTATATGTGAGGAGGAGAATTTTAAATTCTATTCTGGATTTAACAGGGAGCCAATGAAGGGAAGCTAAAATAGGAGAAATATGATCTCTCTTTTTAATTTTCATCAGAACTCTTGCTGCAGCATTTTGAATCAGCTGAAGGCTTTTAACTGCATTTTGTGGACATCCTGATAGTAAAGAATTACAATAGTCCAGCCTTGAAGTAACAGATGCATGGACTAGTTTTTCAGCATCAATCCTGGACAGGATATTTCTAATTTTGGCAATGTTCCGGAGATGAAAGAAGGAAATCCTAGAAACCTGTTTAATATGGGATTTAAATGACATATCCTGGTCAAAAGTAACACCAAGGTTTTTTACTTTATTATCGGAGGTCAATTTAATGCCATCCAGGTTAAGTGATTGACTAAGCAGTTTATTTTTTAAAGACTCCGGTCCAAAGACGACAACTTCTGTCTTGTCTGAATTTAGAAGCAGAAAATTTTAAGTCATCCAAGTTTTTATGTCTTCAAGACATGCTTGTAGTCTATCTAACTGGTTGGGCTCATCAGGATTTATGGATAAGTAAAGCTGAGTATCATCAGCGTAACAGTGAAAATTTATTCTATGCTGCCTGATAATTTTACCTATTGGAAGTTTTATATAAGTAAAGAGAATTGGCCCAAGTACTGAACCCTGTGGTACTCCACAAAAACCCTGGAGTTTAAAGATGATTTATCATTTACATGAACAAACTGCAATCTGTCAGACAAATAATTTTTTTTAAAACCAGCCTAGGCGCTGTCCCCTGATCCCTACAGCATATTCCAGCCTTTCTAAGAGAATATTATGATCGACTGTATCAAATGCAGCACTGAGATCCTACAGAACCAGTACAGACACAAGTCCATTATCTGAGGCAATAAGAATATCATTAGTGACTTTCAGCAGAGCTGTTTCAGTGCTATGATGAGTTTCGAACCTGACTGAAACTCTTCAAACAGGTCATTGCTGTGTAAATGCTCACACATTTGATTAGCAACATTTTCTCAAGAATTTTAGATAAGAATGGAAGATTGGATATCGGTCTGTAATTTGCATTGTTTTCATCATAAACTCGGGTTTGATTCAACTGATTTGTGTCAGAGTTCTAAGTTCTGACAATCTTGCCATTAAGGAAAATCACGTCAGTGTAGGAGTATGAGCATAAAACTGTGGCAACAAACAAAGCGATCAAATCACGTGCCAATAAGTTCAGAGGACACTGTTTCTGACTTGGAAATTCATGCAGAAAAACCATGCTGGATTGCTCAAAGGGAAGCACACATTTAACTGGTCTGGGAAAATAGCATATCTGTCTGTTACTGGAAAATCCCATTACTTCTGTGTGTTTGTGAGAGGCTGAGGGATCAAAGCTTAGATTACTCTACCTTGTGCCAGTCAAGCATTAATGAGCAGCTTTTTTCCTCAACAAAAAATGTCTAAAACTGGAGCTGGGAATTCCTCTGAAACTACCTCTAAAACGGGACACCGGAAACCCTAGTATTGTTGCAGCTGGTTAGGATTGGGAGGTTGGTAACCCTGGTGCTGAGCTGGTGGAAGGTTTTATGCTGTTTGTGGTTGCTGTGGCGTGTGGTAGGTTCCAAGCGGTTGTCTGGAATATCATGGAGCAGCTGTGAGGCAGGTGGTCACCTGCAACACGTTTTAGCATTTCCTCCTTCACAGATCCTGTTGGAGTTTGGGCTGATTGCTGTTTGTTCTTCCCAGAATTTCAGCATCCTGGTTACATAACCCTCAGAATGTGATGTCATTTAAAAGATTAGAGTTGGTTCTAACAGGAAAAGCCATCCAAAGGGCCCCCACAAAATTGTTGTTACACTGGAGCCAACAGGGTAGACTGTGCCAAATCATTGGTCCCCGCTGTCACCTCTATGTTATGTAAGTCGTGCGCCTCCCGGTGAGCTGCTAAGCAGGTTCTCACATCACTAATCGCAAACTCCTGTCCACTAAACGCCATTAGAAATTCTCTGATCCAAATGTGTGCTCCTTTTCTTGGATCTGGAAGTGTTGATCTCAGTAAGGCACTGTCAGCCTCCCATGGTCATGGTCTTCCTTTTTTAACTCTTCCTTTTTGGCCCCCATGTGTCTTTCCTTTTATTATGTCTCTTTTAACCTCCTTTCCTCCTTTTCAAGCTCATACTGCACCTCTAATTTCCTCCTCTCCAGCTGGATCAGTTCCTTGTGTCTGTCAGATGTTGCTAGCATCTTCTCTTCATGTCCCTCAGCTCCATATTCACCTGACCTTCCTCTTCTAATCTCTAACTCCTCTCTATCAACTGTTGTCATGTTTTGAAGGGCATTCACTACTTCTTCAACCATATCTTGCAACTGAGACTATTTACACCTCTCTCTCCTCCTTTCCTCATCTGTAAGCCTTATGTCATATTTGATCACCCCCTTATGCAAAACCGCAACAGGCAATTGCACAGCAGGATTTGATGGATTTATTGCATTTTGATGGTTGTGTAACATTTCACTAACACGAACCATGAAACGAATCAAGTTCCCTAGTGGAAGCTGTACCTGGGATGGGTGTGATAAGGAGTACTGTGCTCACCCTCTGTAGTCTAGGATGCTGGCTCACCTTCCTCCTCTTCGTCTGGCCCCTCTTTTTTCTGTCTGGCTGTGATGCCTGTAAAGCAGTCACTGAAATTAAATCTGGTGAGTTTAATCAGGTCTGAAATTTTAATTTCCTCCTTTTGACATTTGTCTCGAGTAAACATGCCAGCATTATTTGATTTTTCTTGGGCTTGTGCTAGTCTATTCTTTAACACATTAATATGGCAGCCTTGCTGCGGGGGTTCTGGTGGGGGCTCCTCTGCATCACCAAAACCCCTTCCTCTTTCATCCTTTCAACCCATTCATCCAATTTTTAACCAGATAATAATAATACATTTTATTTATAGGCGCATTTCTAGGCACTCTAGGGTCACCTTAAATAACACAGACACAATTTAAATAAATATTAAAATAAGTAAAAAATGGGGTTAAATAAAACAGTGAAAAAGTACAATCACAATGCATAAGCTAATTTAAACAGATACGTTTTGAGTTTAGATTTGAAGTGTGGCAATGAGTGTATGTTGCGGAGATCAGGTGGAAGTGAGTTCCAGAGGTGGGGAGCAGACTGGCTGAATGCTCTGCTCCCCATAGTAACAAGACGGTTGGGGGGAACAGTGAGATGGATCGAAGAGGAGGATCTGAGGGTAGGGACAAGTACAATAATGTGAAGAAGGTTTGAAAGATATGGAGGAGCGAGGTTGTGAATAGCTTTAAAGGTAAGAAGGAGTATTTTATAGTTGATACGATATTAAATAGGAAGCCAATGAAGCTGTTGTAGAACAGGTATGATGTGATGGATTGAAGGAGTCCGTGTAATGATACGAGCAGCTGAGTTTTGAACCAATTGTAGTTTATGAAGGGTTTTTTGTGGTAGACCAAAAAGAAGCGAATTACAATAATCTAAACGAGAGGTGACCACACTGTGAACCAAGACAGCAGTGGAATGAGGATCGAGAAAAAGACGGAGACGCTGAATACTACGAAGATGGAAGTAGGCTGATCGAGTAATATTATTGACATGGGAAGTGAAGGAAAGGCTGCTATCAAGGATGACACCAAGACTCTCAACCTGAGGAGAGGGAAAGATGAACGAGTTATCAATTGAAATTGAAAAATTATGAAGGTTGTCTAGTATTGATTTAGTGCCAATTAGAAGAAGTTCTGTTTTATTGCAATTTAATTTCAGAAAGTTTAGGGTAAACCAGTGTTTTATTTCAATGAGACAATTAGTGAGAGACGAGGGTGGAAGAGGGTGGAAGTGTAACCCTAATCCTTCCTCTACAAATGTTTCTGTTTTGCCATGATAAAGCTGCTCTCTTTTAATCATCTTGTTCCATAACAATTTTTGTGGTATTCATCAGCAAGATTATAATGGCTCTGAATGTTTTATTCTAATCTAGCTTTATTAAGATGTATCTATATTATTCTAATGCAGTAAGTCCTTAATATATTTAAGAATGGGGACGCTATTTTTAATAGTTGCTGTTATTTTAATAATGCTTGGTTTAGTTTAGGTTTCATTAAAGTTTGATTACCCTATTTGTGAAAAATTGTGAAAAATTGAAGACAGGTCTATGAGCTTTCTTATGTTTATCAGTATTTTCAATACAGGTAGAACCGTTGCTATCTTGATATGATTTTGGAAAAATTCTGGAAACCTTATTGAGATAGACGTTTGGCAATGATCATCAGAACATCAGACCTTTATTAGCGCTTTTAAGGTCCCTCAAAGACGCTCTACAATGAAATCAGTCATCACACAAAATCATAAACACCATCAAGCGGACACTCATAACAGTTATGGGGTTGTCAGTGTGTGAATGTGTGTGAATAGAAAGCTATCTTCCCTTGCATGCAATAAAGAAACCTCAAACCTTCTCCCTTGGACTGCAATATTTTCAGAAGGCCAATCCTCTTCCTCCCGGATTCACACCTCTACAGTCAGACAGCTTTCGTGCACGTCTTATATTCTTATTTCGTTTTCTCAATATCTCACTAAATTGATTCTGAACCATTTCTCTGCCACCTAGGGTACAAAAATCTCACTCAGAACCAACATCACAGCCAAAGTGTTTTTAGGAAAAACACTGGAGATTTTTAAGAGGAATCTCCGTACCTTACAATGTGCGGCTGCAGGCTGTGATATCCAGTCCGTTCGAGCAGAAACTTCCCCGAAGCATCACCTCTGCTTACAATCACTTTCTCTTAAAAGGTATGACTCTCAAACTGTACTCTCTTTGACTATACTCCCAACACTTTTATTCTAAATAAGGCAGAGGAATGGTTAAAGATTAGCGCTGATGGCTCACGTCCTTAACCGGCTCAGTGATTGAAGAGACGAAACAGCCTCGAAAGAAGGTCACACATGGTTTTTATGCCTGGTACTCCCTCCATGGGATGTACACTCCCTCAGTGTTTATCAGTAGACTATGTGTCACCATTCTGGTGTCTATCTGATAGAGTGTTTCCTAGGAGGTGTCCAACCCTGAATCTAAGTGTAGCTGCGGCATTCTAATCACTCCTGTTACAGAACGTTCCACAATCAAACCCAATGCACTAAACTTAATGTCAAACTGTAGGTCATTTGTCCTTATGACGTGCATCATTGAGGACTATTATCCTATCCTAAGAAAAGTGAAAACATTAGCATTCATACTTTATCATTCTGGTCTGTGTGTAGAAGCTCATCTATAAGTAATACTAAGCAAAGTTATTCCTAACAACTGCAGAAAATTATCACACATCATTTCATTAGTTCCACTTATAGTTGTACTTCTATAAAAGATAAGACGGTTAATACATGACTCCAAACAGGCCTCTTTGAAAATCATCATAGTGACTTGAACTGGCACAAGCGAGACGCATAGTTCCTCCTGGTTTCTGTCTCTAAGACTAGGGCCAATTCCATGCAAAGCTCCAAAATAATTGCCGTGGGCAATCTATACCGGTTAATAAGCCATGCATCATCATGTGCCAACAGGTCAGTATGATTTTGATAAAAACGCTCTCTCCAACTTTTTCTATTGGTGATGTCCTCCAGCTGTGCCAAAGCTACCATTGTTCCACAATTTCGCAGCGCACGGACCGATGCAAATTTCCATCTACAGGTGACAAAAATAGACAACGTTTTACAGTTACGATGTGTTCCAATTCAGTTTCATCGCTGGGGTTTAAGCCATAAATGCTCAAATTCATGAAAAAAACATCAGGTGTTTTGCTCCATCAATTAAATAAAACTGAATAGAGTCTTTTTTCAGTATATTTAGGGGAGGTTAAGTTCTCTGTAGTTCATTATTGTTGACTGAAAAATGTGCTTGGCTTCCGCAAATTTTGACGGCTGGTCAAAAGGTTGTGTGGATTTCCGCACACTTTCAAGGAACGTTAATTTTTGTACATGCTAAGTTGAAAGCAGCTTTTTAAAAAAAGCATCAAACTCTTCAATACAAAACTCCTCCTTAAAAATATTTCTAAATGTTTCATTTATAACTAGAATAATATTTTTAATTTTTTCGAAGAAAGTTGATGTCTTGCTTTAAAAATATAGATGTCTATAAATAACTCTAAAATTCTTGAACTTTTTTGGATATACATTTTGTCTCAGTACATTCCACTCCATTAATTGTGAGAATATTAGATTTGTTTCTTTCCAGTCTTTGTTTTTCTAGATTGAAGAACTATGAAGTATTTGTCTCACCCTCTTCTGTCCACCTGGCTCTAGATCGCATAAATGCTCCGTAAGCTTTATTTTGATAATGTTCATCCAGTTTAGACTGGAAACTATTGATGTTGGATTTGGGGTAAAAAACAATCTGCTAGTTGTTTAACCTTTAGAAACTTTACCAGTAATTTTACTACAGAATGTGAATCAGGTCGACTTAATATGTTAATCATGATTATTCGAAATCTCGCTGCACTTCTCATTTCCTTTCTTTCACTTGTGTACTTTCTGCATTCGACCAGAACATGCTCAAGGAAAAGGTGTCTAATTCTCCACAATGTGCACAGGCCCCTCATGGCCCCTATAAGATTTAACCAATTCATGTGACCAATCCTCAATCAAGTTATCCATACATCCTCTTGTCTCTTCATGACACTGCCCTTTCTTGTTATTACCTCCTTTTGTAAATTATATAGATGCCCTCCTTTCCTGTCTGTGTCCCATCTTTCCTGTGTCCGAGCTACTGCACCCTGTTGGCAGCCTTTGGGTCCCCCCGCACCCTTGTTTCCCAGAAGCGTCACCCTTATTTACAACACTTCCTCTTAAAGGAATGACTCTCATACTGTAGTATACTTTTAACACTTTCAATCTAAGTAAGGCAGAGGAATAGTTACAGAGATCCGTGCTGAGGCTCCAGTCCTGGACCCGCTCGGTGATCAAAGTGACAAAGCAGCCTGGCACTCCCATGCAAGGGATTTGCACTACCTCCGTGTTAATCGGTAGACTATGTGTCACCATTGTGGTGTCTATCTGATAGAGTGTGTAATAGCAGATGTCTAATCCTCAATCTAAGTGTAGGTGCAGCATTCTAATTAACCCAGTTACAGACTGTTTTACAATCAAACACACTGTACTAAACTTTATGTCAAGCTGTAGATCATTTGTCCTTATAATGTAGGTCAGTGACGAATCTTATCCATATCCTGACAAAAGGGAAAACATTAGCATTTATACTTTATCATTATGGTGTGTGTGTGTGTGTGTGAAAGCTCATCTATAAGTATTAAAGGATAAATGTTATTCCTAACACATGCCACATTTTATTTGTATTTAATTATTACTTTAATTTCTGTTTTACTTAATGGGACCTTAAGTTCAATTTCACTTGCCTTGATGGCTTCTTTGGCCAGTCTATCAACCCTTTCATTTCCCTTAACCCCCTTATGTGCTTGAACTCATGTGAATGTAATATTTATTTTTTGTTAGTTTATACATGTAGCCCACCTACTTAAGTCTACTTTTGTTTTGTGTTATGTTTTCTCTTGAAAGACCTTAGATCAGATAACTGACGTCAATCAGGAGACTAAATGAGCAGGTGTTTACAGATTATATTGTCAGTTAGTCATCTTCTATACCACTTCTTCCATAGTGGGTTGTGGGGAAGCTGGTGCCTATCTCCAACAGTCTATGCGCAGGAGGCAGGACAGGTTGCCAGTCCATCGCAGGGCAACACAAACAACCAAGCATACACTCATTCACACACCATAGGTGTGAAGAGGTAGATAGACCAATTAACCTAACAGGCATGTCTTTGGACTGTGGAAGGAAGCTGGAGTACCCGGAGAGAACCCACGCATGCATGGGGAGAACATGCAAACTCCATGCAGAAACACCCCCGGCCGGGAGTTGATCCCAGGACCTTCCTGCAGCAAGCCAACAGCGCTACCAACTGCGCCACCGTGGAACCCACAAACAATTTATATTGTTCAACCAAAATATGAAAATACAGTACTGTGCAATAATTTTAGGCAGGTCTCAAAAAATGCTGTAAACAAAGAATGCTTTTAAAAATGGAAGTGCTAATCATTTATTTTCATCAATCAACAAAATGCAGTGAATGCACAAAAGAGAAATCTAAATCAAATCAATATTTGGTGTGACCACCCTTTGCCTTCAAAACAGCATAAATTTTTCTAGGTACACTTGCACACAGTTTTTTGAAGGAACTCAGCTAGTAGGTTGTTTCAAACATCTTGGACAACTAAACACAGATCTGTGGATGTAGGCCTCCTCACATCCTTCTGTCTCTTCATGTAATCCCAGACACACTCCATGAGATCAGGGCTCTGTGGGGGCCATACCATGACTTCCAGTAATTCTTGTTGTTCTTTACGCTGAAGATAGTTGTTAATGACTGTTGCTGTATGCTGGGGTTCGCTCACTTAGCATTTTGTAAATAGATAAAAATAATAATCATCATTTATATATCTGACAGCATTCTTTGTTTAAAGCATTTGCTCACACCTGCCTAAGACTTTTGCACAGTACTGTATGTTTTAAAGGAAAACAAATTTTCTGGTTAGATTAGTGTAGCTGCTTCACATCTACTGAGATCAGCAAGCCACTTTGCTTGCCTTTATAGCTAATAACTAACAGTATTTACCAGTATGAGCATAACAATATTTATTACCCAAGTTGAACAAAAAAACAAACAAAAAAAAAAACAAATACACCAGTGAATAGTACCATTTGTGTTTAAAGCTGGGAAATACACGCATTTTCTTTACTTAGTTCTTAGGCCTGGTGGTACCACTTTGTTGGCGTGTTTGTTGAAGCTCATTGGATGAGTTTGTTTCTTTTAATTGTACTCACTGGCTTTGGGACATGGCATAAAACTTTGTCATGTTTCAAAGAAACATGACAAAGTTTCTAAGAAATTCTTTGAAAATTATTTTCAATAAATTTCATGCCTCAAATAATATTTAATAATGAAACATGAATATGAAACCTATTGGAGGAAATACTGGAACCATCAAAACAGCTGCTATTTGCTCACAGTTCTACTGGTATGGCATGAAAGTGGACATTGATAAATGGGTATGTAGTAATCAATTAATCCATAAGACAAAAACCTGCATTTTTATGTCTCCATATTAATATTTAAATGAAACCTACCATTTGTAATCTGAGCTTGTTATTTTCAATATATCTGAATGTGACCAATGTCAAAGGGTGGGAACGCCATTGAGCACAGTTAAAGCTCTGGATTGCATCAAGGTAACCATCTTTTGTAATATGCTAGATTTTAAAAATGCTTGTCATTATTTTGTTTACTCTATTATTTATTCAAATCACAGATACGTATCGGCTGTCTGGGACTTCATTGGCATTGATCTCAATTGTCCTCTCCCAAAAACATCTATTGGGTATCAGTATGTGTTGACAGCCTCTGACTACGTTTCCAAGTGGGTGGAGCCCTTTCCTCAAAAGACAGTCTGCAGAGGAAGTTGCCAAAAACCTTTGTACACTTATGTATAGACATGGCTGTTCTGAGCGCATACTGTCAAGGACGGGAGTTTGTCAATCAAGTACGTAATGGTAAATGGTAAATGGACTGAACTTATATAGCGCTTTTCCAGTCATACAGACCACTCAAAGCGCTTTACACTAGAGCCACATTCACCCAATCGCACTCACTAACGCTCACACATTCATACACCGATACGCAGATCGGTAGGCAACTTGAGGTTAAGTGCCTTGCCCAGGGGCACATTGACATATGGCAGGAGGAAGCTGGAATCAAACCCACAACCTTCTGATTGCAAGATGACTACTCTTCCCACTGAGCCACAGTCGCCTCAAGCTTTGCTTTGCTTTGCTTCATGCATTTTGTTCTGATGGCCGTTATTGCAATTTAGTGATTGTACAAATTTATTAATTGAAATGTTTGACAGAAAGAAAATGAAAATAATGTTCAGATTTTTATTTTCCTTCAGATTAACTGTACACTTTATAAACTGTTCTCTATTGAGAGGAGGGTTATTGCTGCTGGGCTTGATGTCAAGGGCAATGAACATCACGGTAAGCATTAATTAGTCTTGTGTTTATTTTTTGGCCTTTTATTTGAGCTTGTGCTCCTCATTAATATAACAGTGTATAGGATTTTGATCATTTTTGTCTTTAAATATATTCATTTTAAGATAAAATAGAGCTTTCTTTAGTGGTGACAAACAATGTGGTATTTAGCATAGGTTTACCCAATTAACTGTATTATTACAGAAAATATATTATTTTTCTAGGGCACTTGAAAAGCTTGTTAATGATCAGTGGGAAGACTGGGACCAGTACCTAGATGCAACTCTTTTTTCCCTGAGATCCAAAATACATACCACAACAAAATTTTCTTTGATGTATGGACGAGAAGCTAGATTTCCATCAGAAGTGCCTGTTGAACTGCCGGTAGGTATTTGTCTGTCTGTATTTTTTGTTTTTGTCCTAAAAACTGGCTTTAGTGTTGGGTATCAAGTGACCAGTCATACAAAAAGTAGGCTTGCATAGTATTTCTCCCAGTATGATTTGAGGTTACATAGGATATTTATTACCTAAAACAATGCCAGTAATCCTCTTTTACCTTGCGTACTCTTTCTGAATACCCCAATTCCAAAATCTATTTCTGTAACTCCCAGATCCCACATACACCCAAAACGTAGATAGATGCAGATACATTACCCATGAAGCTCAGCTTTGCTGGAAACCTGTTGTTTTATAATTTATTGTAAATTATATAATTTTGTGTAATAGTCTATACTTTATAACGCACGCAAGTAATTCTATTTTGTTGTTATTCCAGCTTTCAACAATAACTGACACCAATAACTGAGTGACCGGCAGCGGTAACTGAGCAGCCAGCGCTGGCAAATGAGGAGAGTACTTACTTGTGATAACTTTAAAGAAGCTGGTGATAGCATTGTTATTCCAGCTTTCAACAATAACACTCCACAAAGACTGCAGTGAATTTTTCAACAATAGTCAGAAAGCTCAAGACCACAAAAAAAGGTAAAGAAGCTGGTGATAGAATTGGAGAGGCTAGTGACTAGCATGCCTTTTTTCTTCTTTTTTAATGGTAGATGGCACAGTTCTGGAACAACACATCAGCCCAATATTTATACCAATAAATTAAGAATTAAAATTGATGTTGTAATGACAATGATTTTTTTTATTTTCTCATACTAATTTCATGGGCAGTTCTTTATTTTACCCTTTCTGCTCAGTTCTTCATAGTAAAGTGCACGTTTTTGGTTGTAAAGTCTGACTTATACTGATCTATACAATTTTTGAATCCCTTTTTTTTAAATAAGACTTAACAGAAAGATGGTGCAGTAGCTTTATCTTTTTTTTAAAGAAATTATTATTTTTTTTATACCACACGGAGAACAAGTACAGATGTATTTGATAAACATTTAAATCCCTATTGGTTTTATTATTTCCAGATCAATAAAGTATTTTTAATTGCATTGAACATAACCTCTTTAAACGTACTGTTTCCTTTTCCTGAAGGTTATGGATGTATCAAAACAGCATTTGACACTATTGAGTCTGTAAAACTGCACAAGCACCTGCAGCTAGTGTTTACTGAATTAAAATTCCCTATTTTATCTAAAAACCTCGGACCTAAAAGTTACTAACCACAAACATTGTCACACTGAAAAGACTATCTGAGATACCGAGACATGATGAAAACTTCATTCCATTATACTATGTTCTCCATTTTTCAATGAGCCTTTCACAGCGGGCTGGTTAAGGCTCAGTAAAGGACGGGCACTTTAGTCACCAGCTTGCATTCTATGTAAAACACCGACTGCTAAGGTATGAAGATATAAAATTTTAAAGTCCAAAAAAAAATTCACCATCCATATACAACATGAAGAACCATTTCGAAGAAGCATCTCCCCTGTGTTTACCGACCACGGTCAGGAAACGGAAGCAGGAAGGGTTAACACCTGGCTCTCAATATTCTATTTAAATGCCGCTCACTAATGAGAATTTCTTGCAATGCCAGGCGTTTCAGAATCTCTTTGTAGCTCCTCCCCAGCCTAAAATAAAACTCGATCATACTATCCCAGTACATCTAGTTGTTGTTTTATTCCTCCGCATGTTTGAGAAAGTGCACTGTTTTAGTATTTCGTGCGCACGATATAAAAATTTATTGGGCACAAATTAATATTTCGTGGGCACAAATTAATATTTCATGGGCACAAATTAGTATTTCGTGAGGATGAATTAGTATTTCGTGGGAACGATTTGTATTTCGTGCACACGCTATATATATATTTTTCCCCTATGTCAATTCCCGGGCCCCGTAGTTATGAACAGTGAATGATATAAAAGAAGGTGGTCCCTGCGCATTTAAGGAAAAAAGGAAAAGTCGTTGTTGTAGCTCATATCATGTAGGTTTCTTTGAAGAGCTGTTGTAGATGGTGATGGCTGTAGGCAGGAAGGATCTCCGGTAGTGGTCTCTTACAGCAGATCTTAAGAAGCCTCTGACTGAATACACTCTTGTTGTACAACAGTCTCATGAAGAAGATGCTCAGGGTTCTCCATAAGGTTCCTCATTTTATGAAGCATCCTTCTTTGCACAATGATCTCCAAGGGTTCCAGAGGAGTCCCCAGAACAGAGCCAGCGTTTTTTATCAGCTTGTTGAGTTTTTTAAGTCCCTGGCTCTGATGCTGCTACCCCAGTAGATGATGGCAGAAGAGATCACACTCCCCACAACAGACTTATAGAAGATATGCAGCATTTTGCTGCAAAAACCGAACGTCCTAAGCTTCCTTAAGAAGTACAGTCTGCTCTGTCCCTTCTTGTAGACGGCTTCACTGTTGCATCTCCACTCGTGTCTGTTGTCCAGGTGAACACAGGGATTTGTACTCCTCCACCACCTCCACTTCTTCTCCCATGATGGAAATAGTGTTTGACCTATTGCTGTTTCTCTTAAAATGTACAATGATCTCCTTTGTTCATTTACGTTCAAGATTAGATGATTGTTTCTAGACCATGCCACAAAGCGGTCCACCAGCTCCTTGTACTCAGCTTCTTGATCAACTCTGGTCCACCTCACGACTGCAGAATTATATGAGTATTTCTGCAGATGACAGGAGTTTATCTTGTACTGGAAGTCTGAGGTGTACAGAATAAAAAGGAATGGTGAGAGTACAGACCCCCTCAGTCTCACAAACTGTGGTCTCTTTGTCAGGTAGTCTTTGATCAAGCCGATTGTTGAGGCAATGGTCAAATGTTTAAATGTATTAAGAATTTTTTAGAAGGAAGACAAATACAAGTAAGGTTAGGGAAGGTTTATCCTGGAAGTTTGACGATAGTAAATGGAACTCCACAATGAAGCATAGTGAGTCCATCAGTATTTTCAGTGGTAATTGGTGTGTGTTGAAGGCCAGAAGGTGCGATGGGTCTTTCACTTTTTACAGATGATAGAGCAATGTGGAAAAGAGGAAGAAATTTAGAATTTGGTGTAAAGAGACGGGGAGCAATTTAAATTGTTGAAATTTAGGAAATTTAGGAAAAGTTAGGATTTTTTCACCTTAGAGCTGAGTGAGGCGGGCCTCGATGTGTGCAGTGAGAAGTAGTTTACTGCAGAAGATCCCTCCCCGACTGACCGTGGCTGAGCTGGGCTCTCCTACCAATAGTTAGGGGGAAGGTTACAGAGCACAATGAAGGCTCTGACTCTTGGTCCAGACATGGACAAGTTTTAAAGGAATATTCCCGCATTAAAGACATGTAATGAGCCAGAAAGATTTTTGGAAAGTACCTCCTTCCCAGGAGCTTGATTTTTATGGTGAAAAAATATGGACCAAAAAGCACAGAGTGCATTAATGAATGGGTTAAAGTTTTAATTTTTCCTGCAGAGGCTCCGTTTAATCCTATGGGATTTACAAAAAAAACTTTTATTATGAAACTTCATGTTATGGAAAAAGTTAAAAAGCATTTAATATTATGAGGAGTCTGGCAGGGATGACATGGGGCGCTATCTTTGATTCATTAAAAAATATTAATTGTATCATTAATTGTTCAAAAATAGATTATGGGTGTGTGGTATTTGGATCAGCGGCTAAAACGTGGTTTAAAAAATTTGATGTTATACAAGCTTGAGCATTGAGAATTTGTATAGGCACAGTTAAAACAACCCCACACTCTTGTGTGTTGCAAGTAGAGTCAGGAGAACAGCCATTATGTTTATAAGACAACAAATAATTAATTCACCCAGGTAAGAAAGTATTAGGCAATTGTTGGGAAAGAAGAAAGAAGGAAAAAAATCATTTCAGGTGGGTGGTCGATAATAAAGCAAGAACATTTAGAATTTAGTCCAACAGTTATATGGCCTTTAAGACCTGCATGGACATGGAATCACATTAATGTAGATAGATCATTATAAGTTATTAAGAAAAGAAATGCAACAGATATTTGTCAAGAGTTTTATATTCAAGTTGAAAGTAAGTATAATAGGAATGTATGTACCTGACTTTTGTGAAGTGCCTTGAGACGACATGTGTTGTGAATTGGCGCTATATAAATAAACTGAATTGAAAATAAACTGAATTGAATAATGAATATTTGCAGATCTACAGTTGGATCAAAGGATCCAAAAACTGAAGCAACTAGTGCAGCAGTGGTGATTCCTGAATTACATATCAAGATTTCAAAAAGAATATCAACTTTTTTTGAGTATATGGTATATGTGATAGAATTATGTGCTATACTGTTGGCTTTAGAAGGGCTGGAGGATAGTAAAATAAAGAAACAAATTTTTTTTTGTGATTCATTGTCAGCATTGTTAAGTATTGAAAAGGAAAGTACAAATATTCACAAGAGCATTCTGTATGAAATTATTTATGTTCATCATAGATTGTGTGAACAAAAAAAAAATATAGTAATAATGTGGACTCCTGCTCATGTAGGTATTTTGGGTAATGAAAGAGCAGATAGATTGACAAAGCATGCTTTTAAAAAAGTAGTTATTAATCTACGGATACCATTATCTAAATCTGAAGGCAAAAGTATAGCTTGTAGTAAATTATGGAAACTGGGTGGGAAAATTAGGTTAGACATTTAAATGTTATACAAAACACAGTTGAGGTTACAAGAAATAGAGGAAAAAACTGGAGGGAAGAGATAGTTAAAAAATGTATAAGATCTGGTAATTGTCTACAAAATGCCACTCGTTTTAAGATGGGGGGACATCTTACTGGTTTGTGTAATTAGTGTAATAACACAGAAACGGTAGAACATGTTTTAATTAGATGAAGTAGGTATGAGAATCAAAGAAGAATATTAAGGGTAGGATTGGGGAACTAAAGTTTGAAAATGTGGTTGCTGTGTTAAGTAATCAAGTAGGGAAATTAAGGATGTTTCGTTTCTTATTAAGAAATATTGGACTCAGATAATGTAAGGAAAGGAAAACGAGGGTAAATTTAATTCCAAGAGATGGCAGTAGTGCTACATTCTTGGATGTACGCTGCCGTTAAAAATTAAAGAAGAAAAAGAAGGGGTGCAGTGAAACCAGCAGCGTTTTCTGCAACTATGCTGGTTAGGTTGGTTCAGTGTGCTTTCAGGTCTGTGCCCCACCCCGCAGTGCACGTCTCCTTCTGTTTAACTTCAGGGAGGCAAAACATGAGGCTTAGGACTGTCTGCTCCCATCCCCGGTCTGCTCCCATCCTCAGCAAGGTAACAAACACAGCGATCCTCACACTGCACGCTGCTGCTAGCTGGTTCTCTTTGACCGCTTGGTACGCACTGTTGACATTATTTCTGAAGTCACAGGCTTAGAGCACATATTCAGTATGTTAGCTCATACTTGTGGGAGCCATACTAATGTTCGTAATGTAATGTATCAAGGTAAATTAAAATATCAAAATGTAATGTATTTCTACTCAAATGTATTACCTTATGGCCTACCCAAACAGCGGGACGATTGCTGGTCTGACATTTGTCCAGCAGACTGACACCATCCACAAGCAGGGTAAATCGCAAAAGGTCATTACTACGGAAACTGGCTATTTACATATTGATTTATCCAAGCATAATAATGGGAAGTTGAGTGATATGAAAACGTTTTTTAGAAAGATACAAGTAAGATAACCGCAGTCCTGAAAGCAGGACCGGTGTGATAGATTAACTGGTGGCAAGATTAACTGGTTGAATTCTATGCGCACCGCAGATGTTTCTAAAGCGTAGGTGGCTGTGTTGATGCCAGATGAAAATATTGCCAACGTAACCAAACTGTTCGCAAAAAGTTAATCAGACATCATATCTGACTAGTAAATTTCTGTTTTTGTAGGCTACAACGACGTGGCAATGAACTAATATCCACAGAAAAGCATTCAGTACAAATAATTTTGAGAACAGCGTCATTCACAAAACCAGATTGACTTGTGATACATCTTCCTCATATATAATCATACAAGAATCAAACTGCTGGCATGCATCTATAAGCAGTAATGGTAACTGAAAGTGGACATTCTCTTCGTTTAATGACAAACGTACTTGTGAATAAAAAAAAAAAAATCTGTTTCACAATGGAGTGTCTTTCCTCTTGCTTACCATATGCTGTAAAGCGAAACAGACATCTTTGAGCAACAAGTCCTCCCATTATGTAAATTCCTGAATGCAAATATAAATCCATGTATTATTCAAGACGTACCGCTTCTATTTGCACACAAGTGCAAATATGACAACCATGGAACTAATTCAGACACTGAGTTCTGCAAGACCCCCTGCAGGGACAACCCAGACAGCTACACATCATGCAACGATTAGAACGTGGAAATACGGTTTAATGGCGCGTCTTTCAATCACAACTGAGCTGTGTATATAGCTAGATTCTTTACCATATCTGCAGTTCGTGAATTATGCTCACAGTTCTGTTGAGAATAACAGTGGAACTGTATTTAGCAGATCCGACCAAGATTAACTAGTGACAGTCGGGGCCCCCACCAGATGTTTGTAAACTTTAGGTGGCTGTGTCGTTGCCTGTTCAAAACCCTGCTAACGTCACAAATGGTTCGGTAAATTTTTTATCAAATATATATATATATTTCTGCAAAAACAGAAATTTACTTGTCAGATATGATGTCTGATTAACTTTTTGCGAACAGTTTGGTTACGTTGGCAATATTTTCATCAGGCATCAATACAGCCACCTACACTTTAGAAACATCTGCGGTGTGCATAGATTTCAACCAGTTAATCTTGCCACCAGTTAATCTATCACACCGGTGTTACAGCATATTCTGTGACCACCGTATGTTGTGACCATAGGAGGCGCTGTTGCATTTTTGTACCGTATCTTGGCCTCAACGAAGAGTATTCTACGCCAATTGCCTAAGCTTGGCCAAAGAGAGAGGGGCAATCAAACGCAAAGAAAAATCCAAGCTAGCCCTGTCGTTTTTTGAAAAGTTACTTGCGTAGAAAATTCTAAATTCAACTCTCACACGATACAGAAGCAACAGGACCAGTGCCCATGCATAGTATTATTAGTATTATTATTATTAAAACGTATTAGAGTAGTTGTTGACACGTTTGTTCGCTTTTGTTTACACTGGCATAATAGGTAAAATTAAATATAGACGGTCAGATAATGACAACTGACATCACAACTTGTAACTGTAGCTACTGTAACTTATAGTTAAAGACTAAATATTTGAACCAAACTGTTTCTGGTGATTCTTCACCTCCTAAAATAAATAAAAAACAACGTTTGACCACAAACATCCTGATTATTATTGAAATATACATGGTCACAGTATATGACAGCTGTTCTCGTCATTCTCATTTAAATCCCTGCAAACCTAAATGATACGAGAAAATCGCTGTTATTGGATGGGATACATACTACACGGTACCACGTACAGTGGTCTCCCCAACCTCAGAGCAACAGCCACATTTAGCATGCTACTGTGGTAAACCGTAGGGAGCTCCAGAGGATGTCGTCATCTGTGCATCATAACAATACAAAGGAGGACATTTTCACAGTTCTAGCTTGAAGATAACGGGTGCCAAAAGTGTAGAAGTGTTATGTTGTAATGCAGGAAAATAAAGCAAAAATGAGGAACTACACTGTTACGCGACAGACATTGTACAAAACTAACATAACAAAATGATGATTCAATAATAATGATTCAATAATATTTAGCCTAAGATTTGGTTTCCTTATTTTATGATGCCAGAGTTTTCTACCTCTATACATGGTGTCATTCTAGTAAACCCACTTCTGGTTATTTTCCAACTTAGTCGAACTGTCCAGCTTACTTGTACTGTAACACCTCTCTTCCTGCCTCTCACCTTCCCTTCCTTCCTCACACCCTTATCCTACCTCACTATCCTCTTTCCATCTCTTCTTTCATTGTATATTTCATTTCAAGTAGAACTTCTGCAAATGAAATCTACATTGTGAGGAGAGGAGAGGAAGATGAGGATTTGTGATGATTTTCTCGTCTTGTTTTTATCTTGTCTTAAATTTTGTGTCAGTGTCGGTTAAAATCACAGTTGAAAAATTATGACATGTTTCTCAAATGTTTCTCTTCGGTAGTAAACCTTTACAACATTAAATATTGTAATAATGAAACAAGTATATTGTTGGATCAACAAAATAGATTTATTTTATAATGAAATACTTCGTGCTTTGGGATTGTTAATTCTGCATGTCATCACTGTGGTGAAAACAACAGGAGGGCACAGATTACAGAGGGCACAACACACTTTTACCATTTTGTCTAGTGGTGTGAGTCCATCTGAGGCTGAATAGCAAAGTTATATAAGTAATATGGGTATGGTTCCTTGCAAAATAGAGTACTTCTTCCTTACAACTCCTATAATTGTGTCCACATGAATGCGCCCAGCTGCCAGTCCTCGTGACGACTCGACTTCTTCTGGGTGAAACTGTGCACTTTCCTTTGGTTAAGGTGGGTATCTTGAGTTATGCATTAACAAGTCCCAAATAATCTGCTTGTAGAACTTAGATGAGGAAATATTGTTGGCAGGTAGTCTGGGCTTAGTGAGTTTTGGCTTTTTGCACCTGATGAGAAAAAGCTTTCAGTTAATGTAACTAGGCATTTGTCCAAAGCTGCTTGCAACCAAGCAACAAGAGTAATGAAACCTCTTGCTTGGTTAATTTAAGATGAACACAATATATCATCATCAACATTGGTGTAAGTAATAGAAACTGAGAAGTATGGATGCTGTTTGTGTACAGCAATAGCCATAAAAACGATACAATAATTAGGAGACAGATTAGAATATCCTACTCTGTTTTACCAAGTTTCAGTCATACAAAAGCAGGGAGTGCAGGCGTAGTTTCCTGGCAACGGCTTGTAATACTGTAAGTTTTCCACTTCTGTTGCTGTAGATTTGACTGTCATTACGTTGAGGAAATTCAGTGAAAAGAATGGAATGGAAAAATACTACATTAATCTCAGAGAGAAAATACAAAAATGAATTATCAGTTATTCCACAAATATAAATGTAACTGCTAAAACCTGTATTTGTTATATCTACATAAAAAAAGTTTGGTTTGTTTTTAGTCAATGTTTATAACCCCTGCTGCAATCTCTTAAGCAAAATCTTCAGATTTTCCTATCAAATATGCTTGTTACGAAAGGTGTCTAATCAGTGGTACTGTCATCCAAATGCAACATACACTCACCGGCCACTTTATTAGGTACCCCTTGCTAGTACCGGGTTGGACCCGCTTTTCCCTTCAGAACTGCCTTAATCTTTCGTGGCACAGATTCAACAAGGTACTGGAAACATTCCTCAGAGAGTTTGGTCCATATTGACATGATAGCATCACAGGTGTACCTAGTAAAATGGCCTGTGAGTGTATGCAACACACACACACACACACACATATATATATATATATATATATATATATATATATATTTTATATATATATATATATATATATATATATATATATATATCTATATATATATATATATATATATTATATATATACTTCAAAGTATAAAAAAGGTGGCTACTTTGAAGAACCTAGAATATAAGACATATTTTCAGTTGTTTCATACTTTTTTATTCAGTATATAATTCCACATGTGTTAATTCATAGTTTTGATACCTTCAGTGTGAAGCTACAATATTCATAGTCATGAAAATAAGGACAACTCTTTGAATGAGAAGGTGTGTCCAAACTTTTGGTCTGTACTGTATATAAACTGTGGCTCTCATTTGCTGTGAGGAGCCGATTTCTTAATGTAATCAGAGCTATGACTGCACTCATACTGCTATAAGGGCACCAGCTCCAAGTGAAAATGTTTTTATGAATAGAAATTTAATCAATATATGGGCAACCTATTTGTTATGCGCAAATGCAGTGGCACGGTGGCATCCTCAACTCCTTTTATATATATGATTCCTTTATATTATCAAAATAATAATAATTAATCGAATAATAATAGTTTTGTTGGGAAACCTCCATGATGGGTGGCAACTAGGTAATTTTCAAAATTGTTTTGACGTCCTGAATGGTTGTAAAGATTTAAAGTACTTCACATAGTGTGTGTGGTGACAGTCTTCCTAATAGAAAAAATAGGAGGTTAGGGTTATTCACGTCATTATGATGATCAGCATTGAGCTATGAATGAGCTCAGTGCTGCTACTAGACGGCACTGCTTGGTGTAGATACACACATTGTGGAACAAAACAGGTTTGAGCCAACAAACGTTTATTCAAGAAGTTGTTGGTTTGCTGTAACTGACTACAAATAGCCCTCATGGTTTGCAGACGCAGTCTCTCTTAAGTGTTTTTCCGACGAAAGGAACCGGTTCTTTGGCTGTCACATCACCCTTGCCAGGGTTATCTGGACAAGTTATTCAATTCAATTTAAAACTACTTTTTAATCCCGAATGGAAATTTAATGTTGTTGTAGCTCATATTATGAAGGTTTCTTCAATAAGTCGTTGCTGATGCTGATGGCTGTGTGCATGAAGAATGTCCTGTAGCAGTCTGTTTTACAGCAGATCTGAAGAAGCCTCTGACTGAAGACACTGCTGTTGTACAACAGTCTTATGAAGAGGATGCTCAGGGTTCTCCATAATTCTCCTCATTTTATGAAGCATCCTTCTTTGCACAATGATCTCCAGAGGTTCCAGAGGAGTCCCCAGAACAGAGCCAGCCTTCTTTATTAGCTTGTTGAGCTTTTTCAAGTCTTTGACTCTGATTCAGTCCAATTCAGTTTATTTATATAGCGCCAATTCACAACACATGTCGTCTCAAGGCACTTCACAAAAGTCAGGTACATACATTCCAATTAATCTTAATCATTGAACAGTGCAGTCAGATTCTGTTATTTATTCAAATTGGATAAAAAGTTTTTCTATCTAAGGAAACCCAGCAGATTGCATCGAGTCAGTGACTTGCAGCATTCACTCCTCCTAGATGAACATGTAGAAACAGTGGACAGTCACTGGCGTTGACTTTGCAGCAATCCCTCATATTGAGCATGCATGTAACGACAGTGGAGAGGAAAAACTCCCTTTTAACAGGAAGAAACCTCCAGCAGAACCAGGCTCAGTGTGAGCGGCCATCTGCCACGACCGACTGGGGGACCGACTGATGCTGCTAACCCAGCAGAAAATGGCAGAAGAGATCAGACTCTCCTCAACAGACTTATAGAAGATATGCAGCACTTTGCTGCAAACGCTAAAGGACCAAAGCTTCCTCAAGAAGTACAGTCAGCTCTGTCCCTTCTTGTAGACAGCTTCACAGTTGCATCTCCAGTCTGATGTCCAGGTGAAAACCAAGGTATTTATACTCCTCCACACCCTCCACTTCTTCTCCCATGATGGAAATAGTGTTTGGTCTATTCCCGTTTCTATTAAAATCTACAGTCATCTTCTTTGTTTTATTCACGTTCAAGATTGGATTAGAGCTGAAACAATTAATCAATTTAATCGATTAAAATCGATTATTAAAATAGTTGTCAACTAATTTAGTCATCGATTAGTTGCTTTGTAATCACGTTTGGCCATATGAGGTCTATTTTTTAACAAAGTCTGTTACATTTGTGGCCAATGTGTGGCAGTAATGAGGCACCGAACGCTGTGATCTACCGTTAGAGCACTAGAAGAAGAAATCAGCTAATAGTTGGCCTTGTTTTGCATGACATTCCATGCACATGAATCTATATACGGCACAAACACATTAGCACTAAGCTAGATGGCGGAGGACGAAAAGTTACGGAAGAAAAGGGGGACAAACGAGAAAACAGAAGAAACACGAGCAAAGCATCAAACGTATGGAAGCACTTCACCCTAGATGCAGTAAAAAGGCGAGTGACTTGCAAGATATGCAAAAACGGTCTGGCATGGCACGGAAGCATGACTTCTCTACATGAACATCTGAGATGAAGGCATGTCAGAGTTGAAGCGGGAGAGGAAGAGCCAGCGCTTTAAAAAAAACATATACCTAATAAAAAACTAAACACGCTAAATACTGTTAATTAATTTAATTAATGTTAATTTAATGTTGCAGATGTGGGCAAATTTAATATTGCAGATGTGGGAACTGCTTTGATAATGACACTAACAGTAAATAAAAAAACGATTAATCGTAAAAATAATTGACAAATTAGTCGATTATTAAAATAATTATTAGTTGCAGCCCTAGATCAGATGATTTTTTCCACACCATGCCACAAAGCGGTCCACCAGCTCCCTGTACTCAGCTTCTTGTCCATCTCTGATCCACCCCACAACGGCAGATTTATCTCAATATTTCTGCAGATGACAGGAGTCTGTTTGGTCCTGGAAGTCTGAGGTGTACAGAGTGCAAAGGAATGGTGAGAGTACCGTCCCCTGTGGTGCTCGTGTGTTGCTGACTACCTGGTTAGACACACAACCCTTCAGTCTCACAGACTGTGGTTTGTTTGTCAGGTAGTCTTTGATCCAGGAGATTGTTGAGGCCTGGAGTTTCTGACAAAGCAAATCAGGTTGAATTGTGTTAAATGCTCTGGAGAAATCAAAGAACATGACCTTAACAGTGCGGCTGGCTTTGTCCAGATGACAGTGGGTTTGTTGAAGCAGGTATATGATGGCATCTGGTGATTCGTCACTTCCGGCTATTAAGTGCCATGTGCAGCTACGGCAAACTTCTGCTCCGCTTGTAGAGACCGTATGGCCCCCAATAAAAGGCCCCCGACTCCGTACTCCTGGAGCACCCCCCACAGGGCACCACGAGAAACACAGTCGAATGCCTTCTCCAGGTCCACAAAACACATGTGGACTGGTTGGGCAAACTCCCATGAACCCTTGAGTACCCTGCAGAGGGTATAGAGCTAGGCCAGTGTTCCACGGCTGGGAGGAAAACCACACTGTTCCTCTCAAAGCCGAGGTTTCACTATTGGCTGAACTCTCCTCTCGAATACCCTGGCATAGGCCCAACCAGGGAGGCTGAGGAGTGTGATCCCCTTATAGTCACCCTTCTTATGAAGGGGGACCACCACCCCAGTCTGCCAGTTCAGAGGCACTGTCCCCGACCGCCACGCAATGTTGAAGAGGCGTGTCAACCATGACAGCACCACAATATCCAGAGACTTGAGGTACTCAGGGTGGATCTCATCCACCCCCGAAGCCCTGCCACCGTATTTTAACCACCTCGGTGACTTTCCTCCCAGCGAAGTGACATTCAACGTCCTTAGAGCGAGCCTAAGAATCCGGAGATTGGGCCGTCGAGGTCTCCACCTTCGTCCACTGCCCGATCCTCTTTGCACCGATCCCTCATGGTTCCCCCTGCAGGTAGTGGGCCTACTGGGGGATGGCCTCGCGTCTCTCGTTCAGGCTTGACCTGGCCGGGTGCTCTCCGACGAGTCCCGACCCCAGGCCTGGCTCCAGGGTGGGACCCCGGCTCCGCCGTAACGGCCGACGTCACATGCCTCAATTTTTTTTGGTCTTCATGGAGGCGTCGTCCTACCAATGTAATGAACATGAAATGAATTTTTGTTGAAAATAAAGACTCTTCCCATTGAGGATGTTATATGTTTTGGAATAAATCTTTTTACATTTTAACTCGCAGATGCCTGGAATCCAAAACCAAGTGTGTTGGAAGTTATTGCTCTGTTGTTGTAGAATTCCTCTCCTTATACATTTTGCAAAGTATTGATTAGTATTGTTGATAATATGAGTGCATTGTTATGTTTCATGGTATATGAAAATAGTGAGCAATTTTGGTCTGCATTGTGGAAAAAGGTAAGATTTTTGCTGGTTAAGTTCAGGATGACATTAACAACCGTGTTAAGGTTCTGTGAAGAAAAAAATTAACATTAAGACTGTGCATTAAATATCTTGTCAACATTTTGACTAAACTGTTGTTATATAGTGCTATAAACTCCACTTTGGGTTCCTTCATTTTGATAACAAAACGAAGGCACTGAGTGTGCGACAAGAATGTCTGCTTAAATGTCCTAACAATACCATCTTGGGTTCCATTGAGTCATCTGAATTTTTAAATGTCTTAAGACTTTTCCTTTATGAATGTTGTTGTTGGGTTGGTTCAAGACGCAAGACTTTGACATTGATGAACAAACAGGTACATATCTGTACCTGTTTGTTCTGCATTAGTGGGTTTGTTTAGCCGTTAAGTGTAAAGTAAGTTGAATGCTGATAAAGTTAGGATTTTAATGATCCACAGAGGATATACAGCGCTTTATTAGCTGAAGTTTGAACTACTTTTGAAATGAGCTATTGACTGATTTCAGATTAACAAAATAAGTTTTTCTTCTTTCACTGTTGATTTTATTGGTCTTTGCGTCTTAAAAAAATATGAGACCTGTCTGTGTAAGCTCTTTTTTTTGTGTTTTCATTTATTTGTGTAAGCAGGTTCACTCCAGCTGTCAGAGCAGCCGATGTGTCTCTACAACAGGCCACACTAAGGATGGGATCCTGGTTTACACGGGCAGCCTGGGGACTGCTGTTAGGGGTCAGTTACCTCAAGATTGTTTTTCATCATTTCGTTTACAGAACCAGGACACAAAAATATTAAGTAATCTTAACCTTAATGCAGCAATGTTATGTGTGGATATATGATGATTATGAATTTAGGACTTCTCATAATTCAAAGAAAACTTGAAATAGACGTAAGGGGGGAAACATAGTTTGTCTTCGGTTTCTTTCAGGAAAAACGCATTAGCATATTGTGAGTGTAGTATTTAACAACAATGGTAAGGCTAATGATAATAGTTTTTTAAAGAGGAGGAAGCTATCAAAGATTTTTAATATTATTGTAATTGAGGGACTATCTGCTACAGTTTAGATCAATGTTAGCTAATATAGGTATCAGCCTTCGGTCATGACATCATTCCTGATTGGACATTAGGGAAAGGAAAATCCTTTCACACGTCCTGGCTGTAATGTGTTGTTGCTACCATAAGGTGGTGGTAACAACAGCTCTGTGTGCTTGGCCCGTACATTAGTTGTAGTGTTTTACTGCTACCACAAGGTGGCCCAAAAGCAATTACACTCTCGGTGAGGGCTTCAGACTATTGCACCCTTTCTATTGTAGGGGCTGGGTTGCTTAGAGTAATCTCAGTGGGATTCCTATGCTACTTAATAGGGATGGAAGCCAGAGGTGTGCAGGCTCACCTCAAGATCAGGACAAATCTTGAGCAGTTGGTTTCCATTTTTATGCAGAGTATGTGCTGCACGCAAATGTTCCAAGCTGCCCTGGGGAAACATTTAGTCATCTGAGGTGGGCTTAGTGTTGCACTTGAGATATTAAGAACATCTTGGTGTGTGCATATGTACTCTTTGGGGGGGAGTAGAATAATAATGTTGAGGAAACAATACAGTTTATCACAATACAGTTTATCACAATGTGACTGACGACAATCTACTGGGCTTTGAATTAAAATTTTTAAATTCCATTAGATACTTGGTTACATCCCTGGTAGACTTTGCTAAAGTAAGAATAGTATTATACATAATATTGTCAGGGGACAAGATTACGATCAGGTTTAGGGGTTGTTCCATTTGGATTTGATGCTCCTTCTGATCCAATCCTGTCCATCATTATTTTTTTCTACTGATTACACCAAAATTTGTGTACTTTTTGTTTTTTTTAGGAAAAAAATGTTTACAGCAACTTCTGCCTTGAGTCCATGATTTGAGACTTTTGCATAATTCTAAAACTTTGAGTCATCATGATAAGCAACAGTGCTACAAAAACAGTAGATATGTGGGAAATGTCTTGGTCAAAAGAGCTACATTGAGTCTAAACAGAAATTTCACCTGCTTACCTGTTCCATTTGGCACAGACCAAAAGATCTGCCATAACCCAGTTTTTGTTTGGAAACCGTTCTATACCAGTACCATTTGATCGTGTGTGGTTGGCTGTGGTGGGACAGCCAGCCACACGCCATCCTGGCTGAAATGACACCATGTGGAGTGAGGCACCTACCCACCCACTGATCCAGAATCTGTGGTCCGGTATTTTTGCAATCATACATTGCGTTAAAGTTTATCTAGTAGTCTTTAGTGTTTACAGACACTATTGTGCTATGGAGGACCAACTCTGACATATTTAAAAATAAATACAGAAATAAATAAATACTCAATAAATAAATAAGGATACAATTAAATGCACAAAAAATACTGTAAATAAATAAATGTAGGCAATAATTAAGTTATACGATAAGACATAAACGTATATCTCTTTTAATTAGCTTCTATATTTATACACCTTTGTAATAATTACCTTATGTATTTATTATCCATTAGAATTGTCAACTTTATTTATTAATTACTTATTTTTTATTCAATTCAATCAGTTTATTTATATAGCGCCAATTCACAACACATGTTGTCTCAAGGCACTTCACAAAAGTCAGGTACATACATTCCAATTAATCTTAATCATTGAACAGTGCAGTCAGATTCAGTTATTTATTCAAATTGGATTAAAACGATTTTCTTTCTAAGGAAACCCAGCAGATTGCATCAAGTCAGAGACTTGTAGCATTCACTCCTGGATGAGCATGTAGAGACAGTGGACAGTCACTGACGTTGACTTTGCAGCAATCCCTCATACTGAGCATGCATGTAGCGACAGTGGAGAGGAAAAACTCCCTTTTAACAGGAAGAAACCGCCAGCAGAACCAGGCTCAGTGTGAGCGGCCATCTGCCATGACTGACTGGGGGTTAGAGAGAACAGAGCAGAGACAGAAAGAGAACAAAGAAGCACTGATCCAGGAGTTTGCCGTAGCTGGTCCTGGTCAAAAATAACACCAAGGTTTTTTACTTTATTATCGTAGGTCAATTTAATGCCATCCAGGTTAAGTGATTGACTAAGCAGTTTCTTTTTTAAAGACTCCAGTCCAAAGACAACAACTTCTGATGGGGGCACTGAGCCGGTCCGTTGTGGTGAAGAGAGAGCTGAGCCAAAAAGCGAAGCTCTCGATTTACCGGTCGGTCTACATTCCTACCCTCACCTATGGCCATGAACTTTGGGTCATGACCGAAAGAACGAGATCCTGGATACAAGCGGCTGAAATGAGCTTCCTCCGTAGGGTGGCCGGGCACTCCCTTAGAGATAGGGTGAGGAGCTCGGCCATCCGGGAGGGGCTCAGAGTAGAGCCGCTGCCCCTCCACATCAAGAGGAGCCAGTTGAGGTGGCTCGGGCATCTATACTGGATGCCTCCTGGATGCCTTCCTCGGGAGGTGTTCCAGGCACGCCCCACCGGGAGGAGGCCCAGGGGACGGCCCAGGACACTCAAGAGGGACTATGTCTCTTGGCTGGCCTGGGAATGCCGTGGGCTTCCCCCAGAGGAGCTGGAGGAGGTGTCTGGGGAGAGGGTCGTCTGGGCATCTCTGCTGAGTCTGCTGCCCTCCTGACCCGATCCCAGATAAAGCGGAAGACGACGAGTACGACTTTGGGACTCCACTGAACCCCAGGCGAAAACGAATGCTGAACAAAAAAAAAAAAAGATCTGTCTCGCCTAAAAGCACCTGGGAAATACCTACTGCTTTTGGGAAAACATTCTGTGGACTAATGAGACACCAGTTGAACTTTTGTAAGGTGTACATTCTGTTAGATCTGGTGTAAAACTAAATCAGCAATTCAAAGAAAGAAAACAATCCCTACAGTCAAACTTGGTTCTGGTAGTATGATGGACAACTGCTGTAATTCATATAACCATGAAATCTACTTTCTACCAGAAAATCCTGAGGGAAAATGTTGCACCATCAGTTTGTGACCTTATGCTTAAGTGTACTTTAGTTATACAGCAGGACAATGCACAGTGCACCCCTACCTGTTATAAGAATAAGGGGCAATCCAATGGAGAAATTCTGAAACTTGCGGCGCACAAAAAAATTCAGATGTATGAAGCTGTTTAGACATGTCACCGCACAAGTAGCCTTCATACATGCCAATCTGCGGTGGTTTTGACGTAACTGCGCGTGACCCGCCTCTAAATGCCTATGCACTGAATTTGCACCTCACAAATAGGTTGCACATACATTGAATTAAATTTATATTCATAAAAGCATTTTCACTTAGAGCTAGTGCCGTTATAGCAGTATAAGTGCAGTCCATTTCTCTGATTACATTCAGAAATTATCTCCTCGCTGCAAATAAGAGCCACAGTTTAGGGGAGAGTTGTATATTAGAGCACCATATGGATGAGGCTGTATGGCTGGCATGGCATGGCTCAGGGATAACTTTTAAATAACCGACTGCCAGTCAGCTCCATCTGAAAAGCTCCAGTTGAAAGGACCGCAGCGTAATGAGAACTGGAACTGGCTCTGGCGACGCACAGTTCCTCCTGCTTTCCGTCTGCAACACTGAGGCCAGCTCCGTGCAGAGCTCGAAAATAATTGCCCTGGGCAATCTAAACGGGCTGATAAGCCATGCAACATCATGTGCCAGCAGATCAATACGATCTCTGAATAAAGCACTCCCTCCAACTTCTTCCATTAGCGATGTCCTCCAGCTGTGCCAAAGCTGCCATTGTTCCACAATAACGCACAACGTTACGCAGCTATTTATGGACATGTGATTATCTCCAGCTTGAACACTTTAGGAATCATCAAACCTGACTTGTTTGGAATAACCTGCTGACTCGACACTGTTTTCTTTTTCAGTGAGAATTAAAGTGCTCCTTAGATGATTCACATGCATTTTATGCTCATCAGCACACAGAGCGATGTGCATTTCCTTCTACAGGTGACAAAAACAGTGGAAGTTTCCCAGTTCATATCTGTTTCTATCATTTTCTGAGGTTCGTTACGTTATTGTATGACGAGAAATGTTGATGCAGTTGGATCTCTCTAGTTTAAACCATAAAAGCACAAACTAATGAGAAAACATCAAGTTTGATGCTCCATGAATTAGATACAAATAAATGGAGTCATAGTTCAGTGTATTTAGATGAGTTTTAGTTTTCTGTAGTTTATTACTGTCGATTAAAAAGTTTGCATGGCTTCCACACATTTTCACAGCAGGTCAAAAGTTTGCGAGGATATACACACACTTTCACGCAACTTTCATTTTAGTACATGCCAAGTTGTGCACAAAAGATTGCGCCGCAAGATTTTTGTGCGCAAGTACGCCTCTGCTGTCTTTCTGATACGGTATGTAACAGCAGGTGTCCAATCCTTAATCTAAGTGTTGCTGCAGCATTCTAATCAACCCGGTTACAGACTGTTTCCACAATCAAACCCAATGTAATAAACCTTATGTATAAACCGTAGGTCATTTATCCATGTAATGCAGTGGTCCCCATCCCCCGGGCGGTCCGTGGATCAATTTGTACCGGGCCGCACAAGAAATAATTAAACTTAGGCCCCACATCCCCGCTAACGGGGAAGCTCCAGGTTTTTTTTCCCCTATGTTTTTTGCTCAAACTTCCCTTAGTTAAACAGACATGTGTGGTATCCTCTGAAACATCAGGGTCTTGGCTAAAAGCCGATATAAACCATTTCTACGAAGACCAAACACAGTTAAAACTACAAGCAGTTGAATCAGAAAGTAAACACACCCTAGAAACTGGAGTCACCGGCCTCGGCTTCCTGATTGATGTGAAAGACTTGGAGATAACTTTATTCTACTGGCTCTAAGATGAAAAAGAGGGGTCATTTGTGGAATTCGGCCCATCCAAACTCTAATTATGGACATGCGTAATGGCACGTATTTCAAAAATCCACATCGAGTTCAAACAGGGCAGAACCGATTATGCAGCTGAGCGTGTATGTGTTTTAAAAAAAATTATTTCTCGTGTTGGATTATTTGGTTTTCTAAGCCCAATGGCTTCCCAAAAAAGTTTTAAACCTTGGATGAAGCATTGGACCAAATTACGGCTGAGTTTTGTGCTGAGGACAGCAAATGAAGACAGAGACCGTTTTTTTCTCAGACAATGGGAAAACAAAGAGTGCCGTAGCTTGACAAAAGGTCTGTTCATAAAGATGCAGGTGTATTCACTCCTGCTACTTTTGGTCCGCTTTAAACGGTACAAAACGTCTCTTCGAACTTAACAAGCCATTGTCGCTGGCATCAAAGGTGTATAAAGTTATAAAATCATAACTTTTTCAAAGGGGGCCTTTGCTTAGCAACAAGTTTGTGGGAGAGAACACCGTCTCTTGCTTGTAGCACGCATTCATTGACGCCGTTCCAAAAGTTTTAAAAAAAAACGCTGAAAAACTGTGTAGAATGAGCTGCTCTTGGGGCTCTTACAATAATATTTCTCCTTAAAAAAACTGCAGAAATATGCAGAACAGAGCGGCTGTGTGTTGTTGAGTTTGTGAGTCTCAGCGGGCACACCAACATGACGGTTCAACCCCCCACACCCCGGGCCGCAGTAAAATTGTCAAGCGTTGACCGGTCTGCGGTGATATGAAGGTTGGGGACCACTGATCTAATGTATGTCAATGAGGATTCTTATCCATATCCTAACAAAAGTGAAAACATTAGAATTTATACTTTATCATTATGGTGTGTGTGTGGGAAAGGTCATCTATAAGTAATAATATGAAAAGGTTATTCCTAACACTAAGAAGAGTGAATGCTGCAAGTCACTGACTGGATGCAATCTGCTGGGTTTCCTTAGATAGAAAAACTTTTTATCCAATATGAATAAATAACAGAATCTGACTGCACTGTTCAATGATTAGGATTAATTGGAATGTATGTACCTGACTTTTGTGAAGTGCCTTGAGATGACATGTGTTGTGAATTGGCGCTATATAAATAAACTGAATTGATTTGAATTTAATTGAACACTCCGGTTTTCTTTGTCTGGTTTTAACATGTTTGGTAGGAAGTTTATGTGACAAAAAGCAGGAGAAGTCTTTAAAGGGGCAAATGCTTTTTCATGGTGCTGTATGTTAATGCCATAGTTGATTTCAGATAATTATTTTATTTTTGTTAATCTGTTTTAGGATATTGTTTTCATCCATCTCATAAATCCAGTTTTTTTACTTCCTCTACTAATTGTTTTCCCATTTAGAGAGCCTGATTTCTATCACCATGGTGTTGCTTGTTTTGATAATAAGACATAAATGTACAAAGTTTGTTATCCTGATCACACATTCTGCTCTTGAGGTCTGTTAGGATTTTTTTTTTATGTACACTGACTAAATTTGAATTTATGTGGTTAAAGAAATTATTGTGACTTTTACAGTGATCTCTGAATCTTGTTTGGACAGGGTTGAAGATATTCTCTTACAGTACCAGCGGCGCCAGCCTCATCCTCATACCGCAAATTCTCCTGAAGACTGGGCTGGGAGTCAGTAGCATCGCCCTGCAGGTTGCTTTATGCGGCATTGTAGGCTTCTTCACTTTCCTCACTCCCATCCTCCTCCATCTCATCACAAAGGGCTACGTGATCCGTCTGTACCATAATCCAGATAGAGACACTTACACTGCCATCACCTACAGTGTCTTCCTGACTGAGAAACGGTGTGTGTTCCAGCAGAGTCAGGTCAAGATCCCAGCCATCAGCAAAATGTTCACCACCTTTTATGTTGGTAATGTGGGGTTCCTGGTGAATCCGGACCTCTTCCCCATTCCACATGACTACAACCATCTCATGGGCTATGATAAACCCTTTAACTTTAGCACAGACGACATGAACAAACTGGACAAAACCGAAAAGACTGAAACAGGCTGAATGTTAGATTAACTAGTCAAGTTACAAAGAATATGCCCCAGCTTAAAACAGGGCATAATTACCTTTTTTTCAAATGTGGGGTTTAATGTTTTTTACATTAAAAATTTCCCAAGGGGCTTTTCCCCTTTAAACTGGAGTGGGATACTTTATTAAACCCCTTGTTTTTTTACAAGCATCAGTTTATAAACCCCCAGTGATTTTTTGTTAACTTGGGGGTTTTTATGTGTTTATTTTTTAAAAAAAACTAAAAATTAATACCCTATCGCGTGTTTGCAAAATTTATGCCGGTTTGGGCTGACATTTATAAGGGCTTGACACATCAGGGTTGTGGTTGAGAATGTCAGTTACTGTAAGTTCTATCTGAAGTTTAAAATACAGCTGCATCACAATAAATTAGCAAAATCATCAACAAGTTAATTTATTTCTATTTAATTCCAAAAGTGAAACTCACTCTAAAAAGGTTTCTGTCCCAGATGGTTTCCAATTTTTTTTTTTTGGGCTGCTTTCCAACAAAAGTTTTTCCTGCGCTTTAACCCAATTAAGCGCTTTAAAAAGGGGAGAAAAACAAATTTAAAACACACAAAAGGGGACTGTTAAGTGTGTGTGAAAGTGTAGTTCTTATTTTAAAGTGTTCAAGGTGGATATTGCAAAAAGATGAAATGACTATAAATGGCTTTCTGGGCCAGAGGGACTTTAAACCTGCCGAAATTTTACAACTTAATTCCCAAATTCCAATTTAGATTTTATATGCGCAAAATTTACAAAAAACATGTCTCAAGGCATTCACAAAATCGGGACCTCATTTTCCCAAATTTAAACCTAATACTGAACTTTCAGTCAGATTCTGTTATTTTTTCAAATTGGGGTAAAAAGGGGTTTTTCTGTTTAAGGAACCCCAGATTTCATCCAGGGCAGTGGCTTGCACATTCACTCCTCCCGGGATGAGCATTTGAGGGGCAGTGGGGACCCGTCCTGGGATTTACTTTGCAGGGAAACCCCCATACTGGCATTCATGTAGCGGGCAGTGGGAGGAAAAATCCCTTTAACAGGAAGAAACCTCCGAAGAAAACCCGGCGCAGTGTCGGGGGGCCATCGGGCCCCCAAAACCACTGGGGGTTTATGAGTGTTGGAGGGCATGAGAGTTATCTTCCTAATCACAGAGGGATTATTATTATTCAGTCTTTATTTATACGGATGGTCTCATTGATATGTTTTCATTTACGAGAGACCTGTTAAAACATAAATAAAAACTCATACAGATAAACAATAGAAGACTGTTTAAAATACTAAATAAGAAGAAAAAAAATAAGAACAAGAGCAAGAACTTTGACATTATTGCAATAAATGAGTAATTAAATCACCCAGAAATAACTTGATACAAAGGTTTTGGTTCCTCCTGTTAAAGGTCCAGAGTCAAATAAGTCTGTTTTCCTAAATCTGAATGGACAGAGTGAGATCCTGGGATTGTAGACTGTAGCTGGTGTTTAGGTGACATGTAAGAGGAAGTGCAGAGGCAACACATTCAAAATGGATTTGTAGATAAAAATGTAGATATAAAAAATTTACAAACCCCCTAAAAAAAAGAATATAAATTTCAAAGATGGGGCAAGATGTCCCGCATCCCAAAAATGAATTTTATTGAGCTCCCTGTAAAGGGGATCTTAAAGAGAGGGGTTGTGTGGGGTTTATATATAAAAATGTCACCCAAAAGTCCAAAAAGGTGATAGCAACAAGACGTAAAAGAAAAACATTACTTATTTTTAAAAAAGAAGCCTAACTTTATGGTGAAAATTTACTGACAAAAATCAATAGCACATATTTTTTCCTTTTGGGGGCAGGATTTAAATTTTCAAATGTACCTAAATTAGTAAACCCCGGAAACAAAACTTTCCCTTTTCTCTTTTTTCCCCTTATATTCTGCTTCCTCTAATTTTTTTTGTTTCCCCTTTCCTATTTTAATCTTGAAAAGATATTTTTTTCCCCCTTAAAACTTGCCTCCCGCCCCGCGCTCAAACTTGCTCTCTGCATGGATCAACAATGTATGGCAAGGCAAAAAGGTCAAAAATCATTAGTATATTAACGGGTTGTTCTAATAAATATGGCAAGCCAACAGTGCCACAAAACGCCACTTTTACCACTTGTCTGGGTAAAACGTCAGCTGATGAACGCTGTAAAAACTGCGTTTTTCTGGTCACTGAACGCCGCTTTTTACACCCGAAAGGTTTTAAATTCCTGAAAAGCCCTCCTAATTCTAACTTAACGCTTAAAAGGATGTGATTTTTTTTTGATGGTTTCATATATTCTGCGCACTCGGTGTCAGTTTTGCTTCCTATCTTCATATTTTTTTATGTCTTTAAATAAAAAAGCAGAGAAAAAAATACAAAATAACATCTGAAAAAGACCTCATGCAAATTGAAACCGAGTTTTTGCTGAATACTTCCTCCTCCACCAGATGGCACTCGCACAAAAATAGTCCGAACGTTTCTATGGACTTTTGGGGGGTTTTAGTAAATACAGGAAAAAATTTTATGCTGCGTGCTGTTATTTTTCTATGAAAATTACTAAAATACTTTTAAATTAGGTTGGATGCATTAAGGACTGAGAAAGAACCTAAAATGTAAAATGAAAAATTTTTACACTTTTACTGCCTGTTTTATTTCTTTTCTTCTTTAGAGTAAATGTCAAAGACCTAGGGGGTTTTTTTTTGTGCACCTGACAGTTTTAGACAAACTATCGGCATGTAACAAAAAAAATGAAATTTCATTTTTTTTACTTTGGCTCTTTTTTTTTGCCATAAATAAATTCTAACTGCATCAGTAGGGTAAACAGCTGTGTACGTACCACCTCCTGCACAACACAACTGATGTCCCAACCCCATTTATAAGGTTTGAAAACCCCCTGACGGGGCCCACACCTGTGAAGTGAAAACCATTTCAGGTGATACCTCTTAAAGCTCATCAGCGAATCCCAAAGAGTGTGCGTACCCAGTAAATCAAAGAAAAAGGTGGCTACTTTGAAGAACCTAGAATATAAGGACATATTTTTCATTTGTTTCCACCTTTTTGGTTCAGTAAATATAATTCCATATGTGTTAATTCATAGTTTTGATGCCTTCAGTGTGAAGCTACAATATTCATAGTCATGAAAATAAGGACAACTCTTTGAATGAGGTGTGTCCAAACTTTTGGTCTGTACTGTATATTCTCTCACTTGTACATTTAAGTCACAATTGTACTCAGACTAAAGGTTAGTACCAACTTTGACAACAATGGCTATTCAGTAGCATTTGATTTTTCAATTTTAGACTGATATTTTTCAATAAATTGGTTTGTATTTCTGATACCAGATTGCCTGTTCTGGAGTCCCATTATATTAGTCGACACTTTATAATTCAACTTCAATTCAAATAAGTTCAGTTTATTTATATAGCGCCAATTCACAACATGTCGTCTCAAGGCACTTCACAAAAGTCAGGTACATACATTCCAATTAATCCTAATCATTGAACAGTGTAGTCATATTCAGTTATTTATTCAAATTGGATAAAAAGTTTTTCTGTCTAAGGAAACCCAGCAGATTGCATCCAGTCAGTTACTTGCAGCATTCACTCCTCCCGGATGAGCATGTAGAGACAGTGGACAGTCACTGGCGTTGACTTTGCATCAATCCCTCATACTGAGCATAAATGTAGCGACAGTGGAGAGGAAAAACTCCCTTTTAACAGGAAGAAACCTCCAGCAGAACCAGGCTCAGTGTGAGCGACCATCTGCCACGACTGACTGGGGGTTTGACAGAACAGAGCAGAGACAAATTCTCTGCAATATTTCAAAATCTTAATCTTATGTCAATGACCTATAACCTAAATTTAACCAGTTTTATAAACCAGTTACCCCTGTTACACATTCATATATTTTGTGTGACTGCAGTAAATTGAAAAAAGAAACTGCAAGTAGATTCAATAAATTTATTCAAGTCAAAATATTGACGTTCAGTAATGACAAGGGGTGCACAAACAAAAACCCAGAACAGATCCAGCCCAGCCCTACTAAATCTTCCCAAACCCCATTGAGCCCTTCAGTGCAATGTGAAGTTCCCTGAATTCTTTTTCGTCTCCAACTCCTCTCGGAGGAAACATTACAACCGCCAAATTTTCACAGATAGCGTTTCTGTGGACTAGCTCCAGTGCGAGTGCCATCTGGTGGAGGAGAAAAGTATTACTTCTACAACTCGGATTTCAAAATTGCATGTCGGTCTTGCACTTGTTTCCGACAGGTATTTTGTTCTCTGCTTTTGACTTCAAAGACATTAAAATAATAAATATTAGATAAAAAGAGTTTGGGCAGGTCCCTGCTTAATTTCAGAAAACACAGTTTTAGCTCAGCCACTAGATTTTAAGGCATTTTGCCCAATCAGTTCACAGCAAGGGCAGACACAACCAGGAGATCCTTGATCTTTGGGGAAAGACAGAAAGTACATACACCTGTCATTCTGCTCCTGTCTAAACAATAAAAAGATAACAGCATGTGATTACACATACAAAACCTACAGAAAAACTAGCTCTATTAACTACACTGCTGTATTTTATTTATCTTTTTTATTTCTTTTTAACATGTACCATGCCTTGGCTTATGTTTAGTAGTTTCATTTTTCTGGTTCCTTATGTCTTCACACAGCCCAGGTTGTCAGTCTTGCCTAATGTGTGTTCCTGGAACCAGAACTACACATTCTGCTTTGGTGCTCCTCACCTGTGGAACCCCCTTTCTCAACACCTTTATTTTGTGCAGGGTATGCTTAAAATTGCACTTGGTTCCAATTAATTGCCTAACGATGACACTTATTTTCTGCCCCAAGAGTGAGTGAGTGAGTTTTATGTTATATCAGACTTTATTACTGAACTGGATGTGATTTAGACAGGAGCAGAATGGCAGGTACATGTACTTTCTGTCTTTCCCCAAAGATCAGGGAGCTCCTGGTTGTGTCTGCCCTTGCAGTGAACTGATTGGGTAAAATGCCTTACAATCTAGTGGCTGAGCAATAATAGGACAGCCTCTTGATGGTAAAATATGCATAAAACACCACCACACGTTATTTACTCGAGCATGTGTTACTCACCCCACCGCACGTTCTGATTTGCAATGCGTTTGCACATAAAAAACGCTGCATCCAGTTATTTACGGATTAGAACAATGCGTTAATGTAACGATGATTCTTTACCCTTTTGGCTTGCCATAAAAATGCAGTCTCAAACCCCTCTTCCGTGTTTGTGAATTTGTTTTGCTCTCTCTCTGATTGAAGCGGGACCATCTCCTAGCAACTGTCCCTGCCAATAGAATGACAGTGTGCAACTTGCGAGGTCACAGCCTTAGTTGGGGTGCGCTTGTTTTTCCTTCTACTGGGTGTGCATGTGTGGCTAATGTAGATTGCTACGTCTCCCCTTCTTGCATTGCCCACTGCTAGTATGGAACCGCAATTAAACCAATGAAAAAGCAGCAGCAGCACAGGCAGCTACTTGTTTGGCTTGGAGACATCCATTCATCCCTCATTTAAACTCTAGTATTGCCGTATTGCGGGCCTGCTTGTGCCCAGCTGATTCTAATTTGCTGTAGCATGACTGCATTAAGCCGTATTTAAGGTGAGTTTGGGTACTTTTGAGAATAAAAATCAATCTATATGAGTATCCCATTTTCAGAATCTGATTATAAACATGTGAACTGTTTACTTTGCAGTAGAAAGTGTTAAGCAGAGTACTGTATTTAAAGCTATTACCATATTAGACTTGTTAACATCAGGGTAGCTTTATGATTGAATTGCTGTTGTGTATTAGCCAGTTCACACAGAACAATAACCTTTTTAATAAAGAGAATCTGTATTCAGGTTTCTGTCACATGATTGCAGCTGTTGCTGGTTTCTAATCAGATCCTGTCGAATCAAGTTCTAACACCATAAACCAGTCAACAAGCTTAATTTCTGTGACGCTGCTCTCTGTATCTGGATTGCTTGGTTTTTTTCTATTGTAGAAACAAACCAGCTGATTAAAGCTGCATGTGAACATTTTGTTAAAAAAAATGTTTCATAGAATAATAAAGTGCTATTTTTGACAGCAATGAATGTCACTATTTATTGTTGAACCTGCTTATCTGGAGGACAACAGCAGCTAATTCCCTGTCCTCTTCTGTGCCGTGTCTTCCATTTCAGTCAAAACTTATTATAGACCTTCTATTAAAATAAAGCTAACTCAGACTGAATTGTATATTGTTAAGTTTTTGTCAAATGTGCTGAGTAGCAATATAATTCAATGTAAGTGGTTGGCTAATCAGTCTCATATTGGTGAACAACTTGTTAAATGCATTTAACATGTATTATATACAGGGGCTGGACAATGAAACTGAAACACCTGGTTTTAGACCACAATAATTTATTAGTATGGTGTAGGGCCTCCTTTTGCGGCCAATACAGCTTCAATTCATCTTGGGAATGACATATACAAGTCCTGCACAGTGGTCAGAGGGATTTTAAGCCATTCTTCTTGCAGGATAGTGGCCAGGTCACTACGTGATACTGGTGGAGGAAAACGTTTCTGACTCGCTCCTCCAAAACCCCCCAAAATTTGGCTCAATAATATTTAGATCTGGTGACTGTGCAGGTCATGGGAGATCTTCAACTTCATTTTCATGTTCATCAAACCATCTTTCACCAGTCTTGCTGTGTGTATTGGTGCATTGTCATCCTGAAAACACGGCACCGCCTTCAGGATACAATGTTTGAACCATGGATGCACATGGTCCTCAAGAATGGTTCGGTAGTCCTTGGCAGTGACGCGCCCATCTGGGCACAAGTATTGGGCCAAGGGAATGCCATCATATTGGCAGCCCAAACCATCACTGATCCACCCCCATGCTTCACTCTGGGCATGCAACAGTCTGGGTGGTACGCTTCTTTGGGGCTTCTCCACACCGTAACTCCCGGATGTGGGGAAACAGTAAAGGGGACTCATTAGAGAACAATACATGTTTCACTTGTCCACAGCCCAAGATTTGCGCTCCTTGCACCATTGAAAACCAATGTTTGGCAATGGCATGAGTGACCAAAGGTTTGGCTATAGCACCCCGGCCGTGTTATATTGACCCTGTGGAGCCCCGGTTGGACGGTTCTGGTGGAAACGGAGAGTTGAGGTGCACATTTAATTCTGCCGTGATTTGGGCAAGCCGTGGTTTATGTTTTTTGGATACAATCCGGGTCAGCACCCGAACATCCTTTCAGACAGCTTCCTCTTGCATTCCACAGTTAATCTGTTGGATGTGGTTCGTCCTTCTTGGTGGTATGCTGACATTACCCTGGATACCGTGGCTCTTGATACATCACAAAGACTTGCTGTCTTGGTCACAGATTCGCCAGCAAGACGTGCACCAACAATTTGTCCTCTTTTGAACTCTGGTATGTCAGCCATAATGTTGTGTGCATTTCAATATTTTGAGCAAAACTGTGCTCTTACCCTGTTAATTGAACCTTCACACTCTGCTCTTACTGGTGCATTGTGCAATCAATGAAGACTGGCTACCAGGCTGGTCCAATTTAGCCATGAAACCTCCCACACTAAAATGACAGGTGTTTCAGTTTCATTGTCCAACCCCTGTACATTTGTCAGGAAATTGCAGGAATTCCCATTATTTGTTTTATTCTTTTAGAACACACTTTGTCATGTGAGTCTCATCTGTGATTGCTAAAAGTAAAATGCTGTTTTTTTTGTTTTGTTTTGTCTTCATCTCCAGGCTTGGGTTCCTGTCCTGGACCTTTGATGGATAAAGCAGTTTTTCTATTTCTGGTAATGCAGACTGTCTTTAAAATGTTTATTTGTAAAGCAATGTAAAGGTTTATTATGTTTTTGACAGTCCTGATGATGATGTCCACATGCTTTCAAACTGTTTAACCAGCCTTATCCTGGTGACCTTCACTTACGTCTAAAATGGACCTGAATTACTTCCCCACCAAGGTTCAGATAGGTTCAGTGTCTGTCGTACTAGTTTTTCTGGGTTTCATTTAATGTTTTAGCTTTAGACAAGACTGTTTACTAATGAAAGTCTCCATTTTCTATGTTTGCATTGCTAGCATTCAGATATGTTGCTGTGCTTGTATTTTGCAGAGAGAAGGTTGAACATTTTCATGAGTGTTCCTGTCCACCAAGTTACATGTCCTTTACCCAAAAAAAAGCTATAAGAGCAGAGATTTTAATAAAATCAAACCTTTTTTAATAAAGTTTTGGATTTGTTTTATTGTTGATGCAGTTGTGAGGTCTTATAAAAATCGTTGCTAGCTGTGAAAAATCCAGTACTACCAGCCCTTATGGACTGTTCTTTCAAATTGGCATCAAAACAGCACACAGCTAAGGTGAGTATATATACTATTGATGCAGATTCCACATGGGCAAAGGATCGTATTAGAAGCACTTTGTTGTCATCTAGTGCTGCGTTATTCAACCCAAGGCAAACTGCCCTGTATGGTTTAGATGTTTTCCTTCTTCAGCACACCTGATTTCAGTTGATGGCTGATTATCTATGGAGCTGAAACAGTGACTTGCACCGACATCGAAACAGTTTTGGCATTGTAAAATCAAGGCTTGAAAAACTAAACACTGAAGATTCAAACATTGCTTCTAAAAAAGTAAAAACTTATGATAGTCTTATCTTATGCTGCACCTTTTGTTCAATGAGAGATGGTTCCAGTGTCACTGCAGAATTCCTTCAGTTACGATGTCACTACAAGCTGGCACTGTTTTGGCGTCGGGGGCGGGGCTGCAATTAAGTCTCCTTCAGGGTCCTTCCGTTTTTCCGGTACTCCTTGTCATCTACCTGTGGTGATCTAATGGAAGGCTCCGGTTCAAGTACTGCTGTTCAACCACAATATTTCGTCATTATCTTTATTAGCTGTAAAAACCGACAAGTAATCCATTAAGTTTAGTTTTAAATTAAGCTAGGTGGGGACTTATATTTCAAGACCAGAACCAGAGCTCATGTTAGCCGCTAGCTAACTTAATATTAAAAGTTCTTAAGACTACAGTTTGTTCGATATAGCACAATAAACTCGGTTTTTGTTTGTTCCTGTCTCCCTAGGAGTTAGAAGCAAGCGTCCTTGCCTCAGCGCATGGTCTTATAAATGCTCTGACACAGAATTTTCAAAGAAATTCTGCAACACAACCACATCTTGCAGGGTCCCATAGGTAGAGCCAGGATAGACCTGCACTTGCAAATGAGCCTAAACAAACAGTGCAAGTAGAAATGGCAAGGTTTGAAATAATTTTTAATCTTTGTAATATTATCTTAACATTAATTCTTTTTTCAAAAGTTTATATGATTATCTGTTCTTTAATATGCAGGCCCCTTCCTTGATTAATTTTTTTTCATAAAAATGGGGAAGAAAAGATTTTCTCCTCTATGTTCTACACCAAGGCCTAAACCATCCAACCCATTCAGTTCATATATTTATGTGTTAAACAAGGGCCACAGACATACCAGGCAGTGCTGGGCAAGAGGTTGCTTGTTTTCTCCGAGGAAATTAATCATATGATGGTGATGTTGCCAGTCTATTTTGATTTAAATAAAACCACAGACATTTAAGTACAAAACAATCATTTGCACTTTCACTGACGTCTTACAGTCATTGGCAACTCCTACAAAGTACCATACTGTAAAAATTTAAATGTAAATATGTAGTTTCACAGCATTTCTATGTATTTGTAACAATGCAGGTGAGTAAGGTTCTTACAAAAGCATTTCCCAAAATGGAAAAGGTGGAAGGATGGCTTTTATACAAGGCTTGAGGTACATAACACAATAATACATAGATATTACATATACAGTGGCTTGTAAAAGTATTCCTACCCACTGAACTTTTCCACATTCTGTCACATTACAACCACAAACTTAAATATATTTTATTTGAATCTTATTAAAAAGACCAACACAAAGTAATTTAAAACATCTTTTACAAATAAAAAACTGAAAAAAAACCTTTTGTGAAAAAAAGTTTCAGTGCCCCATGGGTCAATACTTTTGGGGAAACCCTTTTTTGCTGCAATTTAAGCTGCCAAGTCTTTTAGGTTATGTCTTCTACCAGTTTTTGCACATCTATTGACTGAGAAAGAAACCGAAGTTAGCAAGGATTTTTTTCAAGCAATCACCTTTTTTCCCCTGGAAGCATGCTTAGGCCCCCCATTCTAACTAAACTCCTATAAAGCACAGATTTTGTCCCAAAACTATGCATTTCCAGACATTATCCTGAAAAGAGATAAAAAAGACTTCCCCTAAGTATTTTGTTTTTTGTAAATTTAAAAAATAATTTGAAAAATTTCAATTTGATCCAGTGCCGTGTAAAATAGTGCCCCCTTGGTGCCCCCCATTTTATTATCATTCAGAAATTTAGACTTTTTTAAAAAACCGGTGTGTGACCTTACCCCCCATGTGTTATTCTATTTCAAAATCTAATAAACTTTGACTTAACCCCCATTTGTCAGAAAGATGCATAAAAGAACATTTAGATTTGTTATTCAGGCCTTCACAGATAAGCTCCGGTTTCCCCATTCTCATTAAATTAAAAGTCATGAGCCTTGTCATTTTTTAATTTTAAATTTGGTCCTTCTCACTCAAAATTTAAAATAATTTTTTCGTTTGTGATTTTAGATGCCGTTTTTTAAAAATAAAGAGATCCATTTTTGAGATGATGCTTCCCATTTTAAATTAATGGAAAAGATCTGTAGTTTTCAACTATTTTCCACTAAACTGTCACTGTGGGGCTTTCCCCCTGAATAAATCAGGAGGATAGAGAAGGGAAAGGCCAAAGCCATTCCCTTCTATCTCACTCTACGCCCGGGCCCCGTTTCCTCTCTCTCTAGTTCTTTGGGAATTTTATTTTTTTTTTGTCTTTTTTTTTCAGCTTTGAGTTTTTAAATTTTGCTTTCCCAATTCATGCCGTTTTATTTTACCTTTTTTTTTAAAGCATTGACTTCAGCTTCTTTAGGTATATTTCCCTTTAGTATGCTCCATTATCATCTAGCTCAGCTGGTGGGCTTTTTGGTTCTGTCCGTACTTGGCATTTCAAAAACCCGTTTCAAAAAAAATAATTTTGAGGAAAATTCCCCTAGTTAACCCCTTTTTTCCACATGGGTTCAGGTGCTAATCCCTTCTGCCTTATTTTTTTAAATTTATCAGATTTCAGCTGATACTCTATATAAAACCTCATCTTTTTTCTGAAAAGCTTTACAGATGGGGGAAGTCCCCCTTTTTAACAGCACTAAAAGTTTTCTAGTTTTTTTTTTTGCCTTCTGGGGCCTTTTTGGGAAATGTTTGAATAATATTGAATCTTCAAAATACTAACTTAATTTAAACCACTGATTTTAATAAAAATTTTCAAAATATGATATTTTGGGTCTCTCCGGGCTAGTATTGTAATTTTCTTTTATTTAAAAGCTGTACCAGAGTACCAGAGATCACAGCTCCATTAGGGTTTGTTCCTCCACAAAAACTTTTTTTATTAAAAGATTAGTTTTAACTTCTATGCCAAGTTTTTTAAACCCTTATTCGTCTTTATTCAGGGTTCCCGAATACTTAAAATGGATCTGCCTTTTTTTTGCTTTTTGCAAGGAATGTGATGTTTGGCATTGTCTCTCCAACTCCTGGGACTTCCTTAAAAAAAAAATAACGAGTGCCAAAGGAGGCACATTTCCTCCCTCCTATGATATAAACCTTTTAGTTTTCGCTGACAATCTGGGAGACTTTATTTATAGCCCACGTCAAACACGCGGCCTTTTTTTCACTAACAGAGATTATGTTGTTTTAAATTTTGTCTGTACACACAAAAAAAAGGTTCATCATCCCAGATCACATTGTGCTTGCTTTTTTTGGGGCAAAAATGTCAAAACTAAAATTTTTGCCTTAAAGGGAAACCTTTAAATTTTTCCTGAGATTTTTCCCTTCGTGACAACATTATTTAAGTTTTTATTGTTTAAAGAGAACTTTTTAATCAAGTTCCATTTTAAAAATTCTCTAAGCTTTTCCTCCCCTTTCCCCTTTTCAAATTTTTTTTCCAAGCTGATTCGAGTTTTTGATTTTTAAAAATAAATCACTATTAATTTTATTTCGTTGGAATCCCACCTCTGAATATAAGTTTTATATGGGGGATCCCTTTACTTCTTAGAAAATTCCCTAAGTAAAAACATTGTTTTTCATGTGTGCTTTTTTTTTTCCCCTGTCTCTGTTCTGGGTTTAAACCCAAAAACCCAAATTTCCCTGCCCCTACTGGTCTTCTGAAGAATGTTTCCAGGAAACATTTTTAAACCCTATGTTAAGGGGTTCCTGTCCTACAACACATGGGGAAGGAGCCAAATGCTGCCGGGTTTCCATTTTGGTTGTTGGACGACTTTTTCCCCAAGAATGTTCAGGATCCCTCATTTTTTTAGCCGACTCTCTCAGTAGAAAAATTTTAGGGTTTATAAAAGGGATCAATCTGCCAAAAAATCTCAGAATCCCCCACCATAATAGGATCTCGTTTTAAACCTTTCATTTTTCATGATCATTATCCTCAAAGAAGTCTCATAGTTTTTTAACCTATTTTTTGATTTTGTGCATAAATAATCGTTCTTTTGGGTTGTTTCCCAGTTAAACCCAAATTTTCTAAACTTAAAATAGCACATTAATAATATTAAAATTTCCCCAGTTAGTTTCAGGTGGTTTTTTAATTCTAAAACCTATTTTCCCCTTTACATCTGAAATTACTCTGTTTCCTGCAGATCAAATTTAAAAGGTTTTTAAATTTTGTGACCAAGAAAAAAACCAAATTCCCCTTTCTAGCAATCCCAGAAAAACAAATAAATAACAAACTTTTTCAGACCAAAAAAATCAGGACTGCCATTTTCTGTCATGTGAAAAAAATTTCGGTTGAATTTTATCCCCAAAAAAGGCACTTGTAAGAAAGGGTAAATTCCCTATTTTAAACATCAGGGAAACAACTACCCTGGAGTTGTGACATTTTTTTCCCAAAGTTCCAAAATTTCTTCCCCCACAAATTCCCTGTAATCCTTGGGAAAAATAATGTTTCTATCATTGTTTTTTCAGCCACTTTACATCCAGCACAAATATTTAAAAAAGGTAGAAATGAAAAATTTATTAAAAAGTAAAATTTTTTTTGAAAAACGTGGTAAACTCCCCTCCGGGTTTTTTTCCATTTGGAAAATTTGAAAAAAATATTAAATTCCTTATTTTTGTGTTATCCAAAACAAAAAGGTGTGAGTAAAGGAAAGGTCTAATTTTTTTTTTGGAAAAAATTTTTATGTCCAAAGTCAGTAACTTCCTTTAAAAAGGTTATTTTCTTTACCATGCCAAGTTTTTCCTTAAAATTATGTTTTAGCCTTTATAATTTTCCCTTTTTTGTAAAGAAACTAAGTCCCCAATAAGTAAAAATATTTAAAGGACCCCTGCCTTTTTTGCTATTTTTGGGTTTTGTTTTGGGAAAAAACTAAAAGATTTTTGAAAATGCCTTTTCTTTATTTTGTTGTCCTAAATATCGATGCTTTCTTTCAAATTTTTGTCGACACGGGTTTGGGTTTAATGGGAAATGACTCAACGGTAATCCCCTATGGCCAAAAAGAAAATCTGAAGCCCCCCCTTGAAAAAATTTTCCCTTTGTACCTTAACCTTTTCCTATGTAACAGAAAAAATCGCTTTGCTTCCTTTGGGAAAAAGGGTGGGTAGAAATGCAAAAGTTTAGCGGGCTTCTGAAAAAAAGAAAAAAAGAGAAAATTTAAAGGGGGCAAAAAACTGTTAGTTATTTTTTTAGTCGATTTTAAATGCAACAAATGAAATTCAAACCCTGGGCTTGTTTGTGTCACTTAAAATGACCCCTGAATCGTTCCAACATGAAACATCTTTTGGTCCCATAATGTTCATCCGTGTGGGCTGCACATGGGTTTCATATTGATGGGTTTCAGGGGAAATCAGGGTAACGCCCCCGGCCCTTTAAAAACCTTTTTCCCTTATGTAAAAAGGGAACAAAGTAAAGAAAATTAATTTAAAACCAACGATGCCTTCCCAAAAATTCACATTTTTTTTAAATTTTAAAAATAAAAATTCCCAATAAATTAAAGGTTAACAAAAAAAAAAGCTTTCCCCCAAAAAGTAAAATGAAAATATCCCTTAAAATTGAATGCAGAGATATATTTTATATATGAAGTTTAAACCCAAACGGAAATCTTTTTCTGATCCTATTGGTTACTTTTTTGGGTTATTGTCACATTTTTTCCCCTATTTCTTGATCCGATAAATTTTCCCCTTCCCTAAATAAATAGAGACTGCTTAATACATTTTCTTCATTTTTTAATTTTAACGCATCAAAATAAAACCCATTTCTGTTAAATACCAAGTGTTTTTCTTTAAGTTTTAACCTAACCTTCTTTTATCATTATATTTACTCTTCTCAGGCTCTCCTCCCCCCCCCCTTTAAATAATTTTTTAAAGTGGGGGGGCGGGGGAGAGATTTTGCAACTTTTGACTTTTTTTTGGACTCCAATTCCCATTACAGTTTTTGGTCAAATGCAGTAAAATTAGTTTCAAATGTTTTTGGTTTAAAACTTTGAGCTTTTTACTTTTTTTTCCCATTTCTTTTCCTTTGCAGATCTTATCAACCTTTTTTTTTTTAAAAATAAATTAGTTTTTACATCTAGTTGGAGCTAAAAAGGGCCCAATGAATTATTTTGCTATGGAAAGAACTCATGTTTGGCCATAAACATTTTGGGTCATTAGCTTTTTAAAGTTGTAACTCATTTTAATTAAATTTTCCCGAAAAAACCTTTATTAGTTAAAAGTGTTTAATAAACAAAGGGGCCCTCCAAATTTTTTTTTTATTTATTTTTATTTTGGATGTTTTTAGAGAGATATTTGGTTTTTTCCTTTTATTTTTGAAAACCAAAAAAAATAAATTTTATTTGATCAAAGGGTTGAATCTTTTTTAGCACATCCGCATTTACCCTCTAAAACCCTTTTGGGGTTGGTCTGGCTCCCCCTGTTCGGGCGACCCTTGGTGCTGCCCTTTTTCCAAACCCTTTGGGTTAACGTGTGTGGAGACCTTTCCCTTTTTGGGGGGTTTGGGCCTTTTATTTTATCGGCTCCAGCTTCCCTTTTCACTGTCATCTGGGGTTTTGACCCAGGCCGGGGCCAGTGCCCCTTTTGGGCCCACGGTGTAAAAGTTTGAATCTCCATTTAAACAGGCTGTAATTAAATAAGTAATCGTCAGAAAGTCCGAAATACCACCCCCAGTTTCCCTTCATGAATTCCCCCTCGAAACAGCAGACACAAAAATTTTTAAAACCCTTCTGCCATAACAGAACATTGTATTTTTTTAATTTGGCCCCCCATTATTTTTTCTGAAAAGATGAGTTTAATTTTTTTTGTTTTTTCTTTATTTTTTGTGTTATTTAAGCAAAAAAAAACTTTGTTTTTTTGAAAATATTATCATGCCATTTTTTTTGTAAAACCTTGAAAAACACATTAAATTTCAACTTTTCTAATTTTAATTTTGTTTGGGAAATTTTTAGCAAAAATTGGCACAGTTCTCTCAATAGCCCAAAAACCATAACATTATCATTGTAGTTTTTAAATTGTAAGGGCAGGTAGCCATAAAAATTTAAAAAGCCCCGTAAATTAAATATTCTAACTTTTTTCCTTATTTTTTTTTATTTATTTTTTTTTTATTTTTTTTAGTCCCTTGTAAACCTCTGTCCCCTTTTTGTTTAATCTAAAAAAACCCACCAATCTGGGCCCGGGAAAAACTCAAATCCCCTGTTTAAAACTTTCTTTCCCGCCCCAATTTAAAATTGAAATTTTTTGTTAGATCAAAAAAAAACATTTCCTTTCCCGCTGTCTTTTCTGATATATTATTAAATAAGCCACATTCTTGTTTTTCCCCATTTTTCCTCTTGGTTTTGTTTCACCCCTCACTCTCCGACTTTTACATTGTTCAAAAAATTAAAAAAACAAAAAATCATTTTTAACTAAAAACACATTTGCATGATAACTAGGCCCAAAGGGTAAAAAACGTCCCTAAATTTTATATCCCCCCCCACCCTTTAAGGCCCCAAAAAATAGTTTGAACATGGGTCCAAGAAATTTGTTTCCAATCACTAGAAAATTTTTAAAAAGTTTATGCCCTTTTTATGGGTTTTTAAAAAACTAAGAACCCCAAAATAGCAAAAAAAATAAAGGGAATTTTACCTTTTTATAAAAATCTTTCTGATTTTTAAAAACTTTTAAAAAAATTTCCCTTTTCCCTCAAAATTTTTCCAACGGTAATGAATTGCATGAAAAAATTTCATTATTTTTTTTTAAGAAGGAAACCCAAAAAGTATTTAACCCCTTTATCAGTAAAATATTAAATTTAACTTAAATAAAATAAAAAAATACACAAAAAGAAGCCCCTGGGCCCGGGGCCCCCTCAGAGGACCGGGCCCCCGGGAAGGGGGAACTGGGAGCCCCCCTATGCTCCCGCTCCTAAACACAATCTCATGCTGAACCCAAAATGGCTTTTACAGCGTGGGAAAACTTTCCCCCCCATTTTAGGGAAACCCGGCTTTTAGTTTAAAACCCTTAAGTTTAAAAATCCCCTAAAGACTTCATCATACCATTTTTTCTTTGAAAGGGTTTGACAATATAAACACCCTTTTCCCTTTGTATTTTTCACAAAAATCCCTTTCCCAATCATTTCAGTTAAAAATTTGAGGTTTCACTAGAAAAAAAGAAAAACAAATTTGATAGAACCGGGTTTTTTCACCCTTTTAAAAAGGGAAAATTCTATCAATTTTCTTGCGGCCCTTTTTAAGTTAATTTAGACTCCAAGGTAAAAATGCCCGACCACTCCGCGCCCCCTTACTTGAAATTTTAAAATATTAAATTGTTCAATCATAAGTCCGGGTTTGGTGGGCCAGAGGCTCGCCCCCATGGAAGGGTTTTTTAAAAACCTTCATACTTCTTTTGAAGAAATTAAAATTTAAAATTAAAAAACAAAAAAAAAAAATTTGGATAAAAAATGTAGTGAAAATGAAAACCCCCATTATGACAGACGGAAACATTTAGATGGGAAAACGGACACAAAACACTTTGGGCAGACATTTAGACAAAAATTTAGAAAAGACATATGCCCCCGGCCCTTTTTAAAATTGATACTTTATACTCATTCATACATTTTTGGGTCCCCTTTCCCTTTTGTGTCGGCCCTTGCTTTGTCCCCCCCGGCGTTCATGTATATGTTGTTGTTTTGTTTGTGCCCCTACCCCTGTGTATGTGTTCGTGCGTGGGTGCCCCGTGTTCACCCCCAAACCCCTTTTCTTCGTTATAAAGTGTGGGGGAAAACAAGACCGACTGTGTGCAGGGGCACACCCCACACAACTTTTCCAAAAAAGGGAAATTCCCTTCCCGAGGCTAGAGAAGCTCTTTTTTTTTCCCCTTCAAGTCAGGGTTTTTAACCCAAAAATCCCCTTCCCCCCTTTTAAAATAGCTTTTTTCTAATCAAGGTTTTTACAATTTTTTTTTTAGTCTATCCCTCAAAGGTGAACAAAAATTCAAGCAGTAATTTTTAAACAAGTAAAAATTACTATTTTCACATTTGGGTTTTGGGCATAACTTCAAAATTAATCCCCTAGGAACCATAAAAAAAGTCAAAGGCAAAACTTTGGTTTCGACCCCAAAAACTCATTGTTGTTTTAAAAACAGGCCCCAAAAGAAACATTTAAAGGGGTTTAAAATCCCAAAAATCCCCCCGTTTTCGTCTCTCTCACATGAAGCTGTTCAGTGGCCCCCACCCCAAAACAGATTTTAGTTTTGAAAAAGTTTCCCTACAACCCCCATTTTTAAAATTGCAAAACACCATCGTTCATACATCATTCGAGATTCAACCCCTTCATATTCTACCATATGCCCCGCCCGGGTCCAGGCCCTTTTTAAATTTATAAAATCTTTACCCCACTTTTTCCCTCCTTCTTCCACCCTTTTATTTCCCCCCCCCCCCCGGGGGGGCCACTGACCTGATTTTAAAATTTTTTATGGTCACCCCAGTCCCCTTTTTTTTAAAAAATATTTTTTTGTGTGCCACACAAATTTTTAATTTTTTAATTGGAAATCAATCCCTTTAACGGGATTAAATTTAAAAATTTTTTCCGAAAACTATCCCACTGGGCACCATAAAGGGGAAACCCCAAAAAAAAAAAAACTCTGGCCCAAACAACCCTTGCAATCCCAAATCATGTACATGTAAACTTCAACCCGGCCCGGGCCTTTTCCAGCCTTTCCCGGGCCCAAAACCCCGGGGGCCCGGTCTCTTATCTAAACTTAAAATCTCCGGCTAAATTTCGTCCCAAAGGGCTCCTAGTACCTTTTTTAACCAATTTTTTATATAGAATTTAACTGTTTTCTTTTTTTTTTTTTTTTTTTTTGAAAGAAAAGAAGCAGTATTTTTGCCAATACTAAATAATGAGCTTTTGGCCCCCTGTGGCCCCCAAAAGACCAGCCGGGGATGCGCAAACCTGGTTTTTAAGACCACCCTTTGACCAATTCCAACTGTATGTTTTTTAGGTAGTTTCCCCCACTGTAGGAAACCTGGAGACTGTGAGAGTAGAAGGAAAAAAAACAAGACAGAGACCAAGGTTTTTTCGCTAGTCCCCCCAAAATCGGGGGGACCCCGGGGAGCCCGAGTATTCTCTCAACAAGAAAAAAAACAAAATCCCTCCCCTTGTGTGGGGCCCTGGAACCCGCCCCCCACCCCAGGCCCCCGGGGGTTTTTGAGGGGGGCCGACCGCCCCTTTTCCTGGGTAGATTTTAAACACGTCGGGGGGCACCCCAATTTTAAAATTTAGGAGCAGGCGGGGGCCGGTTTATCTTCTAAGCGAAAATGATAAAAACACAGAACTCGGTTAATTCTCTCTCAAAAAGCTTTCCCCCGGAGGGGGACTTTATTTCTTCAAAAAGCCCCACAAGTTTTTATCTTCATCCCAAAAAATTTAAAAAAGTCCCCCCCCCTTCAGGCTTTACCCGGGGTTTTTTTATAGAATACAAAACATTGGTTTTGTTTGGGATCATTTTTGTAATACATCTTTGGGGCCACAAAAATTGTTTTGTCCACTTTTTTTTTCCCGGAAAACCACATTCAGCCCCCCATCCTGCAAACCCCTTTAAATGGGCGGACGGACAGGTTTTTAAAAAAACAATTTTATCACTTAAAAAAGGATGCGATTCCATGTCACAGTGAAAATGGAACACTTTTAGGATGTCAAAACTTTCCCCCGCTGGCCCCAAAGGGGGGAATATTACAAGATTTACTGCAATAACAAGCCCCTTAAATTTTTGCCCCCACCCCAAAGGAAATTTTCTCTAAGCCAAATCTGCTCTCCAGCAAGTCAGGGGCCCCCATGTAAAGGGAAACCCTCCTTCACAAAAATTTATCTTGTAATTGGTAAAAAAAAAACACTTTTAATCTAAGTCCCAAAAGCCGAAACCTTTTTTGCCCCCCGACAAAATCTGAAGATCCCAAACTGGTTCCCAAATTTTTTTTTTGGAAAAAAAAAAAAAAAAAAAAGTAAAAAAAAAAAAATTTGTTCTTTCCCGAACCCGAACCATTTTGTGTCACAAATTTTATAGGACCCTTTAAACTTTACCAAGTTATGAAGGCCCCCTTTTAAAATTTTAAAACCTTTTTAAACAGAATATTTTTTAAAAAGTTAAAAAGTCCCGGGGCTCCCCTCGCCCGTACATATTTGGGCATAAACTAAAAAAAGGAAAGATCTGAAATCCCAAAATGGGTTTTCCCTCAAAAGTACCTTTGGGTTTTCCTAAACTCACCAAGTTATGAAGGGCAAACTTTCAAGACTTTTTTAAACAGAGTATTTTTAAAAATTTTACTGTCGGGGGTCCCGTCGCCCCGTACATTTCTGGTCCTAAATAAACAATAACAAACTGGTTTCCAAACAGAAAAATACGGGTTTTCCCCGAACAGAACCTTATGTTTTTTTCCCCGTGATTGTCCCAAACTCACCAAATTATGAAAGGGTTAAACTTCAAGACTTTAATCAGGGTATTTTAATATTAATTTTAATCTTGGGTCTCCCGTCGCCCGTACATTTTCGGGCATTTTCTAAGAAAGGAAAGATCTAAGATCTTCCAAAAAGGGCCCCCCCGGGGGGGGGGGGGTCCACCAAAAAGTTCCCCCGGGTTCCCCCCCGAGCCCGGGGAACCCTTGTGTCTCCCCCCTGATTTGGACTAAAACCCCAGCAAGTTTTGGAAAGGGTTAAACTTTCCCAAAAACTTTAATCAGAGTATTTTAATATTTTAATGTTTTTTTTTTTTTTTGGGTCTCCCGTGGGTGTAAAAATTTTTGGCATAAATAAAGAATTGAAAGGAAACCCCAAGATCCCAAACTTTTTTCCATCAGAAAGGGCCCGGTTCTCCTTTAACCCGAAACCCAAAAGTGTTTCCCCCGTAGGAACCCCAAACTCACCAAGTTAAAAAGGCCCCTTTAGCTTCAAGACTTTAAAACAGATTATTTTAACAAGTTAATGGGGTTCCGGGTTTTCCCCCTCCGGCTGTAGCTTTCTGATCCCGAACTAAAGAAATTTGGAAAAAAATCCCCGAAGATCCCAAACTTTTCCCCTCAGAAAATACTGGTTTTTCCTGAAACAGAACCATATGGGTTTCACCCCGATAGGGGCCCAAAATCACCAAATTAAAGGGAAAGGGCCCCTTTGGACTTCAAGATTTTTAAACAGAGTATTTTAACAAGTTTAAAGTCGGGGTTTTTCCCCTCGCCCGTAAGTTTCTGATCAGAAACCCAACGGAAAAAGGAAAGATCTAAAGATCTCAAACCCGGAAACCGTCAGAAAGTACTGGTTCTCCTGGGCGAACCATATGTTCCCCCCCCCTTTAAAGGGCCTAACTCACCAAATTTGGAGTCCTTTAAAATTCAAAAAAGACTTCAATCTGGAGTATTTTTTCAAGTTAAAGTCCCGGGGCACCCGCGCCCGTCATTTCTGGTCAAAAAACCTAAACAATTGAAAGATCCCCGAACAATCCCAACTGGGTCCGTAAAGTTTTGGTACCTGGTGCCCCCCTGAAAAAGAACCCAAAAGGTCACACCCCGGGTAGGAAACCAAACTCCCCCAAGTTATGAAAGGGTTTAAAATTTAAAACTTTAATCAGGATATTTTAATATTTTAATGCCGGGTCCCCGTCGCTTAAAATTTCTGGTCATAACAAGGGAAAAGGAAAGATCTGAAGATCCCAAATGTTTCCATTTAGAAAGTACTGGTTTTTCCCCCCAACAGAACCCCTATGTGTTCACCCCGATTTGGGCCTAATCTCACCAAGGTTTTTGAAAAGGGTTAAACTTCAAGACTATTAACCCGAGTATTTTAATTTTTTTAATGTCGGGTTTTCCCGTTGCCCTTTGCAATTTCTGGTCATAACTAAGGAAAAAGAAGCCCTCTACACATCTCCAAAAATGGTTCCAAAAACAAAAAAGCCCCCCTGTTTTTGTTTGGGGGCCCCGAACCAAAATGTTTTCCCCACCCTTTAAAGACCCAAAAAAAACCCAAGGGCATGAAGGCTTAAACTTCAAGACTTTAATTTTAGAGTATTTTTAAATATTTTAATGTCGGGTCTCCCGTTGCTGGGCATTTCGGTCATAAACTAAGGAATGGAAAGATCTGAAAAATCCAAACTGGTTCCCTCAAAAAGTACTGGGTTTCCCCCAACAGGAAAAGAATATGTGTCACAAAACCAGATAGGACCTAAAACTCAGCAATTTTATGTAGGCTTAAACTTCAAGGACTTTAATCAAATATTTTTAATTTAAAATTTTACTGTCAGGTTCCCATTGCTGTACATTTCTGGTCATAACTAAAAAAAGGAAAATCTAAAAATCCCAAACTGGGGTTTCATCAAAAGTACTGGTTGCCCTGAACAGAAACCCAAAGTGTCACACCATGATAGGACCCAAACTCAGCAAGTTTTTGAAGGCCCCTTTAAAAATTCAAGACTTTAATAAAAAGAATTTTTAAATATTTAATGTCGGGTCTCCCCTGCTGTCCATTTCCCGGTCATAACTAAAGGAATGGAAAATCTGAAATCTCAAACTGGTTTCCCCATCAGAAAGCAAAGGGTTTTTTTGTTTAGCAGAAAAAAACCCAATGTGTCTCACCCACCCTGATAGGACCAAATCAGCAAGTTATTTGAAGGCCCTTTAAACGTCAAGACTTTAAATCAAAGTATTTTAAATTTTAATGTCGGGTTTTCCCGTTTCTGTACATTTCTGGTCCATAACTAAAAAAAAGAAAAAATCTAAAGATCTCCAAAAAACTGGTTTCCATCAGAAAGTCTGGTTTCCCCTTTTTTTAGCAGAACCATATGGGGTTTTTTACCCCCTTTAGGACTAAACTCACCAAGTTATGAAGGCTTAAACTTCAAGACTTTAATCAGAGTATTTTTAAAATTGAAAGTTCGGGTCTTTCCCCTTGCTGCCATTTCTGGTCATAACTAAGGAATAGAAGCATCTAAACATCTCAAAATCTGGTTTTCCATCAGAAAAACACTGGTTTTGTTGAGAAAAACCACTGGTTCTTTCCAGATAGGACCTAAACTCAGCCCAAGTTATGAAGGCTTAAACTTCAAGAAAACTTTAATCAGAGTTTTTTTATAAAATTTTTAAGTCAAGGTCTCCCATTGCCCAAAAATTTTCTGGTCATAACTAAAGAATGGAAAGATCTAAAATCCCCAAACTGGTTCCCTCAGAAAGTACTTGTTTTCCCCTGAAAAAGAACCATATGTTTTCACACCATTGATAAAAACCTAAACCTCACCAAGTTATGAAGGCTTAAACTTCAAGATTTTAATCAGAGAAAATTTTAATATTTTAATGTCGGGTCTCCCCTTGCCCTGTCCATTTCTGGTCTTTAAAAAAAAGGAAAAGGGAAAGATCTGAAAATCTTTAAAACTGGTTTTCCATCAAAAGCATTTGGGTTTGTTGAGCAGAACCCTATGTGTCCCCAAACCCGATAGGACCTAAACTCAGCAAAAGTTATGAAGGCTTAAAAAGCCCCGACTTTAATCAGAGTATTTTTAATATTTTAATGTCGGGGTCTCCCGTTGCTGTACATTTCTGGTCATAACTAAAAAAAAAAGAAAAGATCTTAAAGATCCAAACTGGGGTTTCCCTCAGAAAGTACTGGTTTTCCCCTAACAGAACCATATTTTTTTTTCCCTTGTAGGAACCAAAACACCAAGTTATGAAGGCTTAAACTTCAAAACTTAATCAGAATTTTTTAATATTTTTAATGTCGGGTCTCCCTTTGCTGTCCATTTCTGGTCATAACTAAAGAATGAAAGATCTGAAGATCCCAAACTGTTTTCCCTCAGAAAGTAAATGGGTTCTCCTTAACAGAACCATATGTGTTTCACCCCGATAGGACCTAAAACCTCACCAAGTTATGAAGGCTTAAACTTCAAGATTTTAATCAGAGTATTTTAATATTTTAATTGTCGGGTCTCCCGTTGCTGTCCTTTCTGGTCATAACTAAGGCAAAGGAAAGATCTGAAAAATCTCAAAAAGGATCCGTAAATAGTACGGGTGCTCCCTGAACAGAACCATATGTGAAAAACACACCCGATAGGACCCTAAACTCAGCAAGTTATGAAGGGCTTAAACTTCAAGACTTTAATCAGAGTTTTTTAATATTTTTAATGTCGGGGGCCCCCCCGTTGCCCTGTACATTTTTCGTCATAACTAAGGAATAGAACATCTAAACATCTCAAACCGGGTTTCCCTCAGAAAGCACTGGTTCTGTTGAGCAGAACCATATGTGTCTCCCCCTGATAGGACCCAAACTCAACAAGTTATGAAGGCTTTTAAACGTCAAGACTTTAATCAGAGTATTTTAATATTTTAATGTCGGGTCTCCCGTTGCTGTACATTTCTGGTAAAAACTAAAGAAAAGGGAAAGATCTAAAGATCTCAAACTGGTTTTCCATCAGAAAAGTACTGGTTCCCCTGAAACAGAACCATATGTGTTTCACCCCCCTTTTAGGACCTAAACTCACCAAGTTATGAAGGGCTTAAAACTTTAAGACTTTAATCAGAGTATTTTTAAAATTTTTTAATGTCGGGTCTCCCCCTTGCCGTCCATTTCTGGTCATAACTAAAGAATGGAAAAAATCTGAAGATCCCAAACTGTCCCTTTAATCAGAAAGTACTGGTTCTCCCTGAACAGAAACCCTATGTGTTTTCACCCCCGATAGGACCCAAAACCTCACCAAGTTATGAAGGCTTAAACTTCAAGATTTTAAATCAGAGTATTTTTAAAAATTTTTAAAGTCGGGTCTTTCCCCTTTCGCTGTCCATTTCTGGTCCTTAAATAAGGAATGGAAAGATCTGAACACCCCAAACTGGACCCCTTTTAAAATAGTACTGGTGTCCTGAACAGAACCCATATGTGTTTACCCCCCCTATTAGGACCTAAACTCAGCAAGTTATGGAAAGGGTTTAAACTTCAAGACTTTAATCAGAGTATTTTAATATTTTAATGTCGGGGCCCCCCCGTTGCTGTACATTTCTCTCATAACCCAAGAAAAAGAAGCATCTAAACATCTCAAACTGGTTTTCCCTCAGAAAAAGGGACTGGTTCTGTTGAGAAACCATATGTGTCTCATCCCGATAGGACAAAACTCACCAAGTTATGAAGGCTTAAAGTCAAGACATTAAATCAGAGTATTTTAATATTTTAAATTCGGGGTTTTCCCCTTTGCTGTACATTTCTGGTCATAACTAAAAAAAAGAAAGATCTTAAAGATCCCCCCGACTGGTTCCATCAAAAAGTACTGGTTCCCCTGTAACCAGAAAAAATATGTGTCTCACCCTGATAGGACCTAAACTCACCAAGTTATGAAGGCTTTAAACTTCAAGACTTTAATCAGAGTATTTTAATATTTTAATGTCGGGTTTTCCCCTGCTGTCCATTTCTGGTCAAAATAAAAAAATGGAAAGATCTGAAGATCCCAAACTGTTTTTTTCCATCAGAAAGGTACTGGTTCCCCCTGAAAAAACCATATGTGTCCCCACCCTGATAGGACCTAAACTCACCAAATTATAAGGGCTTAAACTTCAAGACTTTAATCAGGGTATTTTAATATTTTTAATCTTGGGTCTCCCCGTCGCTGTACATTTCCTTTTGGTCATTACTAAAGGGAAAAAGAAAGATCTAAAGATCTCAAACTTTCTTCCACCAAAAAGTACTGGTTCCCCTGAGCAGAAACCAAAATTGTGTCTCACCCTGATAGGACATAAACTCAGCAAGTTATGAAGGCTTAAACTTTTAAAATTTTATCAGAGTATTTTTAATATTTTAATGTCGGGTTTCCGTTGGCTGTACATTTTTGGTCATAACTAAAGAATTGAAAGATCTGAAAATCCCAAAATGGGTTTTCCATCAGAAAGCACTGGTTTTGGTTTGAGCAGAACCATATTGTTCTCATCCGGATAGGACCTAAACTCACCAAGTTATGAAAGGGTTTTTAAACTTCAAAACTTTTTAATCAGAGTAATTTTTTAAAAATTTTTAATGTCGGGTCTCCCCTGTTCGCTGTAAAATTTCGGGTCATAACTAAAAAAAATTGGGGAAAGATCTTAACATCTCCCAAAATGGATCCGTAAAGTAGTACTGGTGCTCCTGAACAGAACCATATGTGGTTCACCCCTGATAGGACCTAAATCAGCAAGTTATGAAGGTTAAAACTTCAAGACTTTTTAATCAGAGTATTTTAATATTTTTAATGTCGGGTCTCCCGTTTTGCTGTACATTTTCTCGTCATAAAATAAGGAAAAAAGATTCTAAACATCTCCAAACTGGTTTTTACAGAAAGCACTGGTTCTGTTGAGCAGAACCATATGTGTCTCATTCGGGTATAGGACCTAAACTCACCAAGTTATGAAGCTTAAACGTCAAGACATTAATCAGAGTATTTTTAAAATTTTTTAATTTTCGGGTAATTTCCCGTCGCTGTCCATTTTTGGGGGTCATAACTAAAGAATGGAAAAGATCTGAAGATCCCAGACTGGTTCCATCAAAAAGTATGGGTTTCCCTTAAACAGAACCATATGTGTTCTCACCCTGATAGGACCTAAACTCCCCCAATTTTATGAAGGCTTAAACGTCAAGACTTTAATCAGAGTATTTTAAAATTTTAATGTCGGGTCTCCCGTTGCTGTACATTTCTTGGTCAATCCCCCCAAAAAAAAAAGATCTAAAAATCTCAAACCGGTTTTCATCAGAAAGAAATACTGGTTCCCCTGACCAAACCCTATGTGTTTTCACCCTTGTAGGACCTAAACTCACCAAGTTATGAAAGGCTTAAACTTCAAGACTTTAATCAGAGTATTTTAAATTTTAATGTGGGTTCCCCTTGCCCCCTTCCCATTTTTGGTCATAACTAAAAGAATGGAAAGATCTGAAGATCCCCCCAAATGTTTTCCCATCAGAAAGTACTGGTTTCCCCCCTTTAAAAAAAACCCTTTGTGTTTCACACCCCCAAAAGGGACCTAATCTCACCAAGTTATGAAGGCTTAAACTTCAAGATTTTAATCAGAGTATTTTAATATTTTAATGTCGGGTCTCCCGTTGCTGTCCATTTCTGGTCAAAAAAGGAATGGAAAGATCTGAACTCTCAAACGGGTCCGTAAAGTAGTACTGTGCTCCTGAACAGAACCATATGTGTCACACCCGATAGGACCTAAAACCAGCAAGTTATGAAGGCTTAAACTTCAAGACTTTAATCAGAGTATTTTTAATTTTTTTTAATGTCGGGTCTCCCGTTTGCTGTACATTTTTCTCGTCATAACTAAGGAAAAGAAGCAATTAAAAAATCTTAAAACTGGTTTTCCATCAGAAAGCCCCGGGTTCTGTTTACAAACCATAATGTTTTCTCTCCCGATAGGACCCCTAAACTCACCAAGTTATGAAGGCTTAAACGTCAAGAAAATTTAATCAGAGTATTTTTAATTTTTTTAATTTGGGTATCCCCTCCCCCGACATTTCTGGTCATAACTAAAGAAAGGGAAAGATCTGAAGATCCCAGACTGGTTCCTCAAAAAAGTACTGGTTCCCCCTGAACGAAACCATATGTGTCCCCACCCTGATAGGACCTAACTCACCAAGTTATGAAGGCTTAAACTTCAAGACTTTAAATTTAAGTTTTTTTTAATTTTTAATGTCGGGTCTCCCCTTGCTGTTTTTTTCCCGGCATAACTAAAGAATGGAAAGATCTAAAATCCCAAACTGTTTCCATCAGAAAGTACTGGGTTTCCCCCTGAACAGAACCATATGTGGTCTCACCCCCTGAAAGACCTAAACTCACCAAATTATGAAGGCTTAAACTTTAAGACTTTAAATCAGGGTATTTTAATAATTTTTAAACTTTTGGGTTCTCCCCGTCGCTGTAAAATTTCTGGTCATTACTAAAGAAAGGAAAGATCTAAAGATCTCAAGCCTGCTTCCACCAAAAAGTACTGGTTTCCCCTGAGCAGAACCATATGTTTTCTCACCCTGATAGGACATAAACCAGCCCAAGTTTGAAGGGCTTAAACTTCAAGACTTTAATCAGAGTATTTTAATATTTTTTTAATGTCGGGTCTCCCGTTGCTGTACATTTCTGGTCATAACTAAAGAATTGAAAGATCTGAAGATCCCCAAACTGTTTCCATCAGAAGCACTGGTTCTGTTTGAGCAGACCAATTATGTGTCTCACCAATAGACCTAAATCACCAAGTTATGAAGGTTTTAAACTTCAACAATTTAATCAGAGTAATTTTAACAATTAATGTGGGTCTCCTGTCCGTAAAATTTTGGGTCATAACTAAAGAATGGAAAGATCTGAACATCTCAAACGGATCCCCCCAAAATAAGTACTGGTTCCCCTGAACAGAACCATATGTGGTCACACCCTGATAGGACCTAAAATCCGACAAGTTATGAAGGCTTAAACTTCAAGACTTTTAATCAGAGTATTTTTAAAATTTTTAATGTCGGGTCTCCCGTTGCTGTACATTTCTGGTCATAACTAAGGAAAAGAAAAATCTAAAAATTCCCCAAACTGGTTCCATCAGGAAAGCACTGGTTCCCGTTGAGCAAGAACCATATGTGTCTCTTCAGATAGGACCTAAAATCCCCCAAGTTATGAAAGGCTTAAACGTCAAGACATTAATCAGAGTATTTAAATTTTTAATTTGGGGATCCCGTGCCTGTCCATTTTCTGGTCAAAATAAAGAAGGAAAAAGATCTGAAAGATCCCAAACTGTTTCCATCAGAAAGTACTGGTTCCCCCTGAACCAGAACCATATGTGTCTCACCCCTGATAGGCCCCTAAACCCCACCAAGTTATGAAGGCTTAAACCTTCAAGACTTTAATCAGAGTATTTTAATATTTTAATGTCGGGTCCCCGTCGCTGTACATTTCTGGTCATAACTAAGGAATGAAGCATCTAAAAATCCAAAATGGTTCCATCAGAAACACTGGTTCTGTTGAGCAGAAAACCATATGTGTCTCATCCCCGATAGGACCTAAACCTCACCAAGTTTTGAAGGCTTAAACTTTCAAGACTTTAATCAGGTTTTTTTTAATATTTTAATGTCGGGTCTCCCGTCCTGTACATTTCCGTTCATAAAAAAGGAATAGAAGCATTTTAAACATCCCAAAACTGGTTCCATCAAAAAAAGTACTGGTTTTGTTGAGCAGAACCATATGTGTTATTGATAGACCCTAAAATCACCAAGTTATGAAGGCTTAAACTTTTAAATTTAATCAGAGTAATTTAACAATTTTATGTCGGGTCTCCTGTCGCTTTTACATTTCGGGTCAAAATAAAAAATGGAAATTTTAAAGATCTCCCAAAATCTGGATCCGTCAGAAAGTACCGGGTTTTCCTGAACAAACCATATGTGTCCCACCCTTATAGGACCTAATCTCACCAAATTTTTAAAGGGGGCTTTTAAAACTTCAAGACTTTAAATCTGAGTATTTTAAAAAGTTAACGTCGGTCTTCCCGTCGCTGTTTCATTTCTGGTCATAATAAACAATTTTAAAAATTCTGAAAAAACTCCCAAATGGAATCCGTAAAGTAAGTACTGGTGTCCCGAACAGAACCAATATGTGTACCAAAAAACCCTGATAGGACCTAAAATCACCCAAATTATGAAAGGCTTAAAATTTCCCAAGACTTTAATCAGAGTATTTTAAATATTTTAATTGGCCCGCCCGCGCTGTACATTTCTGGTCATAATAAGGAATGGAAAAAGATCTGAAAAATCCCAAACTGTTTTTCCCTCAGAAAAGTACTGGTTCCCTTGAACAGAACCCATATGTGTCTCCCCCGATAGGGCCTAATCTCACCAAGTTTTATGAAGGCTTAAACTTCAAGCTTTTAATCAGAGTATTTTAATATTTTTAATGTCGGGTCTCCCGTTGCTGTCCATTTTTGGTCATAACTAAGGAATAGGGGCATCTAAACCCCTTTAAACTGGTTCCAAACAGAAAACCCCCTGTTTTGTTTAGCGGAAACCATATGTGTCTTCACCCTTTTATGAAACCTAAACTCACCAAGTCATGAAAAACTTTAAAATTAAGACTTTAATCAGAGTATTTTAATATTTTAATGTCGGGTCTCCCGTTGCGCTGTACATTTTCCTGGTCATAACTAAGGAATGGAAAATCAAAAAATCCCAAACCCGGTTTTTCAAAAAGTACCCGGGTTCCCCTGAACAGAAACCCCATTTGTCACACCATGATAGGACCTAAACTCACCAAATTTATGAAGGCTTAAAAATTCAAGACTTTAATCAGAGTATTTTAAAAATTTAATTCAGGGCCCCCATTGCTTTAAAATTTTTGGTCATAACTAAAGAAAGGAAAGATCTAAAAAAATCTCAAAATGGTTCCATTCAGAAAAGTACTGGTTGCCCTGACAGAACCATATGTGTCACACCCTGATAGGACCTAAACTCCCGCAAATTTATGAAAGGCTTAAATTCAAGACTTTTAATCAGAGTATTTTAATTTTTAATGTCGGGGCTTCCCCTCGCTGTACATTTTGGTCAAAACTAAAAAAGGAAAGGATCTAAAATCTCAAACTGGTTTTCCCCAAAAAGTACTCTTTCCCCTGAAAAAAAAAACCCATATGGGGTTTACACCCCCTGATAAACCTAAAATCACCAAGTTATGAAGGCTTAAACTTCAAGATTTTAATCAGAGAATTTAAAAATTTTAAATGTCGGGTCTCCCCCTTTTCGCTGTCCATTTCTGGTCATAAAAAGAATGGAAAGATCTAAACATCTCAAACTGGTTCCCAAAAAAGAAGTACTCGTTTCCCCTGAACAGAACCATAAAGTGTTTACACCCTGATAGAACCCCTAAACTCACCAAGTTATGAAGGCTTAAACTTCAAGACTTTTAAATCAGAGGGATTTTTTAAAATTTTAAGTCGGGTCTCCCGTTGCTGTCCATTCTGGTCAATTTAATAAGGGAAAAGAAGAAACCCAAAAACTTCAAAAAAGGGTTTCCATCAAAAGCCCCTGGGTTTTGTTTAGCGAACCCCATGTGTTTTTTATCCAGTAAGGGACCTAAACTCACCAAGTTATGAAGGCTTAAACTTCAAGACTTTAATCAGAGTATTTTAAATTTTAATGTCGGGTCTCCCCTTGCCTGTACATTTTCTGTCTAAACTAAAGAATGGAAAGATCTGAAGATCCCCAAATTTTTTCCAATCAGAAAGTACTGGGTTTTCCCCTGAAACAGAAACCATATGTGTTTTCACCCCGATAGGAACCTAATCTCACCAAGTTATGAAGGCTTAAACTTCAAGATTTTAATCAGAGAATTTTAATATTTTAAATGTCGGGTCTCCCTTGCTTCCCAAATTTTTCTGGTCATAACTAAGGAAAAGGAAAGATTGAAAAATCTCAAATGGATCCGTAAAAATATTAACTGGGCTCCTGAAAAGAACCATATGGATTTCACCCCCCTGATAGGACCCCTAAACTCACCAATTATGAAGGCTTAAACCTTCAAGACTTTAATCAGAGTATTTTAAAATTTTAATGTCAGGGTCTCCCCTTGCTGTTCCCCTTTCTGGTCAAACTAAAGAATGGAAAGATCTGAAGATCCCAAACTGTTTCCCCTCAGAAAGTAACTGGTCCCCCTGAACAGAAAACCATATATGTCTCACCCGAAAAGGACCTAAACTCACCAAGTTATAAACTTAAACTTCAAGACTTTTATCAGAGTATTTTAATATTTTAATTGGTTTTTGGGGCTCGCCCCCTTGCTGTACATTTCTGGTCATAACTAAGGAAAGGAAAGATCTAAAGATCCCAAAATGGGTCCGTCGAAAAACTGGTTCTCCCCGAAACAAAAATATATGTGTCCACCCCGATAGGACCTAAACTCACCAAGTTATGAAGGCTTAAAAATTCAAGACTTTTTAATCAGAGTATTTTAATATTTTAATGCCGGGTCTCCCCTCGCTTTTACATTTCCTTGTTCAAAAATAAAGAAAGGAAAGATTTGAAGATCTTTAAACTGATCCGACAGAAAGTTTTCGGTTTTTTTCCCGAACAAAAACCATATGTGTCCCGACCCCGATAGGAACCCCCAATTCACCCAAATTTATGAAGGCTTAAACTTCAAGACTTTAATCAGAGTATTTTAATTTTTTAATGTCGGGTCTCCCGTCGCTGTACATTTCTAGTCATAACTAAGAATGGAAAGATCTAAACATCTCAAACTGGATCGTAAGGTAGTGCTGGTTCTCCTGAACAGAACCATGTGTGTCACACCCTGATAGGACCTAAACTCACCAAGTTATGAAGGCCTAACGTCAAGACTTTAATCAGAGTATTTTAATATTTTAATGTCGGGTCTCCCGTTTTGTATATTTCTGGTCATAACTAAAGAATGGAAAGATCTAAACATCTCAAACTGGATCCATCAGAAAGTAATGGTTCTCCTGAACAGAACACGATGTGTGTCACACCCTGATAGGACCTAAACTCATCAAGTTATGAAGGCCTAAACGTCAAGACTTAATCAGAGTTTTTCAATATTTTAATGTCGGGTCTCACATTGCTGTACATTCTGGTCATAACTAAAGCATGGAAAGATCTAAACATCTCAAACTGGTACCATCAGAAAGTACTGGTTCTCTGAACAGAATCATATGTTTCTCACCATGATAGGAACCTAAACTCACCAAGTTATGAAGTTCAAACTGTCAAGACTTTAATCAGAGTATTTTAATATTTAATGTCGGGTCTCCCGTCGCTGTACATTTCTGGTCATAACTAAAGAATGGAAAGATCTAAAGATCTCAAACTGGATCCTGCCAGGTAGTACTGGTTCTCCTGAACAGAACCATATGTGTCACACCTGATAGGACCTAAACTCACCAAGTTATGAAGGCTAACCCTAAGACTTAATCAGAGTATTTTAATATTTTAATTTTCGGGTCTCCCGTTGCTGTACATTTCTGGTCATAACTAAAGAATGGAAAGATCTAAACATCTCAAACTGGATCCCTCAGGAAGTACTGGTTCTCCTGAACAGAACGTATGTGTCCCACCCTGATAGGACCTAAACTCACCAAGTTATGAAGGCTTACATTCAAGACTTTAATCAGAGTATTTCAATATTTTAATGTCGGGTCTCCCGTTGCTGTACATTTCTGGTCATAACTAAAGGAATGGAAAGATCGAAGATCTCAAACTGGAACCGTAAGGTAGTACTGGTTCTCTGAACAGAACCATATGTGTCACACCCTGATAGGACCTAAACTCACCAAGTTATGAAGGCCTAAACGTCAAGACTTTAATCAGAGTATTTTAATATTTTAATGTCGGGTCTCACATTGCTGTACATTTCTGGTCATAACTAAGGAATGGAAAGATCTAAACATCTCAAACTGGTTCCATCAGAAAGTACTGTTCCCCTGAACAGAACCATATATGTCTCACCCTGATAGGTCCTAAACTCACCAAGTATGAAGGCTTAAACTTCAAGACTTTAATCAGAGTATTTAATATTTTAATGTCGGGTCTCCCGTCGCTGTACACTTCTGGTCATAACTAAAGAAATGAAAGATCTGAAGATCCCAAACTGTTTCCATCAGAAAGTACCGGTTCTCCTGAACAGAACCATATGTGTCTCACCCTGATAGGACCTAAACTCACCAAGTTATGAAGGCCTAAACGTTAAGATCTTAATCAGAGTATTTTAATATTTTAATGCCGGGTCTCACATTGCTGTACATTTCTGGTCATAACTAAAGAATGAAAAGATCTAAACATCTCAAACTGGATCAATCAGAAAGTACTGTTTCACCTGAACAGAATCGTATGTTTCTCACCCTGATAGGACCTAAACTCACCAAGTTATGAAGGCCTAACCGTCAAGACTTTAATCAGAGTATTTTAATATTTTAATGTCGGGTCTCCCGTCGCTGTACATTTCTGGTCATAACTAAAGAATGGAAAGATCTAAAGATCTCAAACTGGATCCGTCAGGTAGTACTGGTTCTCCTGAACAGAACCATATGTGTCACACCCTGATAGGACCTAAACTCACCAAGTTATGAAGGCCTAAACTTTAAGATCTTAATCAGAGTATTTTAATATTTTTATGTCGGGTCTCCCGTTGCTGCACATTTCTGGTCATAACTAAAGAATGGAAAGATCTAAACATCTCAAACTGGATCCATCAGAAAGTACTGGTTCTCCTGAACAGAATCGTATGTTTCTCACCCTGATAGGACCTAAACTCGCCAAGTTATGAAGGCTTACATTCAAGACTTTAATCAGAGTATTTTAATATTTTAATGCCGGGTCTCCCGTCGCTGTACATTTCTGGTCATAACTAAAGAATTGAAAGATCTGAAGATCTCAAACTGGATCCGTAAGGTAGTACTGGTTCTCCTGAACAGAACCATATGTGTCACACCCTGATAGGACCTAAACTCACCAAGTTATGAAGGCCTAAACGTCAAGACTTTAATCAGAGTATTTTAATATTTTAATGTCGGGTCTCCCATTGCTGTACATTTCTGGTCATAACTAAGGAATGGAAAGATCTAAACATCTCAAACTGGTTCCATCAGAAAGTACTGGTTCTCCTGAACAGAATCATATGTTTCTCACCCTGATAGGACCTAAACTCACCAAGTTATGAAGGCTTACATTCAAGACTTTAATCAGAGTATTTTAATATTTTAATGCCGGGTCTCCCGTCGCTGTACATTTCTGGTCATAACTAAAGAATTGAAAGATCTGAAGATCTCAAACTGGATCCGTAAGGTAGTACTGTTCTCCTGAACAGAACCATAGGTATCACACCCTGATAGGACCTAAACTCACCAAGTTATGAAGGCCTAAACGTCAAGACTTTAATCAGAGTATTTTAATATTTTAATGTCGGGTCTCCCATTGCTGTACATTTCTGGTCATAACTAAGGAATGGAAAGATCTAAACATCTCAAACTGGTTCCATCAGAAAGTACTGGTTCCCCTGAACAGAACCATATATGTCTCACCCTGATAGGTCCTAAACTCACCAAGTAATGAAGGCTTAAACTTCAAGACTTTAATCAGAGTATTTTAATATTTTAATGTCGGGTCTCCCGTCGCTGTACATTTCTGGTCATAACTAAAGAATGAAAGATCTGAAGATCCCAAACTGTTTTCCATCAGAAAGTACCGGTTCTCCTGAACAGAACCATATGTGTTTCACCCTGATAGGACCTAAACTCACCAGTTATGAAGGCCTAACCGTCAAGACTTTAATCAGAGTATTTTAATATTTTAATGTCGGGTCTCCCGTCGCTATACATTTCTGGTCATAACTAAGGAATGGAAGATCTAAAGATCTCAAACTGGATCCGTCAGGTAGTACTGTTTCACCTGAACAGAATCGTATGTTTCTCACCCTGATAGGACCTAAACTCACCAAGTTATGAAGGCCTAACCGTCAAGACTTTAATCAGAGTATTTTAATATTTTAATGTCGGGTCTCCCGTCGCTGTACATTTCTGGTCATAACTGAAGAATGGAAAGATCTAAACATCTCAAACTGGATCAATCAGAAAGTACTGTTTCACCTGAACAGAATCGTATGTTTCTCACCCTGATAGGACCTAAACTCACCAAGTTATGAAGGCCTAACCGTCAAGACTTTAATCAGAGTATTTTAATATTTTAATGTCGGGTCTCCCGTCGCTGTACATTTCTGGTCATAACTGAAGAATGGAAAGATCTAAACATCTCAAACTGGTTCTGTAAGGTAGTGCTGGTTCTCCTGAACAGAACCATGTGTGTCACACCCTGATAGGACCTAAACTCACCAAGTTATGAAGGCCTAACCGTCAAGACTTTAATCAGAGTATTTTAATATTTTAATGTCGGGTCTCCCGTCGCTATACATTTCTGGTCATAACTAAGGAATGGAAAGATCTAAAGATCTCAAACTGGATCCGTCAGGTAGTACTGGTTCTCCTGAACAGAACCATGTGTGTCACACCCTGATAGGACCTAAACTCACCAAGTTATGAAGGCCTAAACTTTAAGATCTTAATCAGAGTATTTTAATATTTTTATGTCGGGTCTCACATTGCTGTACATTTCTGGTCATAACTAAAGAATGGAAAGATCTAAACATCTCAAACTGGATCCATCAGAAAGTACTGGTTCTCCTGAACAGAATCGTATGTTTCTCACCCTGATAGGACCTAAACTCACCAAGTTATGAAGGCTTACATTCAAGACTTTAATCAGAGTATTTTAATATTTTAATGCCGGGTCCCCGTCGCTGTACATTTCTGGTCATAACTAAAGAATTGAAAGATCTGAAGATCTCAAACTGGATCCGTAAGGTAGTACTGGTTCTCCTGAACAGAACCATAGGTATCACACCCTGATAGGACCTAAACTCACCAAGTTATGAAGGCCTAAACGTCAAGACTTTAATCAGAGTATTTTAATATTTTAATGACGGGTCTCACATTGCTGTACATTTCTGGTCATAACTAAGGAATGAAAGATCTAAACATCTCAAACGGGTTCCACCAGAAAGTACTGTTCCCTGAACAGAACCATATATGTCTCACCCTGATAGGTCCTAAACTCACCAAGTACTGAAGGCTTAAACTTCAAGACTTTAATCAGAGTATTTTAATATTTTAATGTCGGGTCTCCCGTCGCTGTACACTTCTGGTCATAACTAAAGAAATGAAAGATCTGAAGATCCCAAACTGTTTCCATCAGAAAGTACCGGTTCTCCTGAACAGAACCATATGTGTCTCACCCTGATAGGACCTAAACTCACCAAGTTATGAAGTCTTAAACTTCAAGACTTTAATCAGAGTATTTTAATATTTTACTGTTGGGTGTCCCGTCGCTGTACATTTCTGGTCATAACTAAAGAATGGAAAGATCTAAACATCTCAAACTGGATCTGTAAGGTAGTACTGGTTCTCCTGAACAGAACCATGTGTGTCACACCCTGATAGGACCTAAACTCACCAAGTTATGAAGGCCTAACCGTCAAGACTTTAATCAGAGTATTTTAATATTTTAATGTCGGGTCTCCCGTCGCTATACATTTCTGGTCATAACTAAGGAATGGAAAGATCTAAAGATCTCAAACTGGATCCGTCAGGTAGTACTGTTTCACCTGAACAGAATCGTATGTTTCTCACCCTGATAGGACCTAAACTCACCAAGTTATGAAGGCTTACATTCAAGACTTTAATCAGAGTATTTTAATATTTTAATGCCGGGTCTCCCGTCGCTATACATTTCTGGTCATAACTAAAGAATGAAAGATCTGAAGATCTCAAACTTTTTTTTAGGTATTTCTGGTTTCCTGAACAGAACCATGTGTGTCACCCCTGATAGGACCTAAAATCCCAAGTTATGAAAGGGAACCGTCAAGACTTAATCAGAGTATTTTATATTTTTAATGTCGGGGCTCCCGTCGCTATACATTTCTGGTCATAACTAAAGGGAAAGGAAAGATCTAAAGATCTCAAAATGGATCCGTCAGGTAGTACTGGTTCTCCGAACAGAACCTATGTGTCCAAAACCCTAAGACCTAAACTCACCAGTTATAAGGGCCTAAACTTTAAGATCTTAATCAGAGTTTTTTTAAAATTTTTTTGTCGGGCTCACATTGCTGTACATTTCTGGTCATAACTAAAGAATGGAAAGATCTAAACATCCAAAATGGATCCCCAGAAAGTACTGGTTTTCCTGAACAGAATCGAAAGTTTCTCACCCTGATAGGACCTAAACTCACCAAGTTATGAAGGCCTTACATTCAAGAAATTTAATCAGAGTATTTTAAAATTTTAATGCCCGGGTCTCCCGTCGCTGTACATTTCTGGTCATAACTAAAGAATTGGAAAGATCTGAAGATCTCAAATGGTTCCGAAGGGAGTACTGGTTCTCCTGAACAGAACCATATGGTACCACACCCTGATAGGACCTAAACTCACCAATTTATGAAGGCTAAACTTCAAGACTTTTAATCAGAGTATTTTAATATTTTTAATGACGGGTCTCCCGTCGCTATACATTTCTGGTCATAACTAAGAAAGGAAGATCTAAAGATCTCAACTGGATCCGTCAGGTAGTACTGGTTCTCCTGACAGAACCATATGTGTCAACCCTGATAGGACCTAAACTCACCAAGTTATGAAGGCCTAACTTTAAGACTTTTAATCAGAGTATTTTAATATTTTAATGTCGGGTCTCCCATTGCTGTACATTTTTGGTCCATAACTAAAGAATGGAAAAGATCTAAACTCTCAAACTGGATCCATCAGAAAGTACTGTTCTCTGAACAAAAACCCCACGTTTCTCACCCTGATAGGACCCCAAAATTCCAAGTTATGAAGGCTTAAACTTCAAGACTTTAATCAGAGTATTTTTAAAATTTTTTTTGCGGGTTCCCTCGCTGTACATTTCTGGTCATAACTAAGAAAGAAAGATCTGAAGATCTCAACTGGATCCGTAAAGGGTTTTTTGACGGTTTGTCCGAAAACCCTGATAGGCCCAACTCACCAGTTATGAGGCCTAAACTAGACTTTAATCAGAGTATTTTAATATTTTAATGTCGGTCCAATTGCTGTACATTTCTGGTCATAACAAAAAATTGGAAAGATCTAAAAACCCCAACTGGGGTCCTCAGAAAGTACTGTTTCCACCTAAAAAATCGATGTTTCTCACCCGATAGGACCCCAACTCACCAGTTATGAAGGCCCCAACCTCAGACTTTAATCAGGTTTTTTTAATATTTTTTTGCGGGTCTCCCGTCGTTACATTTCTGGTCATAAAATAAAATGGAAAAGATCTAAACCCCAAATTGTCGTAAGGTAGTCTGGTTTCCCCTGAACAGAACCATGGTTCCACCCTGATAGGACCTAAACTCACCAAGTTATGAAGGCTAACCGTCAAGACTTTTTCAGAGTTTTTAATATTTTAATGTCGGGTCTCCCGTTGCTGTACATTTCTGGTCATAACTAAGGAATGGAAAGATCTAAAGATCTCAAACTGGATCCGTCAGGTAGTACTGGTTCTCCTGAACAGAACCATATGTGTCACACCCTGATAGGACCTAAACTCACCAAGTTATGAAGGCCTAA
>JAHHUM010002080.1:133938-178804 GCA_036173005.1 Crenichthys baileyi
TAGTGCTTTCCCCCTGATCCCTACAGCATATTCAGCCTTTTTAAGAGAAATTATGATCGACTGTATCAAATGCAGCACTGAGACCTAACGAACAATACTGACACAAGTCCGTTATCTGAGGCAATAGGAATATCATTAGTGATTTTCAGCAGAGCTGTTTCAGTGCTATGATGAGCTCAAAACCCTGACTAAAACTCTTCAAACAGGTCATTGCTTTAATGCTCACACATTTGATTAGCAACTTTTTTTCTCAAGAATTTTAGATAAGAACGGAAGATTGGATATCGGTCTGTAATTTATTAAGTCATCTCGATCAAGCGAAGGTTTCTAAGCAAAGGTTTAATTACAGCTACCTTAAAAAGCTTGTGGTACATATCCATTTACTAAGGATAGATTAATCATATCTAAAAATGGGCTGGTAATCAGGGGGAACACTTTTTTAAAATAATTTTGGTTGGGTTGGTCTAACATACAAGTTGAAGGTTTAGATAAAGCTAAATTTTCTGATAACTCAGGGAAGCTCCACGGAATCAAAAACAGTCCAAACACAGATCAGTTCTACAGTTATTTCCAATGTTGTCTCACTTGTTGAGGATGAAGTAATCATCTCTGGGAGATTGTCAAAGATTTTTTTCTTAATAGAACAATTTTTTTTTGGAAGAATCCCAAAAAGTCAGTGACTGCTGAGAGCTAAGGGAATGGATGGCCCCCCCCCAAAACGAGCTATGACTCTGTGTAAGTTTAGCAACTTACTAAAGAAAACCTAGATTATTCTTGTTCTTTCTATTAAGGGAAAATAAGCTGTTCTAGCTTGGTGAAGTGTCTTTTTACAACAGTAGCTTTTTTTTCCAGATTAAGTAGGAATCCTCTAGGTGTGGAGAGCCCTTTTTCGCTCCAATTTTCAAACATTGTGCTTTAAAAAAAAGTACGCAGCTCTGAATTAAACCAGGGAGCCTCCCTCCTATGAATAACTTTTTTTTTCAAGGGGGGCTGCATTGTCTAATGCACCACGCAATGATGAAGTAACACTCTGAACAAAAATCAATTTGTGAAGGAGAAGAAACAAAATTATTGCCCTCCACTCTGTTTTTCTGTGATAATGAGCAATTAAAAGTGGAACAGATTCTTTAAAGGTTTGTTACAGCATCGTCTGATAATGATCTACTATAATGAAATTTTCTTTCAGGTGTGGAGTACTCGGTTAAAAATTAACTCAAAGGTTTTTTAAAAAAAGGTCAGACAGCACAGGGGTTGTGAGAAAATATTGTAATTTCTGTACACTCAATGCCATATGTCAGCACAAGGTCCAGAGAATGAAGACAAACGGGGTAGGTTTGTTAATGTTTTGAGTAAAAGCCAATTGAGTCTAAGATACCATTAAAGGCTATATTTAAGCTATCACTTTCAGTGTCAACATGAATGTTAAAATCCCCACTATAAAACTTTATCTGTATTTAACACCAAATCAGATAAAAGGTCGAAAACTGATCTATAAATTGAGTAAAAGGGGCCCGGGGGACGGTACAAAAAAACAAACAAAGTGGGGTTTTGTGCTTTGCAATTTGGATGAGGAAAACTAAGGGTTAAATATTCAAAAAAGTTTTAGCTATCGATTGGTCTGGGACTCATAAAAGGGACTGAAAGATGGTTGCTACTCCTCCTCCTCGCCTAGTATTTTAGGAAAAATTTAAAATTTAAATAATTAGTAGGTTTTGACTCATTTTTATAAACATAATCATCTTGCTGCAGCCAGGTTTTTTGTGGCAAAATAAATCAATTTATTGTCAAAAAACAAGTCACTAAATAGCAAAGAAATTTGAAGAGAGAGATCTTATGTTCAGTAAACCACATTTAATTGTTTTTTTTTATTTTTGTCTGAGTTTTTTATTTTTTTTGAGATTTTCCTGATTTTCCTCTTTTTGATTATTTTTTAATCTTTTTAATTTTGGCCGTGGGAGACACTGTCTTAAAGGGGTAATGGGTTGGGGGACGACAGAAGCTGCAGAGAGGAGTGTTAAACTACGACCCTGCTTCCTGGTCTGAACCCTGGGTTGTCAGAGGTGTGGAGAACTAATAAATTCGGCCAGATTCCTAGAAAGAAGATTATCTACTCTCCATGCTGGTCATTTTCATGCTGCATCTATTTCATATTAATTAATTAATTTCATATTAATATTAAATTCAGCATTTTACTGTGATCTCCTTCTTGTTTAATGAGGTTTAGTTTGGTAAAATGACCAAAACAAAACGGAGAACAAAAGGTGGAGAAAAGTGAAGTGAACAGAGGAGCAGAGGCTGCTGGTGGAGGAGAAGAGAGGAGTGTTAAAGATAGATTTGGTCCTGGGATCACGGTGGGAACCAACAGACATTCCCAGCAGATCAATGTGTCGTTCCTCTGCTTTCAGCACCAGCCTGGAATGTGAGCAGCTCTGGTTCCTGCTGCATTCAGAAGCTAGAGAGGAGATAGCAGCACCAGAGAACTTCTCCACAGACGGGGAGCATTGGAGATGACCTTTTAGGCTGAGGCTGCTGACATCATCATGAACAATACAGCAGATACTGATTCACCTCATTTACATCTTCCTGCTCTGGATATAGAGCTCAGATTATTGGACTGTTGGAGACACTTTCTATTTCTATATATTTTTTTTTTTTTGGGAGGGGGTTCCAAGTTTTTCTAAATGTATTTTTTGAGGCATTTTACAGTCTGTAAATACTTAAATAATTATCTACTATATTGTTTGTAATTTTGTTCCCTTTTTATTCATGGTTATTTATTATTGTTTCTATTATTTATTGATTTCCTAATATTACCTTACTAGAGGTTGACCTTTAACCTGTCCTGCTGCTGAAACTATTTAATTTCCCCCTAGGGGGATGAAGAAGTTAATTTTGTCTCTATATTAATAATTGTATGATTGTTCTAGAAGTTTATGTTCTCATTGACTCGACTGTTTAGGGGGTGGATCCCTGCACCATGGAGCCAGCAGCGTTTTATTCATTCACTGTTGTTCATTGGAGGAGAAGATCTCTCCTTTCTCTCTGTCTTTCCTCCATCTTCTCTGCTTCAGACACTCTTAGGCTCACTAAAGGTCCTCCTCACTGCTCCTAATATCTCCTCAGGTTGGGATCTCTCTGAAGGCCTGAGATGCTTCTTGAATAACTTTTATCTTACAGAGGAAAATTATAAGAAAAATCTTAGAATTCAAACAATTCTAAGATTTTTTCTAAGAATGACGTCACTAGGAGCTACTTTTAGTCTCAGGATTCTTTGGTAATATGGGCCCTGGTCAAGTTTAAAAGCAGATGCGTCGATGTTCAATAAAAGAAGCTGCAGCAGAGCACTCTACTTTTTATTTCCACTTCAAAATTCAAGATTCTTTAATCTCATTATGTTACCATAATGAAATTTAGCTGAGACCTGGCTTAAAAGATAAACATGTAAGTTATAAACACTCACAAATTTTAAAAACACTTCTAGAAAGAGAGAACATATGTACATAGAATGTGGCATGCAATGTTTAGTGTTTACATAAAGTGCAGCTTGTGCTGAAACAGTCTGAGATGGGCTGCTGGTTTGTTTGATTGTCAACAGGGATGTTTAGTGTCTGCTAAACTGCTTTGGGAAGTCTAGACTTCAACAGTCTTTCTGAGATTATTTGTTTTTGATGTGATGTTCCTAAATTGTTTTCCTGACGGAAGTGGGCTAAACAGTGCATTGCCCGGGTGGGTGCGAAGTCCTTTTCCTCCTGTGCTGTGCAGCTCCCATACCACACTGTCACACTGAGGCACAGGATGCTTTCAGTTGTGGCCCTGTAAAGTTTGGAAGCAGCTGAGTAGACAGTCTGGTCTGTTTCAGCTATCAGAGAAAGAAGAGTTGTTGATGGGCCTTCCTTACCAGGTGGGAGGTGTTCTCAGTCCAAGAGGTCAGAGGAGATGTGAATGCCCAGGAACTCTATGCTGTCCACACACTCCACCACCTACCCCTGTATGTAGAGAGGAGCATGTTCAGTCTTCCTGGGCCTCCTGCAATCCACTATCAGTTCCTTGGCCATGCTGGTGTTCAGGATGAGGTTGTTCCTGGAGCACCACTGAGTCAGGTTGTGGACCTCTTGTCTGTATTGGGTCTCATCATTGTTAGTTATGAGAACCACCACAGTGCTGTCTGTCCACAACCTTGTTTGTTTTGTGAATAGCAGAGCAGTCGTGTGTGAATAGGGTGAAGAGGGCAGGGCTGAGAACACAACCCTGCGGTGTGCCTGCGTTGAGCATCAGTGTGGCAGATGTGAGTTTCCCTGGCTTCACCACCTGGGGCCTGTTGATGAGGAATTCACTGATCCAGGAACAAAGTGGTGCAGATAAACTAAGTTGTGGAGCTTCATGGCCAGCATGTCAGGAAGGAATGTGTTAAAGGCTGAGCTGAAGTCCACAAATAGCATCCTAACATAGGTGTTAGGGTGCTGCAGATGAGTCAGGAGACAAGGAGACAGCATACTCTGTGGAGCGATTCTCCATGTAGGCGAACTGCAGACTGTCCAGGCCAGGAGGGATAGCTTCCTTGATGTACTTTAGGAGGATCCTTTCAAAGCACTTCGTGATGACCGGGGTCAGAGCAACAGTACGGTAATCATTAAAGCAGGTGATGGTTGACTTTTTTGGGCACAGGCACAATAGTGGAGGATTTCAGGCAGGCAGGGACCATGGACAGTTGCAGGGAGAAGTTGAAGATGTCCAAAAAATTCCTGCAAGTTGATCAGCACATGATTTTAGCGTCCGACCTGAAACCCTGTCTGCACCAGCAGACTTCTTGATGTTGATTTTGATCTTCTCCACAATGGAGGTCACTTGGTGCAGGTGGAGGAGGAGAGGCTGGTACTGCACCTCCGGCTGAGGTGGGTGTTTGGTCCTTCTGCTGCTTGGCGTGTCAAAGTGTGCGAAGAAGCTGTTTAAGGTGTCTAATAATTAGTATTATTTTCAAGTAACACCACTATTACTTCAGTATAATTTTTATCCACCTGGAGTTACTTCACTAAAAGAAGAACAAGCAAAGCAACCAAAAATGCACCAGGCACATCCCTCTACCAGCCTCCGCTTATCCGAGATCGGGTGGTGGGGGCAACAGGTCCAGGAGGGAGCCCCTCCAGCTCATTCTGGGGGATCCCAAGGCGTTCCCAGCTAGACGGGATATATGGTGCCTCTAGCGAGTTCTTGGTACTAATCAGATGACTTGAACCATGTCAACTGAATCCTTTTGATGCGGAGAAGCAGCGGCTCTACTTTGTGCTTTTCCCAGTTGATGAAGCTCCTCACCCTAACTTTAAAGCTAAGATAAGAGAGACAGCTACCCTCCATAGGAAACTCATTTCGCCACTTATGCTCAAGATCTCGTTCTTTTGGTCATGATCCATTACTCATGACCATAGGTAAGGGTTGGAAGATAGACAGACCAGTAAATGGACAGCTTTGCTTTTGGCTCAGTTCTTTCTTCACCGCAACAGACAGGACCAGCACCCGCATTAATTCAGATAAAGTTGCAATCTGTTTGTCTATCTCCCCCTTCCATCCCACCATCACTAACTGGTCCTTGCTCATCACAGACAAAGATTGACACAGGTGAGAACCTGCCCCAACAGGGCTATTGCAGCATTACAGGACTGTTTTGAATGCACTAACTGGGCTGTCTTTGTATACATCCAGAAGTGCATGGAAGATGTTTATGTGACCAAAAACATCACCACAGGAGCAAATCAAAATTGCTGGATGACTAAGGCACAAAATACAGCATTTAATTGGGGATGCAGCTACTCTGAGGTCAGCCAGGGTCAACATCATACTAGATCAGGGTCACAAAATCAACCTAAAGCCAGAAAGTACACTTCTTCCATGACCCCAAGAACCCCAGACAGATGTGGAAGTACGGAAGCCCTGAAAGGCAAGTGAGAAAAAAAATCTTGATTAGAATATTTCTACGTTTTTTTTTGTGTTTTTTTTTGTCTGTTCTGCCCTGAAAGGCAAGTGAAAAAAAATATTTTTGAGAGGCTTATTTTTCAGGAGTGTTTGTCCTTGTAATACTTTGCTCTGCCACTAGAGGCGCTGGAATAAAACCACCAGCCTTCACTAACAGCTGTGTTGTTCAAATGGATGGTTTCCAAGAACCAATGTCCCATTTTCTAAATGAGCTTGTTGTAAAGTAAAATAAAATACAGTAAAAGCACACACAGAGTGTGCTTGTTGGCCATGCTATGTTGTTATCAAACCAAGCTTGTATATTCATGTGCGATATAGAATTAACCACAGTATGGATCTAGTACATCTGTAGAACAAAGGACAATTGTCCCCCAGACATCAAATATCAGATATCAATTGTCCTACAGACAACAAAAACTTGTCAGTACATGCTTATCATAACTTGTCACAATCAATTTGAAAGGTGTATGATAAATCACCAGAAAAAAATTCAAATATGAACCCTTTAATGACTTATATATGTATTTATTTGTTTATGGATTTATGTTTTGATGACAACAACTGAGTAACAAACTCCTTGGGAAAAATTACCAGTTTTTTTACAACAGGAAAAATAACCTTGGTTTATTACTGGTCTTTTTTTTTGTCTCAAGCCTGGAAAGGCAAGTGAAAACATTTTTTTCGGTCTTATTTTTCGAAGTGTGCATTTTTGTAATACCACTTTTGGTCACTAAAGGGGAGGTGGGGGCGCTGCCAGCTGGGTGAAGGTGAGTGCATAAAGTTATATTTTGTTAAAAAAAAAAAAACAACATATTAGTTTAGCTTTAAAAGATGTTTTGGGGTGTTTTTATGCGAGAAATTTGACCTGACAATGCTATATATGGAACCAGTCCTTTAAAAATAAGCCTGGTGTTCGATTCAGTACGGCGGTTTCGGAGACGCAAAGGACGGCAGGCTGCAGCGGGAGTTGAAGCTTGCTTAACCCGCGGAGTATGGCCAGATCTCGGCAGGGCGCAGTGTCATTTTACCGCTACCTGTTTGATGTTTATAGTTTGTATATGTAAGATATAAGGCTTTGAGACTGATAATTACGGGTAGCTGAATATAAAAACTACTTATTCGATGTACATGTTTATGGAAAGAGTTAGTTATATTGTATGATAATCTAATGTCCCTGAATGCCGTCGTGCTGCGACACTTATTTTGAAGGACACTGTCTGTCTCTACTATCAGGAAGTAGCATATTTATTAGCTTGACAGCTTGAGCCTGCAGTTCTGAGGAAGTAGTGTACAATAAAATCCCTTCTTTATCGTTTCATGCAGCACCGCAGAGGCAACTCCAGCATGGATACAGTTTCTGGACAGCTCCCAGAGGTCTCTCCAGCTTCATCTCCAGCTTCATTGTCTCCTCACCTTATTTTAAAGTTTAACACTTGTTGATAGGGTTGATTTCACGGCAAATAATGACTCTTGTGTAGAACTATTTCAATAAATTACATTGTTACTATAAACAGTTTCTCTCTGTGCTGTCCATACGTGACTTTTCCTGTAGACAATTTCTTTGTGTTCATAAGTGTCTGGTAGTTACATTATACACCAGTTATCAAGTAAAAACTGAGGTCAGATGCAGGTGGGTAAAAATAGAATTTAGCATATTTTTCCAAACTCTTCCTTCCAATAAATCTGATTTGTTAGAGATTGAATCAGTAAAGTCATTTGAACTCCACACCATACCCAGGTGTTTCTTGAGTTATAGACATCTTAAAAACAATTATTCAGTCATGGTGATCTCGTATGACTTCACGCATTTCTACTCAATGCCAAAGAAACATGCTCTTACAACAGTTGTATATTTAACAAGACATTAAGTTTACAACTATTTAAAAAAAACAACATATTGGGGTTGTGGGTTTGTTATGTTATATTCAAAGAACAAGAGCCAGACCAGATTAACTGTTTATTGTAACAGTAACATAGCTGTTAACCTTGAACATCCAATAAAACTGTGTTCACAGTTTACTCCAGAAACACAACAAGCACCCAGAACTGAATATATATGCTTGATACATGGAATAAAACATTTGAACGTAGCAAAAATATTGTAATGCCTATGCAAGCATGTGCATATGAATGATGACAATTTGTTATTGTCCAGTGAACGTACAGATGAGGCATTTTAACATGCTAGAATCACAAACGTGAATGCATATTATTGGGAAGGAATGTTATACATTTTGATTGGCCAGCATGAAGTAGTGGACAATTAAGAAGTGGAAGGAAAATTGGACATCGTTGTCAACATTTTTTTACAAAAGACAATGCACAGAGAATAGCGCACATCTTTATTTTTCACTGAACTCAAGTCATATTAGGTTTGACTTTTCCACCATTGCATATCTATTGGCAATTCTTCTAATTTTATCCATTTGATTTAGGGGAAGACTTGGGTCATTCAACCTCATCAGTAAGTTATGCTAAACCATTACACCTTTAACTATTTCCACGGTTCCAGTGGCTACATTTTTCACAAAACTACAGAAACTGTGAAAACCTGTAAAACAAATTAAGTCTTGCATAGCCTCACATCTTCTAGAATCAACAAAAAACCACACACTTTATCCTCGTTTGCTATATTGAAAGGCATTTTTGTCTGTTGTTTTTCTGTGCTCTACTGCTAACATTAAAGTCAACACAGTATATCCTGCCGTAGTTTGAGGTCAGTGGCGGATGCTGGTCTTTCAAGGAGGGGAAGCTCAATTTTAAGATCGCTGATTCGCTCATTTCGCTGTCAATCAAAAGGATTCAGCCTCAGACAGATCATCCACTCATCATGCAGAAGCTGAGCGTCCGGGCCAGCCGAGGCCAGCCCACTGCCCCATAGACCCCCAGAGACGCTGAGCGTCCGATGGGCAGGACAAAGCCCAGCATTTTTGCTTAGCTATTGAACTCACTGTTTAAAGCACTGTGAAGCTGCAGGAATGAGAGAGAGGAAAGCTGCGTCGTTACCAGTGATAAGAAGCTGATTCTGAACAAAAGTTGAGCGCGTTGTACTGCATATTTAGTCAATGACATGTGCACACAACAGTATATATTTGATCACTTATTTTTTGACATTTTAGGGGAAGCTGAGCTTCCCTTGCAGTCTTATGGTGCGTTCACACCAAACGCGGATTCTGCGAATTTTTTGTGTCATTTGTGTGCTTTTGCCCGCTTGACTTGCGGCGTGAACTCCGCGTTGCCAAATGTCAACAAGCGGCAACGCTTCGCTGCGTCATCAAATAGCAAGAGCTTCCATCTGCTGCAAGCTGGTTTCAACTGAACATGCCAGACATGGATTTCACGGATAATTACGGTGTTTTATCTGTGGAGAGCCAAAAAACGCCGCAGACGTCAACGTCCCTGGGTTCACGAGATTCTTCAGGGACCGGAACAGTTCGGAGATTACCACCACCTACTCCAGGAGCTGTGTCTGGATGACGGTCGATTTCAGCTGTACTTCCGTCTATCCAGGACCCAGTTCGAAGATCTGCTGTCCCGCGCTGGGAGACTAATCGGCCTCCGGGACACCAACTACCGGCGCTGTATCCCCGCTGCTGAACGTCTGTCCATCAAGATATTTGTGCCTAAACATATGGACGAGGACCGCCAAAATAAACCGGGCAGCTGCTACTCCAGTCTCCTCACTGACTCTTCTCCAGGCCAGGTCCTTTCTGTACTTGTCTCGGTAAAAGTAATAAGTGGAGTCATACAACTCTGGCTTGCCGCACACTGACTTCTCCGCTGCGGTCTTTCACCCTAAGTCACAGCCACATCCAGTCCCTGATTGGTTGACGCGATGCGAATTTTGAAAAGAGTTCAGATTTCTCAACTCCTCCATTGCTCTCGCTCCGCTCTCGTGTCGCTAGGCGCACCTTTCGCACCGCGTCCTTCGTCTCCTCCGCACCGCCCCGCGCCGCTCCGCTCCTGAACGCGCCTTCTACATAGGGATAACATGTAAATCGGCCGCCCCCATCGCAGAATCCGCGTTCGGTGTGAACGCACCATTAGAGCAATCGCCACTGTTTGAGGTGCAGCTCCTTGCCTTCCACAATGTTCTCTGGCACATGTACTTCATCCTCCTCCATCAAAAGGCAACATAACTCAAAGACGTTTATATCGCAAGGGCAGTTGCGCTCTTGAGATTCCTCCTCACAGTTCCGAATCTTCTCTGCACTGGAGTGTATTAGGTCCTCAGTGCCATGGTCCTCAGTGCCATACAAATGTGGTGCTCCATAAAGGATGGCTGGACATCCATTCGGTATTCTGGTTATTCTGTTTTCTGATTCGATGAGCATTCCACATGATGGAAAGAGTGTCCGATTCCTCTTTTAAAGTTTAAAAAACAGAAAAATTTATAAACCATTCATAGACATACCCTTATATTTCGTCATGTCCTTAGCCCTACAAGCTTTCAAAAAATGACTACTTTATAATTAAAATTTCCTGCTAAATTATCCTTTCACATTTACAACCACAACATGCAATAGTTGTATTTTTCTGCAAATACTTTTAACAAAATTGATTTCAAGATTATTTTGGTTGAAAAAATCCATGTTGATAATTTTGTTTGCAATACATATAGCTTGTGTATCTGGTTATAGTTATCTGCTTGTTTATACATAAAGATAACCTGAGTAAATACAAAAACAGTTATCAAATGATAACTATTCAAAATAAAAACTGGCCCTACATGAAAAAAGTTATTGTTGCTTTACATTTTTAATGTAGCCTACTTTTGTGGCATTGTATAACCTGATAGAAATAATCACTTCATCCTGTGCAGTAGATAGCTAAGTTCATGGTTTTAACCTGATAAAAACATTTACTCTGTCTTGTACAGCAGATGGCTTAGTTCTTGGTTGGCTCTTTTTGTATCTCAGAGAGGTGCAGAGGAGTCACCTTTGAAGGCCACCTCCTACGATTGTTAAAAGGGCTGTGCTCTTCTCTGTCTGGCAGAGCAGATGTGCAACACCTTCTGGACATATTTAGTTCTGTAACTGTTCTCACTTTTGCAAGAAAAATTAAATGAATGCTGTTTTGAGTGAAGACCACCAATCTCAGTCTTGTTAATGAAGAGCAGTATTTTTTTTCACCAACATGATGTTCATGGAAACATGTTTTAATATTTTATGTTCAGCACCATGGACAGCAGAGAAAAAGTGTCATAGTCAAAGACTGCTGATGTTCATTATATTAGCTAGTCATGAGTTAACAATAGGAATATTGACTTATTGAAATATTAGCATTTTCCATAAAGCTAGCAAAACCATAAACAATGCATGTTAAATAACATCTCCAGCCGACATTTATCAACGCCGCTTCTACTTTGTTTCGGCTGCAAAAAACACACTGATTTATAAGATATTTTTTTGTTTTCATTTTGCATTACTGACATGTATGGTGGTCTATGGACTAAGGTTAAAATACAAATTTCTCTATTCTGTATTCTGCTCTGTCACCCACATGGACCAATCCTGTGTATATTAGGGCTACAACTAACATTTATTTTGCGAATCGATTAATCTGTCAACTATTTTTTTTTGATTAATTGAAAAATACACAGATAGCAAAAGGTGCACAATAGGATATTTTTTTACAGAATTTGAACCAAGTGAGGGTAAAACTATGACCCTTGAGGACGTCTGGATAGAGAATATTTACAGATTTAGGTTTTTCATCTTAAATGCAAAATGTATATATTTTTTGTGCAATTTTTGCCTAATTATTGCTCTGAGTGGGTTGTTCTTTCAGCAAATAGCATGTTTTAGAATCAGTTAACTTCAGTTAACAACTATTCGATTACTAAATTAGTTCATGATTATTCCAATAATCAATTAATCATAATTAATCTGATTAATTGTTTCAGCCCTAGAGTAAGCTATATTTCCAATGGGTGCATGTACAATTCCTCATAGGTTTTTTGAAGTGATTGCTAAGACACAGCCTTTGCTTTTTGTTGAATTTTTTTCAGACAAGTTTAAAGGTATACATTTTATCAATTATGACTTAATTTAAACATTTGACTTCATTACAGCTTCATATTGTTGTGCGTCGATCAGTAAAGCTGATTTTGCACACTAGGAGAAATACTGCATAACACTGTTTTAAAACTGATATTAAAGTTTTGGAAGAAATGGATAACAGCAACACAAAAAATAGTCTAACTAAAGGCTTTTCACAAACAATGTGAAAAGGTTTAATGTTGTCAGAGTAAGCTATACTAGTGTAAAATTCCCCCTGTAAAGAACAGGCGGCGTCAATCTGGACGAGTTCATGCACAGTAATGTGGTACCTTAAATTATTTTTAATGTATGTATCACATAACAGGGTCATAATACATATTCTTAATTTTAAATGCTGATTCACTTTCAGCTATTATTGAAAGTCTATCAGAGAAGGGAAGTGGGTCTGAACACGTGATACAGCTGTAGGATTTTATGTTAGATAAAGCAAACCTTTAAATGTGTGTGAACGTACCTGCAGCAAATGCATGAAGCAAAACTGGTCCAGAGCGCAGTCAAGAAAGTCTACTGAAAATGTGTTTCCATCCTTGAGGTCCTCCAAGAAGTTCATCCGGAACTGCACTCTCCCCTTTCTAAGAATTCCCCCAAAACTTTCAATCCTTTGGGTGTGGTTACTGGATCCAAACAAAGCACTTGTATCATCCTTGGTCAGGAAAAGCTGCATTTGTTGCACGGCAACATTCTCTGTTCCACGGTCAAACCTAATTTTACGTGAACATCCATGCCTTTTTTTTACCACCTCAACAAAATATGATGCAATCACTTGTGGGTTGTTGTTAGTGGAATAAACCTTATGCCATATGACGCTCCTCGAAAAACCATCAACACACCCACTAATAAAAAGTCCATATGGCTTTAACTTATCATACCCATCCACGTGCCAAAGGAAGTTAGGAAGTTAGGTCCGGGGTTACTGTATTGCCTTCGGCGAAGTCGTCAAGTCCTTCGATATGCAACACCAACTGGGTCCAGTATAGTCAGAAGCTGCCTTACAGTTTCTGTTTTTACTACAAAGCCTTGCTGTGTGCACTTAAGGTGCATCATTCTGTAACCAAGCATCTTTGCAGAACCCTCAATCTCCCTCATTATAAAACATGCAAGATCTTCAACATCAGAATACTTTTTTGCGTTGATATAGTGCAGCTCTTTTTAAAACATTCCTCAAACTTCTAGCACTAAAAACAATTCCATGCTGTGAGCTGAGTAGTGCCAGTATTTCCCACTGCTGTAACCCCATATGAAAATACACAGAGATGAGATTATCTGCATCCATACTTCGCCACCTTTCTCACTAGCATGACACTTAAGTTGCGACTGAGCTGATAGCGTGCATGCGTCAATCAACTCAACTAATAGCACGCGTGCGTCACTCTAATGGAACCCTTTTTCAGAGAAGTTCAATGAAGCGGTTATTTTTGCTAACAGCAACGAGCTTGTGAAAACGGACGATGGCAAATACGGTAATAGCTATCACGACCAGAGACAGAGAACCCAAATTCAGCCAAACACAAAGTGATAAGTAAAAAGGTTTATTCAGAAACTCAGGATCAGAGAGCAGAAGAACAGCAGTCAGATTCCAGGAACCACTGAGAACAGAGAGACTAGTTAGTGGCTGAATAAAACTCAGGATCTGCAAGGAGTTAGATAAAGCCACTAACCTTCTCAGTCTGGTGATGAGGCACAGAATCCAGAGGAGGAAGAGATCCAGACAGTTAATGAGGAAGCGTCCAACAGACTGAAGTCGGATTGCCGACTGATCCAAATCCTCCGGGGAACCAGCTGACGCTGTGACAGGAACACAGAGAGCTGTGATTGTCCTCTTGACAATAAATCCAGGCAGACTAGAGAGCCAGGCGAACTCAGGCTGAATAAACCAGTGGCTAGGCTGAGACGTAAATCCAGGGACAGAAACAGGGTCGAATTCCAGGGCTAGAGGCGTCAGACAAGGGGCAGGCAGAGACATAAACCAGAGGCAGAAAACAGAGTCGAAATCCAAAATCCAATCCGTCAGACAAGGAGCAGGCAAGAGGGAATAATCCGTAAGGCAAGGCAAGGTCATGGAACGAGATCAGTCAGGAAGGAACGCTGGATAACTACTCACAAATGTTTTCGAAAATCTGGCACAGTCTGCCTGTCAGAGGGCTGTATATAACTGCAGCTCCACAGATGTGTGGCATGACGGTGATTGCGCAGCAGCAGACAGGTGAAGCAGGTGAGTTGATTGCATGAGTGAGAGCAGAGCAGGCAGACGGGCCAGAATCATAACAATAGCTTTCCTTAAAGAAAGGAATATTGGGAAGGACATAATCAACGTGTTCATTAATGAAAAGGTAAACAAATCTTTAAAATTTTATTTTATTTTTTTAATCACTTTCTTGGAAGTAATCGTATGGGGATGTTTAGTCAAACGTTTAGCTAACCTAACGTGAAGTTCATTTTACAATGAAGCATGAGTACAAAACAGATATCTTACAATACCAACAAACTTCTGAGTGGCTATAAAATAATAGTTACATATGCAATCGTTACCAACAGAGATATTTTTCTGTAATCACAACTGACGAAACGTAAAAAAAATGTGTCGTAACATTTCTATAAACTTTCATCATTTGTTGAAACTTGATACATTTAATGAGACGGGACACCACATAGGGCTTGATCCAGGACACGTGGAAGGTAGGGTGAACTCTCATGGCACGAGGCAGATGTAAACGAACACCCACAGAATTGATGATCTTGGATATGGGAAAGGGTCCCACAAAACGAGGTGCCAGCTTACGGGAGTCAACCAGAAGCGGGAGGTCCTTGGTGGATAGCCAAACCTTCTGTCCCATCTGGTAGCTTGGAGCAGGGATTCTCCGACGATTTGCTGTGCATGCCTGCACCTCCGACATTCTGATCATAGACCTTCTTGCCTTCCTCCAGATGCGCTGACATATTAGGGCCGCGGCCTGAGCAGAAGGAACCTCAGCCTCTTTCTCCTGGACTGTGAACAAGGGTGGCTGAAAACCAAACACAACTTGGAAAGGGGATAACCCCGTGGCACTAGCCGGGAGGGTGCTGACAGCATATTCAACCCAGGGTACATTTTGAGACCATTTGGTTGCGTCTGACTCAAATAGTGCGCGAAGTTTGGTCTCCACCTCCTGGTTGGCCCTCTCAGTCTGTCCATCCGACTGTGGGTGAAATCCTGAGGACAAACTAACAGTAATCCCCAGCAAGGAACAAAACTCTTTCCAAAAACGTGACACAAATTGGGGCCGTCTGTCTGAGACAATGTCTGTGGGTATGCCGTGAAGGCGAAAAACCTCACGTGCCAGAATGTCCCCCATTTCCTTGGCTGAGGGCAACTTCTTGAGAGGGACTAGGTGAACCATCTCAGAAAATCTGTCGATGATAGTTAACAGAACTGTGAAGCCATTAGAAACTGGCAAACCTGTGACAAAGTCCATGGCTATATGTGACCAGGGACGAGGAGGAATGGGTAGGGGATGCAAGAGTCCAGCAGGAGGGCGATGAGAAGACTTGGCTTGGGAACACTGAGTACAGGCCGTGACGTAATCTGTGACATCTTTGACAAGAGATGGCCACCAAAACTGAGTTCGGACCATCTGCAACATCCTGCTGATACCAGGATGACAGAACAGACGTGAATTATGGCATGAATTCAGTACCTTGGGTATGAGGTGCTCCAGAACAAAACACCGGTCAGGTGGGTATGAAGTTGGAAAAGGGAGGTCTTTGGTGGCATCTCTAACCTCTCCCTCCAACTCCAACATGGTGACAGAGAGTCTCACTGATTCCGGAAGAATAAACTCATCCTCCCCAGAGGTCTGTGACTCGGAGGGTTCCTGTATTCTGGACAGGGCGTCTGGTTTGCCATTTTTGACTCCAGGTCTGAAAGACAAAGAGAAGTTGAATCTTCCAAAAAATAAAGCCCACCTTGCCTGCCTGGGATTAAGGCGCTTCGCTGATCTCAGGTACTCCAGGTTCTTATGATCTGTCCATACAAGAAAACGGTTTCCTTAGCCCCCTCTAGCCAATGCCTCCACTCCTCGAGAGCCAACTTCACTGCCAACAGTTCTCGTCCCCCACATCATAATTGCCCTCTGCTTGGGACAAAGTCCTAGGAAAAAAAGGCACATGGTGAATACGGTCATCAGAATTTCTTTGGCTTAGGACAGCTCCAACCCCTGTGTTTTGAGGCGTCAACCTCCACAATGAACTGTTTATCGGGGTTAGGGGACCGTAGAACAGGAGCAGACGTAAATAATCCTTTGAGCTTGACAAAAGCTCTTTCTGCGTCTCATTCCAAACAACCTTGTTTTAGATGATGTGAGAGCATTAGAGGGGCTGCTACGAGGCTATAATTCCTGATGAACCGACTGTAAAAAATTAGCAAACCCCAGAAACCTTTGAAGCTGTTTGCAGTCGGTAGGAGAAGGCCATTCCAAGGCCGCCTTAACTTTGGAGGGGTCCACTATGACTTGGTCTGGAGAAATGATGAATCCAAGGAATGAGGTGGTAGTGGTATGAAACTCACACTTTTTAGCTTTGACAAACAGATGATTTTGATGAAGACTGAGGAGGACATCCGGACATGATTTCTGTGGGTTTCCAGATCCTGGGAATAAATCAGAATGTCATCAAGGTATACAAAAACAAACTGTCCCACCATGCCCCTCAGGACATCATTCACCAATGCCTGAAAAACTGCAGGGGCATTGGTTAAACCAAAAGGCATTACACAGTACTCGTAGTGACCAGTGGGAGTGTTAAATGCCGTCTTCCATTCATCCCCCTCCTTGATACGAACAAGGTGGCAAGCGCTTCTCAAATCCAACTTAGAGAAGATCTTGGCGCCCTGAATCTGGTCAAAAGCAGTGTTCATAAGTGGTAGAGGGTATCGGTTCTTGATGGTGATGTCGTTTAAACCCCTGTAGTCGATACATGGTCTCAAGGAACCATCCTTCTTTCCCACAAAGAAGAAGCCTGCCCCTGCTGGAGAAGAAGAAGGTCTGATAACACTAGCTTTTAGTGACTCATCAACATACTTCCTCATGGCTTGGTTCTCTGGTCCTGACAATGCATACAATCGACCCCTAGGGGGAGAAGTGCCTGGTAGGAGCTCAATGGCACAGTCATAGGGTCTATGAGGTGGAAGTGCCGTAGCCCTGGACTTGTTGAAAACCTCCTTAAGTGCATGATAATCGGGCGGCACCTTAGACAGATCAGGATATGACTCCTCAATGTCATTCTCCGGAAAAATATCTGTAGAGGCAGAAGACAGGCAAGTGGCCAAACAGGACTTAGCCCAGCCCAAAATCTATTTGGCTTGCCAGTCAATATGGGGGTTGTGCTTTTGTAACCAGGAGGCCCCTAAAACAGTGGGTAGTTTAGGAGAGTTAATGATCCTGAATGTGACCTCGTCCTGATGATTGCCCCCCAGTGTGAGTTTTATTACCTCCGTCTTGTAGTATGAACTGTTGATACTATGACCATCCAATGCCAGGACATTACAGGTGTCAGACATGGGAAGGAGCTTGATGTCATTGTCCCTGGCGAACGACTCATCCATAAACTCCGTGTCCGCCCCTGAGTCATTGAACACTGACACCTGATGAGAAGTAGAAGACACTTGAATGGTTGCAGGTAATGAGCATGAGGAGACAGACAGTTGACTTCGGCTCAGTAGAGCTCTCCTCACCTCTACTGAGCCTGGGCTTTTAACGGACACTTGAATGCAACACGACCCTGTCCACCACAATAAAAACACAAGTTATTCTTCCTTCATCGATCTCGCACCCCCGCAGAAATCTTTGAACGACCCAACTGCATGGGCTCCGGGTCACAACGGTGATCTCAACGGAAGACCCTTGGGTTCTAGGTGGGGAACAGGACTGTGAGCAGAGGAGGGGTTTAACCTCCCTATGAAGCCTCTCCCTCCTCCATTCTGTGAGCCGCAAATCGATGCGGGTTGCCAGGTCCTCAACTTGGTGAAGGGAGGCAAGGTAGTCCCGGGTAGCCAGTTCATCCTTGATGTTCTCATTCAGACCTTGCATGAAAGCATCCATTTTAGCATGCTCATTCCAAAGACTGTCTGCTGCCAGTAAATGAAAGTCAATGATATAAGATGTAACACTTCTCTCTCCTTGTTTAATGGAGAGTAAACCTCTGGCAGCTTCACGACTAGGAAGAACTGGATCAAAGACCCTGATAAGCTCTTTGGAGAATGCAGAATAAGAAGCACATGTGATCGAACCATTTTGCCACTCAGCAGTGCCCCACTGCTTAGCCTTTCCAGAGAGCAGGGAAATAACAAACGCCACCTTGTAGCGCTCAGAAGGGAACGAAGAAAGCTGAAGCTCAAAATGAATCTCACATTGAGTAAGAAAAGCACGGCACTGGTCAGGATCTTCCCTAAACAGCTCAGGAGGCGTGAGTCTAGGTTCTCTTACCACAGCGGAAAGATCAGGAACTCTGGGGGAAACAGGCTGTGAGGACGCTGGCGTGGAAGCAGGAGTCATGGAGCGCAGCATAGAAATCATTTCCCCCATGCCGGAGTTTAGACGGGCAATAGAGTGATCAACATTAGTGCGTCACTGCTGTGCTGGCGATGGGTCCATCTTTTGGCCAGATTTTACTATCACGACCAGAGACAGAGAACCCAAATTCAGGCCAAACACAAGTGATAAGTAAAAAGGTTTATTCAGAAACTCAGGATCAGAGAGCAGAAGAACAGCAGTCAGCTTCCAGGAACCACTGAGAACAGAGGGACTAGTTAGTGGCTGAATAAAACTTGTTGAAACTTGGTACATTTAATGATTAAAATCACAGTAAAGTTAAAGCAAGGAATAAAATCAATAAATCAAACATTTTAAATAGTTCTTGGTTAGTTACGTTTGTACTATTGGGACATTGTAATTGTGTTTACGGACAGTGCATATACTGTTAATATGATTTTATCTTGAGAAAAACCCCTACAAAAAACAAGTAGTTATTTGCGTTTTCTTTAAAAATACAAATTGTTAAATTCAAATAAGAACCCTAACATTAGCGCATGTTTCCTTAAATTTGTATAAATGAAGCATCCTAGGAGTGCTCTGTGCCTAGAAACAAATCAGGCAGACTGTAAGTGTATGGAGAACATTTTGCACACTTCTATGTTTTAAAACATTTTTTTATACCCAAACATAGTTAGTGTACAAATATATGTTACTGCATATTCTCACACAAAATTGGCTTTTTTATGCCACCAGGCAACAAATCAGTTTACTGTGAGACTTCGCATGCAGAAAAACATTTCACTATCAGTCAAACAGAAGATATAGTGTGACTAAGAGAGCAGGTTGCTGGGATACCAAATTATCTACATACAGTGGCTTGCAAAAGAATTCATAACCCTTAAACCACATAGTCATATTACAACCACAAACATAAATATATTTTATTGGAATTTGATGTGAAAGACCAACGCAAAGTGGTATACACTTGTGAAGTGGAAAGAAAATTATACGATTTCTTTTTTTTTACAAATAAACTAAAAAGGGTGGTGTGCAAAAGTATTATATTCCTTCCCAATAATATGTATTTACCTTTGTGATTCTAGCATGTTAAAATGCCTCATCTGTACGTTCACTGGACAATAACAAATTGTCATCATTCATATGCACATGCTTGCATAGGCATTACAATATTTTTGCTACGTTCAAATGTTTTATTCCATGTATCAAGCATATATATTCAGTTCTGGGTGCTTGTTGTGTTTCTGGAGTAAACTGTGAACACAGTTTTATTGGATGTTCAAGGTTAACGGCTATGTTACTGTTACAATAAACAGTTAATCTGGTCTGGCTCTTGTTCTTTGAATATAACATAGCAAACCCACAACCCCAATATGTTGTTTTTTTTTAATAGTTGTAAACTTAATGTCTTGTTAAGTATACAACTGTTGTAAGAGCATGTTTCTTTGGCATTGAGTAGAAATGCGTGAAGTCATACGAGATCACCATGACTGAATAATTGTTTTTAAGATGTCTATAACTCAAGAAACACCTGGGTATGGTGTGGAGTTCAAATGACTTTACTGATTCAATCTCTAACAAATCAGATTTATTGGAAGAAAGAGTTTGGAAAAAAATGCAAAAATTCTATTTTTACCCACCTGCTCGTTTTTTTTTTTTATTTTTAAATTAAATGTAACTACCAGACACTTATTTAACAAAAGAATTGTCTACAGGAAAAGTCACGTATGGACAGCACAGAGAGAAACTGTTTTATAGTAACAATGTAATTTATTAAAATAGTTCTACACAAGAGTCATTATTTTGCCGTAAAAATCAACCCTATCAACAAGTGTTAAACTTTAAAATAAGGTGAGGAGACAATGAAGCTGGAGATGAAGCTGGAGAGACCTCTGGGAGCTGTCCAGAAACTGTATCCATGCTGGAGTTGCCTCTGCGGTGCTGCATGAAACGATAAAGAAGGGGTTTTATTGTACACTACTTCCTCAGAACTGCAGGCTCAAGCTGTCAAGCTAATAAATATGCTACTTCCTGATAGTAGAGACAGACAGTGTCCTTCAAAATAAGTGTCGCCCGCACGACGGCATTCAGGGACATTAGATTATCATACAATATAACTAACTCTTTCCATAAACATGTACATCGAATAAGTAGTTTTTATATTCAGCTACCCGTAATTATCAGTCTCAAAGCCTTATATCTTACATATACAAACTATAAACATCAAACAGGTAGCGGTAAAATGACACTGCGCCCTGCCGAGATCTGGCCATACTCCGCGGGTTAAGCAAGCTTCAACTCCCGCTGCAGCCTGCCGTCCTTTGCGTCTCCGAAAAACCGCCGTACTGAATCGAACACCAGGGTTATTTTTAAAAGGACTGGTTCCATATATAGCATTGTCAGGTCAAAATTTCTCGCATAAAAACACCCCAAAACATCCTTTTAAAGCTAAACTAATATTGTTTTTTTTTTTTTTAAAAAAATATAACTTTATGCACTCACCCTTCACCCAGCTGGCAGCGCCCCACCTCCCCTTAGTGACCAAATGGTATTACAAAAATGCACACTTCGAAAAATAAGACCGAAAAAAAAAGTTTCACTTGCTTTCCAGGCTTGAGACAAAAAAAAAGACCAGTAATAAACCAAGGTTATTTTTCCCTGTTGTAAAAAAACTGGTAATTTTCCCAAGGATTTTACTCAGTTGTTTACATCAAAAACATAAATCCATAAACAAATAAATACAAATATAAGTCATTAAAGGGTTCATATTTGAAAATTTTTTTCTGGTGATTTATCATACACCTTTCAATATGATTGTGACAAGTTATGATAAGCATGTACTGACAAGTTTTTTGTCTGTAGGACAAACTGATATCTGATATTTGATGTCTGGGGGACAATTGTCCTTTGTTCTACAGATTTTACTAGATCCATACTGTGGTTAATTCTATATCGCACATGAATATACAAGCTTGGTTTGATAACAACATAGCATGGCCAACAAGCACACTCTGTGTGTGCTTTTACTGTATTTTATTTTACTTTACAACAAGCTCATTTAGAAAATGGGACATTGGTTCTTGGAAACCATCCATTTGAACAACACAGGTGTTAGTGAAGGCTGGTGGTTTTATTCCAGCGCCTCTAGTGGCAGAGCAAAGTATTACAAGGACAAACACTCCTGAAAAATAAGCCTCTCAAAAATATTTTTTTTCACTTGCCTTTCAGGGCAGAACAGACAAAAAAAAAACACAGAAAAAAAACATAGAAATATTCTAATCAAGATTTTTTTTCTCACTTGCCTTTCAGGGCTTCCGTAACTATGGGATCCAGTCCATCACAGATTACAAAGCAGCTTCACCACCATGACGAGAACCACACGGTTTTCCTCAACGAACTCAAACACTTTGCAAGTTTTGAGGACCTGAACACTACTCAGGCAAAGAAGTCCATCCCTCACCCAAATGAACCAGCCCTCAGGCTTGAGATAGCGGATGTTTCATAGGACTCCAAGGACAGTCAATATCCAGAAAGCTGCAGGTCCAGACAACATTCCTAGACAAGTGCTTAAGAAGTATGCAGACCAGCTGGCTCAGGTTCTCACAAACATACTGAACATACCTCACTGGATAAGACCATCATTCCCCATCATGTTTTGGGTCTGCAACCAGTTCCAGTTTGCTTACTGCTCCAACCGTTCTACAGAGGATCCCATATCTTCTATTGTCCACCTGTGCTCACTTGGAGATGAAGAACACTTATCTTGGGATGATGTTCATGGAGTTCAGCTCAGCAACAATACCATCAAAAAATAGAGAAAAACAAATATTCTTCCAGCAATTTCAATTAAGCAAATAGCTCAACCCCCTTAGGCCCGAGCATACTGGTACAGGTATGAAAATAGCAACGGACAGTTTTACGCCGTCTCTTTAACTACATCAAACGCTGCTGGCATGGAGACTTTACTGTTCACAAAACAATCCCCCAAATGGGTTTTGCACAAATACTTTTAGTTTTACAGCAATTTAAACACACGCAATGGAATTTCAAAGGTCCCTCAGACATGGCTGACTCTGTGAACAAAGCTGTCCAAAAAGCACATTTTTTTTTGCAGCGCCGACACAGGTCCGATATCATAACAACCTAGAGACACTCACCTTTCTAACAAGGCATAACTCGTCTTTCTAGCTCCTTCTCCGGTGATGTAATTTGCGTGCATAGTTCATGTGATCTGGGTGTGCTCTGGTGTGCAAAGTACAGTCTGCCGGCTGCTGCTTTTGTTAGAGCGCCTGGAAAACTGGGTCGGCCTTTCTGGAACAGCACTTAATTGGATTAAATCCTACTTGAAGGACAGGGACCTTTTTGTGTCGGTAGGTAACTTTACATCAGAGCCCACAAAAATCACATGTGGCGTTCCCCAAAGGTCCATCTTAGGGCCCATCCAATTCAATATCTACATGCCCCATCTAACTTAAATAAAAAACAACAACATAAACCTGGGTGTAGTGATGGACTCAGACCTGAACCTTCAGAGGCACATAAAGACAGTAACAAGGTCGGCCTTCTATCACCTGAAGAACATCTCCAGGATTAAAGGACTAATTTCTCAGCAGGACCTTGAAAAACTAATTCATGCTATAGGAGCCTAGTATGTGTTATATTTTCTGTTGTTCACTAGATGGCACTGTAGGCTCAAGTATATGAGCCAAGAGTCAACAGGTAGTAGGCAGGTGTTGAACCCGGAAGGGCATACAAGTTTTTGACCCCTGTGGTGGAGTCCGTTAAGAATGCTGTTGTCGTGTATTTTGGAGTTACTGGATTTGTACACTGATTACCCGTTGGGATGAATAAATCGTGAACCCGTAATCCAAAAGGATCTTTGGGATCGACTTTTTACACGCATCAGGTGGGAAAACAACAGGTCTATACTGTAGTATATGAACAACATTTTCTCGTGCAGGTATGTAGAACGTATACCGGAGCATTTCATACAATGTGACAATGGAAAAATCTGGTATATTCCCCACCATGGGGTTTATCATCCCAGAAAAGGATGTTTACGTGTGATGTTTGACTGTGCTGCAGCATTTAAAGGAGTGTCTCTGAATAGTGAGTTGCTCCCAGGCCCCATTCTCACTAACACCCTGCTGGGTGTTCTTATAAAGTTCAGACAAGAGTCAATAGCTATCATGGGAGACATAAAAGCTATGTTTTATCAGGTGCGGGTGCCAAAAGAGGACAGAGACTTCCTTCCCTTTCTCTGGGGGCCAGATGGAGACACTACACAGAAACCAGTGCCCTACAGGATGATGGTGCATTTATTTGGAGCTGTTTCCTCCCCCAGCTGTGCAGCTTATGCCTTAAGAACCACCCAAGACAATCAGAATGAATTTCCATCAGAGGTCATAGAAACTGTCAGACAGAACGTTTATGTTGATGATTGGCTGAAAAGTGTAGGAACAGAAGAAGAAGCTATCCATTTGACACAGGATCTTGTTGCTCTGTGTGAAAAGGGAGGTTTTACATTGGAAAAATGGATAAGCAACAGTCGTGCTGTTCTGTAGTCCATCTCAGAGGAGCAGAGAGCTAAAGATTTGAAGATGCTGGATCTGGATATTGATAAGCTTCCAATGGAACGAGCTCTGGGTCTGCAGTGGTGTGTAGAGACTGATGTTTTCCAGTTTAAGATGAGGCTGACACAACAGGCTCTGACCAGATGTGGAACGTTATCTGTGAACAGCTCTGTTTATGACCCTTTGGGTTTCTTGGCACCAGTGACATTACAGGGAAAAATGATACTGCGGGAATTATGTAAAAGAGGATGTAGCTGGGATGATGCATTGCCACAAGACGTCCTACCTGCGACCATCAGAGATTTGTCTGAACCTACTCAGTAGAAACATAGCGCAAAAGAAAACCGGGCTGATTATGTGTCTAGAGGGTTGAAGGTTTCAGATTTCTTGAACACCAGAGCATGGTTGGAAGGACCAGAATTCTTGTGGAAAAAAGATGAAAAGTGGCCTAAAGGGGTGATTGATGTAGCTTTGGACGTTGGAGACAAAGTTGTCAGGAAGGAGGCTGCAGTCAACATGACTAACTTCGACACTCCTGCACCTACTGACAAGCTTATTGTACATTTTTCAGACTGGAGAAGGCTTAAAAAAAGCAGTGGCCTGGTACCTGAGACTAAAGTGTGCGTTGAAGGAGAAATATTGAAAGAGAAAACAGCTAGATTTTTCGCTGGATAAGAAACCAGTTGTGCACCAAATGAACACCAGAAGCTGCAAAGGACCATCAATATCCCAAAACCTAGAAGTCTGTCATTGGCAGAGCTGCAGAGAGCAGTTATCATTTCGTACTGCCAGCGGCAAAGGTTCCACCATGAGATTACGGCTCTGTCACAAAACTCTAAAGTGAGCCGCCTGAGTCCCCTCTATGTGTTGGATCCTATGTTGGAAGATGAAATTTTGAGAGTTGGAGGCAAGCTTCATAGAAGTGCAATGCCAGAAGAAGCTAAGCACCCGATAATCCTTGCTAAAGAACAACAGATCTCCAAATTAATCATCAAACCCTTGGGCATGCAGGACGAGCTCACACACTGTCTGTTGTAAGGAGAAGGTTCTGGATTACTAAAGGGAGTTCTGCTGTGAGAAAAGTTATTGGCGAGTGCAGCATCTGCAGGCGGTACAACACTCGAGCCTTGGTACAGAAAATGGCTGACTTCCCTGTCGCAAGGATTGTCCCAGACCATCCCCCATTTTTTAATACTGGGGTTGATTATTTTGGGCAAATTGAAGTTAAAAGAGGAAGATCATACTGCAGAAGATATGGTGTTCTGTTTACCTGTATGGCAAGTCGAGCCATTCATTTGGAAGCAGCAGCTACACTTGACACAGATTCCTGCATCAATGCAATGAGGCGGTTCGTTAGCCGAAGAGGACAAGTGAAACACTTATGGTCTGACAATGGAACAAACTTTGTTGGTGCAGAGAGAGAACTGAAAGAAGCCCTTGTCAAACTGGACCAGGACAAAATAAGGTCATTCTTGGCGCAGGTAGAAATTAATTGGATTTTTAATCCACCTGCTGCCTGGTGTTTGGGAGAGAATGATTCGCCTAGTGAGAAGGGTGCTCAATTCAGTGTTGCGTCAACAAACCCTTGATGATGATGGGCTAAATACAGTTTTGTGTGAAGCTGAAGCCATTTTAAATGATCATCCTATTACAACTCTTTCAGATGATCCAAATGACTTGGAGAAAAACTCCAAAAACTAATTCATGCTATAGGAGCCTAGTATGTGTTATATTTTCTGTTGTTCACTAGATGGCACTGTAGGCTCAAGTATATGAGCCAAGAGTTAACAGGTAGTAGGCAGGTGTTGAACCCGGAAGGGCATACAAGTTTTTGACCACTGTGGCGGAGTCCGTTAAGAATGCTGTTGTCGTGTATTTTGGAGTTACTGGATTTGTACACTGATTACCCGTTGGGATGAATAAATTGTGAACCCGCAATCCAAAAGGATCTTTGGGATCGACTTTTTACACGCATCAGATGGGAAAACAACAGGTCTAACAATTAGCCACCTAATGCGTCATAACAAGCATCCAAGGATCAACACTTCAGTACAGTACTAGGCTGGCTGGTATATATGCGTTCATCTTTAGTAGAATTGATTACTGCAACAGTGTCTTCACAGGTCTCCCTAAAAAGTGGATCAGAAAAAAAAAAAAAAAAAGTGGATCCAGAACGCTGCTGCCCGCGTCCTCACTAGAACTAAGAAAGTGGACCACATCACCCCGGTTCTAAAGTCCCTACACTGACCCCCTGTAGCTCAGAGAATAGACTTTAAAATAATTCTATTAGTCTATAAATCACTGAATGGCTTAGCACCAAAATACATCAGGTCTTCTGGCTCAAATCTACTCTGCAGAGCCAGAACCAGAACCAAACAAGGAGAAGCAGCTTTTAGTTCGTATGCTCCACGAATCTGGAATAAACTCCCAGAAAACTGTAAAAGAGCTGAAACCTTAAGTTGCTTTAAATCAAGATTAAAAACGTATTTGTTTAGAGCGGCCTTTGACTGGGCCATCTAAACATTATTAGTTTCAATCTAACTTTCCTTTCATTTTCTTTTCAATCATTTTATCATTAATTCTTTATAAAAAAAATGTATCATCTTCTTAATTCTTCATTTTTCATTCTCTTTAATTATTTAATTACCTTTATGCCACTGCAATGTACTTTTCCTATTATGTTTCTTTTTCATGTACAGCACTTTGTATTGTCTTGCAACTGAAATGTGCTACATAAATAAAACTTGCTTTGCTGGTAGCTAGCTTCCACTCAGCTCCGTTAGCTCCCAGTGTTGTGTTTTTCTGGATAATCAGTCACTCATAACAGCACAGAAGAGGACAATTACCTGTTTGGAAGTAGTGGACGGCATTTAGCGGACCAGTAACATATTTTCATGACTAAGTTACAGTGTGTCTTCTTATTTCCAGCAGATTTACAATACATGTCTGCTATTTCAACAATGTTTTGTAACATGTAACAATGTGTTTCTTATTCAACGTTTGTAATTAATGTTGTGGAGTATTTTCATAATACACAGGATTAATGTCATGACCAAAGGCTATGTCATATGCAGAAGGAGTCCTACAGTGCAAATCAGCTCTTTTATTTGACCAGATCCACTTTTTTAAGATGAAAAACACATTTGGCTAAATTGTGCCAAAATACCAGCTCAGCCTGGCACATTGGCCACTATATTGTTTGTGTAACAAATATGCTTCAACTGATTCAGTCCAAGTTTTCTGCAGTTATAGTACAGCTATTGATGAATGTGGGCTACATTGATAATTGGCGAACATTTTGGGGAAAACCTGGTCTGATCCGGAGAGACGGCATCCATCCCACTTTGGATGGAGCAGCTCTTCTCTCTAGGAATCTGGCCGAATTTATTAGTTCTCCAAACCTCTGACAACCCAGGGTTCAGACCAGGAAGCAGGGTCGTAGTTTAAAACTCCTCTCTGCAGCTTCTGTACTGCTACCCACCCATTACCCTATTAAGACAGTGTCTCGCCCACGGCCAAAATTGAATAGATTAAAAAATTATCTAAAAAGAGGAAATCAGGAAAATCTAATAAAAATAAACACAACTCAGACTAAAAAGAAAAATAAAACAATTAAATGTGGCTTACTGAACATAAGATCTCTCTCTTCAAAGACTTTGCTAGTTAGTGACCTGATTTGTGACAATCAGATTGATTTATTTTGCCTCACAGAAACCTAAAAAACTTGGATGACTTTAAATTTTCTGCTTCTAAATTCAGACAAGACAGAAGTTGTCGTCTTTGGACCGGAGTCTTTAAAAAAGAAACTGCTTAGTCAATCACTTAACCTGGATGGCATTAAATTGACCTCCGATAATAAAGTAAAAAACCTTGGTGTTATTTTTGACCAGGCAGGACATGTCATTTAAATCCCATATTAAACAGGTTTCTAGGATTTCCTTCTTTCACCTCCGGAACATTGCCAAAATTAGAACTATCCTGTCCAGGAGTGACGCTGAAAAACTAGTCCATGCATTTGTTACTTCAAGGCTGGACTATTGTAGTTCTTTACTATCAGGATGTCCACAAAATGCAGTTAAAGCCTTCAGCTGATTCAAAATGCTGCAGCAAGAGTTCTGATGAAAATTAAAAAGAGAGATCATATTTCCCCTACTTTAGCTTCCCTTCATTGGCTCCCTGTTAAATCCAGAATAGAATTTAAAATTCTCCTCCTCACATATAAAGCCCTTAATGATCTAGCTCCATCATACATCAGAGATCTGATTGTTCCATATGTTCCTAACAGAGCACTTCGTTCTCAGACTGCAGGTTTACTGGTGGTTCCTAGAGTCTCTAGAAGTAGAATGGGAGGCAGATCCTTTAGTTATCAGGCTCCTCTCCTGTGGAACCAGCTCCCAGTTTTAGTCCATGGGGCGGACACCCTGTCTACTTTTAAGGCTAGGCTTAAAACTTTCCTTTTTGATAAAGTTTATAGTTAGAGTGGCTTAGGTTATCCTGAGCTATCTTCCTTATTTTACCTCCGTCTTCTTCTCCCCTTGTTGGATGGAGTAAGGGGGAGTCAGGTTTAGCCTAAACCGGCTCAGTTACGGTTGAGGTGCAAACACACCCTCCATTTCTGCTACCTGTATGACCCCCTCTCTTTTCCAATGGTTATGGTCAATCTGACAGAGAGGTATCCCGATCGTTGTGATTTTTAGTATAACAATGGCCATCAGTGGGCTCTAGATGGACAAACTGTCTACTTTTAAGGCTAGGTTTAAAACTTTCCTTTTGATAAAGCTTATAGTTAGAGTGGCTTAGGTTATCCTGAGCTATCTCTGTAGTTATGCTGCTATAGGCTTAGGCTGCTGGAGGACATAATGACCACTTTCACCCTCTTCGCTACTTTCTCACACTACTCTCCACTTTTGCATTATTTGCTGTTATCTCAGCTTTTAACTTTGTTCTCTCTCTTTTCTCTTCCTTGAAGCTACACCTGGCCTGACTCTGTGTCTACCTGTAACACCTTTCCAGAGAGGGGCATCGTCCGAGCTTCTGCTGGCAACAACTTAATGCTCACCCTCTACCGATGATCCACATTGCCCTGTCTTTCAGTGTTTAACCCTTTCTCTCTCCTAGACATAGCTACTGACTGAGCTTCTACTGTAACTAACTCTATGTGCTCTCTTCAGACTCTAAACTTGAAAACTGGCTCAGAGTTTATCTGTTCCTTCTTTCTAGGTGAAACGACTAAAGGAGCTACATCCATTAACATTTACTTTTCCTTCCCATAGAAAGTACTCCTGGATCAGTGCTTCTTTGTTCTCTTTGTGTCTCTGCTCTGTTCTCTCTAACCCCCAGTCGGTCGTGGCAGATGGCCGCTCACACTGAGCCTGGTTCTGGTTCTGCTGGAGGTTTCTTCCTGTTAAAAGGGAGTTTTTCCTCTCCACTGTCGCTACATGCATGCTCAGTATGAGGGATTGCTGCAAAGTCAACGCCAGTGACTGTCCACTGTCTCTACATGCTCATCCGGGAGGAGTGAATGCTGCAAGTCACTGACTGGATGCAATCTGCTGGGTTTCCTTAGATAGAAAACCTTTTTATCCAATTTGAATAAATAACAGAATCTGACTGCACTGTTCAATGATTCGGATTAATTGTAATGTATGTACCTGACTTTTGTGAAGTGCCTTGAGACGACATGTGTTGTGAATTGGCGCTATATAAATAAACTGAATTGAATTGAATACAGCCTGATTGCTTCTCCTTGGTTTTCAAAAGGCTCTTCGTGGTGTTTTGCAATGTTCATTTTGTGAAAAATCTTTGCGAGACTCAAAAAATTTTACTTTTTCTTTGTTTAATCACAAATAAATCAGGCATAGCAAGAGTTGCAATTGTGGTTGGTTATAATATATATATATATATATATATATATATATATATATACACACAGTACAGACCAGAAGTTTGGACACACCTTCTCATTCAAAGAGTTGTCTTTATTTTCATGACTATGAATATTGTAGCTTCACACTGAAGGCATCAAAACTATGAATTAACACATGTGGAATTATATACTGAACAAAAAAGTGTGAAACAACTGAAGATATGTCTTATATTCTAGGTTCTTCAAAGTAGCCACCTTTTGCTTTGATTACTGCTTCACACACTCTTGGCATTATGTTCAATTCAGTTTCAATTCAATTCAGTTTATTTATATAGCGCCAATTCACAACACATGTCGTCTCAAGGCACTTCACAAAAGTCAGGTACATACATTCCAATTAATCTTAATCATTGAACAGTGCAGTCAGATTCTGTTAGTTATTCAAATTGGATAAAAAGTTTTTCTATCTAAGGAAACCCAGCAGATTGCATCCAGTCAGTGACTTGCAGCATTCACTCCTCCTGGATGAGCATGTAGAGACAGTGGACAGTCACTGGCGTTGACTTTGCAGCAATCCCTCATACTGAGCATGCATGTAGCGACAGTGTAGAGGAAAAACTCCCTTTTAACAGGAAGAAACCTCTAGCAGAACCAGGCTCAGTGTGAGCGGCCATCTGCCACGACCGACTGGGGGTTAGAGAGAACAGAGCAGAGACACAAAGAGAACAAAGAAGCACTGATCCAGGAGTACTTTCTATGGGAAGGAAAAGATAAATGTTAATGGATGTAGCTCCTTTAGTCGTTTCACCTAGAAAGAAAGAACAGATAAACTCTGAGCCAGTTTTCAAGGTTAGAGTCTGAAAGAGAGCACATAGAGTTAGTTACAGTAAAAGCTCCGTCAGTAGCTATGTCTAGGAGAGAGAAAGGGTTAAACACTGAAAGACAGGGCCATGTGGATCATCGGTAGAGGGTGAGCACCAAGTTGTTGCCAGCAGAAGCTCGGACGATGCCCCTCTCTATGCATTATGTTGATGAGCTTCAAGAGGAAGTCACCTGAAATGGTTTTCACTTTACAGGTTTGCCCTGTCAGGCTTAATAAGTGGGATTTCAAGCCTTATAAATGGGGTTGGGACCATCAGTTGTGTTGTGCAGGAGGTGGATACAGTACAGAGCTGATAGTCCTACTGAATAGAATTTGTATTATGGCAAGAAAAAAGCAGCTAAGTAAAGAAAAACGAGTGGCCATCATTACTTTAAGAAATGAAGGTCAGTCAGTCCGAACAATTGGGAAAACATTGAAAGTGTCCCCAAGTGCAGTCGCAAAAACCATCAAGCGCTACAAAGAAACTGGCTCACATGAGGACCGCCCCAGGAAAGGAAGACCAAGAGTTATCTCTGCTGCGGACGATAAGTTCATCCGAGTCACCAGTCTCAGAAATCGCAGGTTAACAGCAGCTCAGATTAGAGAATAGGTCAATGCCACACAGAGTTCTAGCAGCAGACACATCTCTAGAACAACTGTTAAGAGGAGACTGTGTGAATCAGGCCTTCATGGTAAAATAGCTGCTAGGAAACCACTGCTGAGGACAGGCAACAAGCAGAAGAGACTTGTTTGGGCTAAAGAACACAAGGAATGGACATTAGACCAGTGGAAATCTGTGCTTTGGTCTGATGAGTCCAAGTTTGAGATCTTTGGTTCCAACCACCGTGTCTTTGTGTGGCGCAGAAGATGTGAACGGATGGACTCTACATACCTGGTTCCCACCGTGAAGCATGGAGGAGGAGGTGTGATGGTGTGGGGGTGCTTTGCTGGTGACACTGTTGGGGATTTATTCAAAATTGAAGGCATACTGAACCAGCATGGCTACCACAACATATTGCAGCGGCATGCTATTCCATCCGGTTTGCGTTTAGTTGGACCATCATTTATTTTTCAACAGGACAATGACCCCAAACACACCTCCAGGCTGTGTAAGGGCTATTTGACCAAGGAGAGTGATGGGGTGCTGCGCCAGATGACCTGGCCTCCACAGGTCATCTGAACCCAATCAAGATGGTTTGGGGTGAGCTGGACCGCAGAGTGAAGGCAAAAGGGCCAACAAGTGCTAAGCATCTCTGGGAACTCCTTCAAGACTGTTGGAAAACCATTTCAGGTGACTACCTCTTGAAGCTCATCAACAGAATGCCAAGAGTGTGCGTAGCAGTAATCAAAGCAAAAGGTGGCTACTTTGAAGAACCTAGAATATAAGACATATTTTCAGCTGTTTCACACTTTTTTGTTCAGTATATAATTCCACATGTGTTAATTCATAGTTTTGATGCCTTCAGTGTGAAGCTACAACATTCATAGTCATGGAAATAAAGAAAACACTTCGAATGAGAAGGTGTGTCCAAACTTTTAGTCTGTACTGTGTGTATATATATATATATATAATATTTTATATATATATATATATATATATATATATATATATATATATATACACTGCTCAAAAAAACTAAAGGGAACACATAAACAACACAATATACAGTGCCTTGCGAAGGTACTCGGCCCCCTTGAACTGGTCAACCTCTTGCCACATTTCAGGCTTCAAACATAAAGATATAAAATTCTAATTTTATGTGAAGAATCAACAAGTGGGACACAATCGTGAAGTGGAATGAAATTTATTGGATGTGTCAAACTTTTTTAACAAATAAAAAACTGAAAAGTGGGGCGTACAATACTATTCGGCCCCCTTGCGTTAATAATTTGTAGCGCCACCCATTGCTGCAATTACAGCTGCAAGTCTCTTGGGGTATGTCTCTATCAGTTTTGCACATCGAGAGACTGAAATTCTTGCCCATTCTTCCTTGCAAAACAGCTCGAGCTCAGTGAGGTTGGATGGAGAGCGTTCGTGAACAGCAGTCTTCAGCTCTTTCCACAGATTCTCGATTGGATTCAGGTCTGGACTTTGACTTGGCCATTCCAACACCTGGAGACGTTTATTTGTGAACCATTCCATTGTAGATTTGGCTTTATGTTTTGGATCATTGTCTTGCTGGAAGATAAATCTCCCCATCCCAGTCTCAGGTCTCTTGCAGACTCCAACAGGTTGTCTTCTAGAATGGTCCTGTATTTGGCCCCGTCCATCTTCCCATCAATTTTGACCATCTTCCCTGTCCCTCCTGACGAAAAGCAGGCCCAAACCATGATGCTGCCACCACCATGTTTGACTGTGGGGATGGTGTGTTCAGGGTGATGAGCTGTGTTGCTTTTATGCCAAACATATCGTTTTGCATTGTGGCCAAACAGTTCGATTTTGGTTTCATCTGACCAGAGCACCTTCTTCCACATGTTTGGTGTGACTCCCAGGTGGCTTGTGGCGAACTTTAAACGAGACTTTTTATGGATATCTTTGAGAAATGGCTTTCTTCTTGCCACTCTTCCATAAAGGCCAGATTTGTGTAGTGTACGACTGATTGTTGTCCTATGGAAAAGACTCTCCCACCTCAGATGTAGATCTCTGCAGTTCATCCAAAGTGATCATGGGCCTCTTGACTGCATCTCTGATCAGTCTTCTCCTTGTTCGAGATGAGAGTATAGGGACGGCGGGTCTTGGTAGATTTGCAGTGGTCTGATACTCCTTCCATTTCAATATGATTGCTTGCACAGTGCTCCTTGGGATGTTTAAAGCTTGGGAAATCTTTTTGTATCCAAATCCGGCTTTAAACTTCTCCACAACAGTATCTCGGACCTGCCTGGTGTGTTCCTTGGTCTTCATGATGCTCTCTGCGCTTCGAACAGAACCCTGAGACTATCACAGAGCAGGTGCATTTATACGGAGACTTGATGACACGCAGGTGGATTCTATTTATCATCATCAGTCATTTGGGACAACATTGGATCATTCAGACATCATTACTGAACTTCTGGAGTGAGTTTGCTGCACTGAAAGTAAAGGGGCCGAATAATTTTGCACGCCCCACTTTTCAGTTTTTTATTTGTTAAAAGTTTGACACATCCAATAAATTTCATTCCACTTCACGACTGTGTCCCACTTGTTGTTGATTCTTCACAAAAAATTTAATTTTATATCTTTATGTTTGAAGCCTGAAATGTGGCAAAAGGTTGAAAAGTTCAAGGGGGCCGAATACTTTCGCAAGGCACTGTAACTCCAAGTAAATCAAACTTCTGCGAAATCAAACTGTCCACTTAGGAAGCAACACTGATTGACAATCAGTTTCACCTGCTGTTGTTCAAATGGAAAAGACAACAGGGAGAAATCTTTGGCGATTAGCAAGACACACTCAATAAAGGAGTGGTTCTGCAAGTGGGGACCACAGACCACTTCTCAGTACCTATGCTTTCTGGCTGATGTTTTGGTCACTTTTGAATGTTGGTGGTGCTTTCACGCTCGTGGTAGCATGAGAAAGACTCTACAACCCACACAAGTGGCTCAGGTAGTGCAGCTCATCCAGGATGGCACATCAGTGCGAGCTGTGGCAAGAAGGTTTGCTGTGTCTGTCAGCGTAGTGTCCAGAGCCTGGAGAAGCTACCAGGAGACAGCCCAGTACACCAGCAGACGTGGAGGAGGCCGTAGGAGGGCAACAACCCAGCAGCAGGACCGCTACCTCCGCCTTTGTGCAAGGAGGAACGGGAGGAGCACTGCCAGAGCCCTGCAACATGACCTCCAGCAGGACACAAATGTGCATGTGTCTGCACAAACGGTTGGAGACCGACTCCATGAGGATGGTATGAGGGCCCACCATCCACAAATGGGGGTTGTGCTCACAACCCAACACCATGCAGGACGCTTGGCATTTGCCAGAGAACACCAGGATTGGCAAATTCGCCACTGGCGCCCTGTGCTCCTCACAGATGAAAGCAGGTTCACACTGAGCATATGTGACAGACGTGACAGAGTCTGGAGACACCGTGGACAGTGATCTGCTGCCTGCAACATCCTTCAGCATGACCGGTTTGGCAGTGGGTCAGTAGTGGTGTGGGGTGGCATTTCTTTGGAGGGCCGCACACAATACTGAGCCTCATTTTGACTTGTTTTAAGGACATTACATCAAAGTTGGATCAGCCTATAGTGTGTTTTTCCACTTTAATTTTGTGTGACTCCAAATCCAGGCCTCCATTGGTTAATAAATTTGATTTCCATTGATGATTTTTGTGTGATTTTGTTGTCAGCATATTCAACTTTGTACAGAACAAAGTATTCAATGAGAATATTTCATTCATTCAGATCTAGGATGTGTTATTTGAGTGTTCCCTTTATTTCTTTGAGCAGTGTATATAGTCGGTTACACACTCAGTCATAGCAATTTTGTTCTCTCCATGTGACTGGCACAGTGCGTACCAGTCTGTAGCCTTAAAGCAACCTTGCAGGACTTCTTTAGCTTCGTGTGACCATCTTCTCACAGTTCTCTTCTGATTTGCCTGGAGGAGGTTCTGCCTTAAAGTTGTAGGAGTCCTTGACATTTGCATAAAACAAAACGGAGCTGATGACATCACATGCAGTGTCGGCAACAGCTAAAGGGTGAAAGTGTACGGTTGCCAAAATAACAGTGGTGAACTCTCTGGGTAAATAATATGGACGAAAACCTACTACCAACAGTTCAATATCTGGACTGCAGAAACAACACTTCACAGTAACATGTCCTGGATGACACCATCTATTGTTCATAAGTACTGCTAGTCCATCTCCTTTGCGTTTGCTGCTCCTCTTTAAATCCTGGCAGAGAGACGCTGGAGTCAGGGATATGATCCTGCAGCCATGTCTCATTGGAACACATAATACTTAATTCCCAAAACTCTGGCTAGGTCCTGTAGGGCTTGGAGTGTATCCAACTTGTTTCTCAACGATCTCACATTGCCTATCATAATCGATGGCAGAGATGGTTTAAACTTCCTCCTCTCTTCTCTTCGCTCCTTTTCTGCATCTGCAGCGCCTCCTTTTCAACTCATCAGGGATTTGGGGTTGTAGTTGAAGTATATGAGCGTCAACAATATTTTATTTCATTTCATTTTTGGATTATTAAAATATTTTTCAATTGAACTTAAGCGCTTTGAATTTTGGGTATGACTACAAAAGCTCTATATAAATGCAATCAATTTACCATAAAAGTGTCTTTGACCACCTACACCTATAAAACTGCAAGAATGTAACATCTGTTCAGGCCTTGAGAACACCTTGGTATTTCCCAGGAGGAGCTGAGAGGGGCTGTGAGAAGAAGGATGTCTGGGTTTCCCTCCAGAACCTCAGATAAGCAGAAGACCACTAATGGATGGATGAACTGCAGTTCTCAGTCTTTAGATGTTGTGATTTCTTGTGATATTTATTTATTTGCATATAAACTTTTCTGAATTGAAAGATAGAATTTGAATCAAAAGGACCTTCTCCATTTTAATTGCAGTACAGTCTCGGTAAAAATCAAGCCTTCTTTAAAACATTTTCAGGCTGAATAATATACATCCTCTCATGATGAACTCACTATGATGAATCATTGCTTCATTTATTTTCACCAACAGGAATATGAGCTCTAGTTGTTCTTTTGGATGCCAGGCCATACCATCTGGATCCTAGTGCAAACAATGCAAATATTTGGATGCTAAGAGATATCAGCATGAAAATGAGTCACAGATTTTAAATTTAATCCTCAAAATCAGTTAAGAAGCTTCATAAATCTGCTGAGTAAACAAAAATCTTGCACGTCTGCAGAGGCCCAGATATTTCAGTTACCTGCTAAAAATAAAATAATGGATTTTCAAAGATTTTGGACTAAAAGGGAACAAATGTGATTTTTATTTCATTTTCAACCCATTTATCCAACCCATTTTTTACCTTGAGCCTTTGTTAACAGGATGAATCAGCATTTCACACTTGAGAAACCTAGTTTGAACCAAATTTAGGAATTCAAAACAGTTTGTTTTCCTTTCAACACTTGTTCTCTGTCAGACATGTTTTTCTTTGGTTGAAGTTAGCAGGTTTTCAATCCTCCACATGTAGATGGAAAACAGAGGAAATTCATCCGATAACAGAAAGAGACGATGCTCTAAGTGACGCAGGAAGACCATCTTCTCCGACTCCACCACTCGCCCCCACCAAGCTACCTCTGAATCCTGCAAGAGTTTCTCCAGAACCCAGAGAAGGTGGCAGGAGTTCTGGTACTGGTCGATGGAAAATGTTCTGAACAATGACCTTTCCTGCTCCTGCAGAAAGATGACAGATATTTTCTGAGAGAAATACAAACTTTGCAAAATCTTTAAACTAAGATAAATGCTGCTGATTATGCAAACTTCAACAAGTCAATATTGTTTACTATTTTTAAGATTTTTCTATTAGTTCAGTCCAACCAACAGAGTTCTGTTTCTTTACAAAGCAATATCGATGACGATATAACAATGCAGTTAGTAGCAACCTACAAGGAAGACCACTAGTCAGGTTCTGTCAGAGAAGACCATGTAGAAATGAAGCGCAGTAGACGGGGTAGACACATACAGGGTAGGTCCTAGGCTTGGAGGTCCTCTCTAAAGAGCTTGGTCTTCAAGAGTTTCTTGAAGATTGTTATGGAAATTCTTTTATTTAGTGCTCCAAAGTATTCCAAAGTGCTGTGAACTTTCATTAACCTCTCTCTTCTGACCTCTGTGTTTTTATTAGTGTTCTGTTATTTAGAGTAGATGGACTCTAAACCATTACCAGAAGTTTAATGGTTAAAACACATCCTGGAAGGTTGTGTCTGAGGAAGAGCAGATGGCTGTCCTCATAAATAATATTGTTACCTCTGACCCCAGGTGGGGTCTAGAGGACCATGTCTCCGAACTCTTTTAAGTTGAGGTAACACCCACATACTGTTTAAATACTGTCTGTAAACTGTGCTCTGTTTCACTGACTCGTCAGTGACAGGGTCTTCCAACGCAGAAATGCCTTTGAATAAAAGTCCGGATTTTCTCTTATTGTGAGGTAATTTCTCTCCCACTTTGATAAGAAAAATTCTATTATAAGATTAACAGGGATGTCCCAGTTCTAGTAGCCCTAAGTAGGTCATTCCACCATAATAGAACGGCACATGAAAGAGTCTTGATGGTCTTCAGCGTGATGTTAACACTGCTAACTGACCAACATATAAAAAAGCTGTTTTTCCAATGATTCAGGAACAACACTCATCTAGAAAAGCCAGATGTTTCAACATGAACCATAGAATAACACAGGACTGGGCAAGCTTTGAGAGACTCCTGTTGGATAAAGAACAACATGTTTGCAGAATTGTGTCTCATGTATATGTGAACGTACTGCAAAGTCTGCAGCAGCTCCTGTGGAAAGTTGTACTTCTTGAGTTGCCTCAGGAAGTACAGTCTCTGCTGGGCCTTCTGCTGAACATTGTCTATGTGTGAGGACCATCTCAGGTCCCAAAAAATGGTGGTTCATAGGAACCGGAAGTGGTCCACAGTAGATACAGTGCTCTTGAGGATGGTGAGGGGATGTTTGGAGGGTGGTGTTCTCCGAAAGCCCACAATCATCTCCACAGTCTTGAGTGGGTTAAGTTCCAGAAGGTTCTGACCACACCAGTGTACCAGCCGATCCACCTCCTGTCTGCATGCAGACTCATCACTATCCTGGACCAGTCTAATAACAGTGGTGTCATATGCCAACTTTCACAGACGGGTCTGCTGAGGTCCAGTCATTAGTGTAGAGGGAGAAGATGCTTCCCAGCCTCAACTGCTGCTGCCGGTCCTTCAGGAAGCTGGTGATCCACTGACAGGTGGAGTCTGGGACTTTGAGCTGGATGAGCATCTGGTGGAGAATGTCTGGGTTGATAGTGTTGAAGGCCGAGCTGAAGTCCACAGATGGGATCCTGGTGTACATCCCTGGATGGTCGAGATGTTGCAAGATGAAGTGTAGTCCCAAGTTGACTGCATCATCTGCTAACCTGTTTGCCCGGTAGGCAAATTGCCGGGGGTGAAGTAGGGGGCCTGTGATGTCCATCAGATATTTAACACCAGTCGCTCAAAGGTTTTCATGTTTGGAGATGTTCTGCGTTGTTTCACACAGTGTAAATACCACTCTGCCAAGTCTGTCTCTCTTTGTTTTGTATGTACAGGTCCTGCAGAGGATAGTGATGGGAGAAGGTGGCTCTGAACCGGTCGGGTCAGTTCCCCTCTCATACCAACAGAATGTTCCCCAGCTTTAGATGCAGCAATGCCTCCTCAAATTGCTGTGCGCAGGAGTGAGACCGGGTTAAACAAAGCACTGAGTTAAGTGGAATAATTTATTTTATTAAATAATTAGAACTTTTAATTAATTGTAGGATATTGGAATCTGTTTGGATTTAGATTTCATTTTTCGATCCCAAAAGTAACACTTCTTTTCATGTTTAAAGCTATGTATTATTTAAAAAGCTTATTATTTCTAAACTTTTAGTTTATACATTTTTTTTGTCTAAAGTATTTGATCCTCGGCACCCCTCAAAATGCAGCCGTGGTGTGTTGTGTGCTGGTGTGGAAATGTTTTGTTTCTGTGTGTCGGCGAAAAACAAGCAATAGATGGCTATAAGGTAGAAGCTAAAAGAATGTGACAACAGCAGTTGGACCTGTCAGGATGGGGTTGGCTTGGGTCAGTCTCAGTATGTCAATTTACTGTTGTAAAAAAAACAGGCTTAGACCCTTCGGTGTACGTAAATTTAAGATTGATCTCAAAACTACAATTTCTGTCAGAAATATTGTAGAAAATTGTTTTTACCAAATATATGACTTTCTGAACAGTATTGGGATTTGGGAGATTTTCCAGTCGGGTTTAAACATTTTCACAGCACTGAAACAGCATTGTTGAAGGTTTTTAACGATGGCTAACCACAGTACTCTTAATATCCCGTTTGGAACACTGGGTGGGGACACTACACAGATTGAAACTTCCTAACAATGACAGATTGAACTTCCTAACAATGACCAGGTATTGTCTGGAGGCGTGGTAAGGCGTATTCGTCACTTCCTGTTTTGCACTTGGTGGATTGTTTGGTGTGTGAAGGCTCTCTCGTTTGATCTGATTTCTCTCTACTGTGATATCTCTTACTTGTTATAATACATAAGCACATTAAAACACATACTTTCTGTTGCTGTATTTAACGTTTGGCGACTCTCCGTGTTTTACACGGTTTTTTCTAGTAGTGGTAAGGGGTCGCTAGCTTAGCGTTAGCTTTAGCTCCACCATGGCTACCCGTTCTGCTGTTTCTCTGAGTCTCCTCTCTCTTGTTCTCTGTGTCAGATGTTCAGTTACTCCTCTGCCTCCTTTAGGGATAATGGTACGTGTAATAAATGTAGCATTTTTGTAGCTTTGGAGGCGAGGGTGTCGGATTTGGAGGCCCGGCTCCGCGCTGTTGAAAAACCAGCAGATAGCCGAGGCCCCTTAGCTAGAGCGGAGTCCCCGTAGCAGTCCTCCAGCAGACCCCGTGCAGCCGGGATCTCAGGCCGGCTGGGTGACGGTACGTAGGAAGCATAGTTCTAGATCTCAGCCCACAGGTCACCACCAACCCGTCTGCGTTTCTAATAGATTTTCCCCGCTCAGCGACACACCCGCTGAGAAGCCAACTCTGGTAACTGGTAGCTCCATAGTCAGAAACGTGGCACTAGAGACACCAGCGACCATAGTCAAATGTCTGCCAGGGCCCAGAACGGGCGACATCAAATCATACCTGAAACTGCTGGCTAAGGATAAGCGTAAATACAGTAAGATTGTTATTCACGCTGGCGGTAATGACACCCGGTTACGTCAATCGGAGGTCACTAAAGTTAGTGTTGCTTCGGTGTGCAAGTTTGCCAAAACAATGTCGGACTCCGTAATTTTCTCTGGTCCCCTCCCCGATTTAACCAGTGACGACATGTTTAGCCGCATGCTGTCATTCAACCGCTGGCTGTCTAGGTGGTGTCCAGAAAACAATGTGGGCTACATTGATAATTGGCAAACATTTTGGGGAAAACCTGGTCTGATCCGGAGAGACGGCATCCATCCCACTTTGGATGGAGCAGCTCTTCTTTCTAGGAATCTGGCCGAATTTATTAGTTCTCCAAACCTCTGACAACCCAGGGTTCAGACCAGGAAGCAGGGTCGTAGTTTAACACTCCTCTCTGCAGCTTCTGTACTGCTACCCACCCATTACCATATTAAGACAGTGTCTCGCCCACGGCCAAAATTGAATAGATTAAAAAATTATCAAAAAAGAGGAAATCAGGAAAATCTAATAAAAATAAACACAACTCAGACTAAAAATAAAAAAAAAAACAATTAAATGGGGCTTACTGAACATAAGATCTCTCTCTTCAAAGAATTGCTAGTTAGTGACCTGAATTGGGACAATCAGATTGATTTATTTTTGCCTCACAGAAACCCTGGCTGCAGCAAGAGGATTATTTTACTATAAATGAGTCAACTCCTACTAATTATTTAAATTTTCACATTCCCCTCGAAATACTGGGCGAGGGAGGAGGAGTAGCAACCCATTTTTTCAGTCCGATTTATTGATTAGTCCCAGACCAATCAATAGCTACAACTCTTTTGAATATTTAATCCTTATTTTTTCCTCATCCAAACTGCAAAGCACTAAAACCACTTCTGTTTGTTGTTTTGTACCGTCCCACCAGGCCCTTACGCTCAATTTTTAGATCAGTTTTCAGACCTTTTATCTGATTTAGTGTTAAATACAGATAAGTTATTATAGGGGGGATTTTAACATTCATGTTGACACTGAAAGTGATAGCTTAAATATAGCCTTTAATGGTATCTTAGACTCAATTGGCTTTACTCAAAACATTAACAAACCTACCCACGTTTGTCTTCATTCTCTGGACCTTGTGCTGACATATGGCATTGAGTGTAAAGACATAAAAATATTTTCTCACAACCCTGTGCTGTCTGACCATTTTTTAATAACCTTTGAGTTTAATTTAATCGAGTACTCCACATCTGAAAGAAAATTTCATTATAGTAGATCATTATCAGACAATGCTGTAACAACCTTTAAAGAATCTGTTCCACTTTTAATTTCCTCATTATCACAGAAAAACACAGTGGAGTGCTATAATTGTTTCCGCCCTTCACAAATTGATTCTCTTGTTCAGAGTGTTACTTCATCATTGCGTGGTGCATTAGACAATGCAGCCCCCTTGAAAAAGAAGGAAATTATTCATAGGAGGCAGGCTCCCTGGTTTAATTCAGAGCTGCGTACTTTAAAGCAAAATGTTAGAAAATTGGAGCGAAAATGGCGCTCTACACACCTAGAGGATCCTACTTAATCTGGAAAAATAGCCTACTGTTGTATAAAAAGACACTTCACCAAGCTAGAACAGCTCATTTCTCATCCTTAATAGAAGAGAACAAGAATAATCCTAGGTTCTCTTTAAATACAGTTGCAAAAACTTACACAGAGTCATAGCTCTGTTTGAGCCATCCATTCCCTTAGCTCTCAGCAGTCATGACTTTATGGATTTCCCTTCCAAAATAAAATTGATTCTATTTAAAAAGAAAATCTTTTGACATACTCCCGAAGATGATTACTTCATCCTCAACAAGTGAGACAACATTGGAAGTAACTGTAGAACCTGATCTGTGCTTGGACTGCTTTGATCCTTTGGAGCTTCCTGAGTTATCAGAAATATTAGCTTCATCTAAACCTTCAACTTGTATGTTAGACCCAATCCCAACCAAATTATTTAAGGAAGTGTTCCCTCTGATTACCAGCCCCATTTTAGATATGATTAATTTATCTTTAGTAAATGGATATGTACCACAAGCTTTTAAGGTAGCTGTAATTAAACCTTTGCTTAAGAAACCTTCGCTTGATCAAGATGACTTAATAAATTACAGACCTATATCCAATCTTCCATTCTTATCTAAAATTCTTGAGAAAATAGTTGGCTAATCAAATGTTGTGAGCATTTACACAGCAATGACCTGTTTGAAGAGTTTCAGTCAGGTTTCAGAGCTCATCATAGCACTGAAACCAGCTCTGCTGAAAGCCCACTAATGATATTCTTCTAGCCTCAGATAATGGACTTGTGTCTGTACTGTTCTGTTAGATCTCAGTGCTGCATTTGATACAGTCGATCATAATATTCTCTTAGAAGGCTGGGAATATGCTGTAGGGATCAGGGGAACAGCGCTAAGGCTGGTTTAAATTTTATTTGTCTGACAGATTCCAGTTTGTTCATGTAAATGATAAATCATCTTTAAACTCCAGGGTTAATTGTGGAGTACCACAGGGTTCAGTACTTGGGCCAATTCTCTTTACTATATATATGCTTCCAATAGGGCTCAAATTATCAGGCAGCATAGAATAAATTTTCACTGTTACGCTGATGACACTCAGCTTTACTTATCCATAAATCCTGATGAACCCCCAACCAGTTAGATAGACTACAAGTATGTCTTGAAGACATAAAACTTGGATGACTTTAAATTTTTCTGCTTCTAAATTCAGACAAGACAGAAGTTGTCGTCTTTGGACCGGAGTCTTAAAAAAGAAACTGCTTAGTCAATCACTTAAACCTGGATGGCATTAAATTGACCTCCGATAATAAAGTAAAAAAAACCTGGTGTTTATTTTGACCAGGACATGTCATTTAATCCCATATTAAACAGGTTCTAGGATTTCCTTTTTTCATCTCCGGAAACATTGCCAAAAATTAGAAATATCCTGTCCAGGAGTGACGCTGAAAAAACTAGTCCATGCATTTGTTTCTTCAAGGCTGGACTATTGTAATTCTTTACGATCAGGATGTCCACAAAATGCAGTTAAAAGCCTTCAGCTGATTCAAAATGTTGCAGCAAGAGTTCTGATGAAAATTAAAAAGAGAAAATCAATATTTCCCCTACTTTTAGCTTCCCCTTCATTGGCTCCCTGTTTAAATCTAGAATAGAATTTAAAATTCTCCTCCTCACATATAAAGCCCTTAATGATCTAGCTCCATCATACATCAGAGATCTGATTGTTCCATATGTTCCTAACAGAGCACTTCGTTCTCAGACTGCAGGTTTACTGGTGGTTCCTAGAGTCTCTAGAAGTAGAATGGGAGGCAGATCCTTTAGTTATCAGGCTCCTCTCCTGTGGAACCAGCTCCCACTTTTAGTCCATGGGGCGGACACCCTGTCTACTTTTAAGGCTAGGCTTACAGTGCCTTGCGAAAGTATTCGGCCCCCTTGCACTCTTCAACCTCTTGCCACATTTCAGGCTTCAAACATAAAGATATAAAATTCAAATTTTTTTTGAAGAATCAAGAAGTGGGACACAATCGTGAAGTGGAATGAAATTTATTGGATGTGTCAAACATTTTTAACAAATAAAAAACTGAAAAGTGGGGAGTGCAATATTATTCGACCCCTTTACTTTCAGTGCAGCAAACTCACTCCAGAAGTTCAGTAATGATGTCTGAATGATCCAATGTTGTCCCAAATGACTGATGATGATAAATAGAATCCACCTGTGTGTAATCAAGTCTCCGTATAAATGCACCTGCTCTGTGATAGTCTCAGGGTTCTGTTCAAAGCGCAGAGAGCATCATGAAGACCAAGGAACACACCAGGCAGGTCCGAGATACTGTTGTGGAGAAGTTTAAAGCCGGATTGGATACAAAAGATTTCCCCCAAGCTTTAAACATCCCAATGAACACTGTGCAAGCAATCATATTGAAATGGAAAAGGAGTATCAGACCACTGCAAATCTACCAAGACCCCGGGCCGTCCCTCTAAACTTTCATCTCCAAGGAGAAGACTGATCAGAGATGCAGCCAAGAGGGCCCATGATCACTCTGGATGAACTGCAGAGATCTACAAACTGAGGTGGGAGAATCTGTCCCTAGGACAACAATCAGTCATACACTACACAAATCTGGCCTTA
>JAHHUM010002080.1:185071-388060 GCA_036173005.1 Crenichthys baileyi
TGGGAGGCAGACCCCCTTTAGTTATCGGGCTCCTCTCCTGGGGAAAACCAGCTCCCGGTTTTGGTCCGTGAGGTGGCACCCTGTCTATTTTTAAGGGCTGGGCTTAAAATTTTCCTTTTTGAAAAAACTTTAGTTGGGTGGCTTTTTTATCAGGGGGGAGCCTTCATCCCTCCCTGTTGGTTTTAGTAAGGGGAAGTCAGGTTTACCTAAACCCGGGCTCAGTTATGGTTGAGGTGCAACACACCCTCCTTTCTGCTAGGTAGCCCCTTCTTTTTTTCCAATGGTTAAAATATCTGACAAAAGAGAGACCCCAAATCCTTGTGGTTTTTATATAACAATGCCATCGGTGGGGCCCTTTGTGGGGTCCCTTTGGGAAACGCATTGTTGAAAATAACCTGTTTTTTAACTAAAAAAATCTGAACTGAAACTTTCTTGTAGTTATGCGCTATAGGCTTAATGCCCAATAATACCACTTTCACCCTCTTCGTACTTTCCCACCCCCCTTTCCCTCCAATTTTGCATTATTTCTTTATTTCACTTTTAACTTTTTTCTCTCTCTTTTCTCTTCCTGAACTACCCGGGCCTGACTCTTTGTCTACCGTACACCTTTCTGGGAGGGGCATCGTCCGAGCTTCTCTGGCAACAACTTAATGTTTCACCCCTACCGATGATCCACAGGGCCCTGTCTTTCAGTGTTTAACCCTTTTCTCTCCTAGACATGGCGTTTGACTGTGCTTTATATTCCTCTTTCAGACTCAAACCCTTTGAAAACTGGCTCAGATTTATCTGTTTTTTCTTTCTGGGTGAAATGACTAAAGGAGCTACACCCTTTTAACATTTATTTTCCCTTCCCATAAAAGTACTCCTAATCAGTGGTTCTTTGTTCTCTTTGTTCTCTGCTCTGTTCTCTCAACCCCCGTCGGGCCCTGGCAGATGGGGGTCCACTGAGCCTGGTTCGCTTGAGGTTTCTTCCCGTTAAAAGGGAGTTTTTTTTCCCCTCCCCACTGTCGCTACATGCATTTTCTCAAAGAGGGATTCTGCAAACACGCCCGGATGTCCCCCCTGTCTCTACATGCTCTTCAGGAGGGGGAAAGCCGGGAAGTCCACTGCCTGGATGCAATCTGCTGGGTTTCCTAGCAAAAAACTTTTTTTCCATTTGATAAAAATAAAACTCCCGACTGCACTGTTCAAAAGATTGGGAAAATTTGGGTTTACTGTATGTACCTGATTTTGTGAATCCCTTTAGACAACACGTTTTTTTAATTGGTGCATATAAAAAAAATTGAATTGAATTTTAATTACTTGGAATTACAAAAGGGGGTTTCTCCATAAACTGAAAATCTGCTGCCCCGTAAGTGCCTCCAACTTTAACCCAACCACCATCAATAAAAGGGTCCCATGTTTTTTCCCAAAAGGCTCGTGAGGGGGGTGTCTTTTCCTTTTTTAAGGCTATCAATCTCCTCTTTGTAAGTCTCAGTTTGAATGCACTGAATTATTGCTGTTTTTGCTTGTGAAATTTCTACTGTATTCACAAGATTAAAACGGCAACCCTTTGCATGGTTTTAAGTTTTTAGAGAAGACTTAGCAACTGAATGGAATTTGATTGCTCTTAAAAAGATTTCCAGTTTTGAGAAACGTGCAACCTGGGGGGACCAAGCTCCTTTTCCTCTGTTTTTGTACAAAGGAAATACTTCAAAAAATTTTCCACATCTGTTGAGGCGCAAAAGGGTTTTAAAGGTCTTTTTGTTCTTTTTCGGGATCCTTTGTCGTGTCAGACAGTTGGGAACAAGGCCCGGAGAGCCAGGTGGTCTGTTGAGTTGCTAATACAGCTCTAGTCCCATGATCTGCAGGGTTCGGGTCAGTAGTGAGATAATGCCACTGGTCTGGTTTGGTGCCCTTGCGAATCTGACGACTCTTTTGGGCCCACATATACATGAACCCGCGGTGGATTTTGAAGTCCAGAACTATTCACTGTCGTTAGAAGTTCACTTCATGGAACTCAATGTCACTTTCATCTATAATAACTTGAGCCGATTCCACTGCTAAAAAGTGGACAAATTCTAAGGTGGATAGTGTGGGCAAAGAGGGGGCTACTTAATTTTTCCATGATAAACCAACATGCATTGGCCGTGTTAGGGCTCTAGGATGCTCAACTGCTATTGCTGTTGTTGAAGCATCTGAGAAAATGCATAGTTCTCTTCTCCGAGCATGTGATGATGAAACTAGAACAAATGGTCTGTGGATTTGGAGATGCTCAAGAGCGGTAAGTGACTCAATCCACCTTAACCACTATGCCTCCCGGTCTGCTGGTAAAGGTTCGTCCCAATCCCGCTGTCCCACAGTCAACTCTCTGCACAAAGCCTTTCCCTGGATTGTAACTGGGGCAGCAAATCCAAGGGATATAGAGGCGTTGACAAAAAAAAGTTTTCCTCTTTGGGGAAAGGTTGTTGTCTTTTGCAACTTAAAATGTTAACGCCCAGTTTTAGTTTCCCCAGCACCCCTTTGGCTTCGCGAAAGTGGTAGAGGGTCCCCGCGTCAAATCCAAGTTTTGAGATCTGGCTTCCTTCGGGGGGAAATGCGTGCATTACTGACTAATTTTTGACTATTTTTGTGAACCCTTATATTTGCCTGCCACAGTTTTTGATCTTTTTAAAGACTTCACTTTCCTTCTACAGGCCAACCGTCATCAACATAGAAGTTGCGGAAGACAAACTTTTTTTTGTTTAAACCAAAACCCCTTTTTTCCCAATTTAAAGCCCCGTCTAGACCTTTAATTGAAATGCAGGGGAAGGACTGTTCCCAAAAACTGGCACCTTAATGCACAACTCCATGATTTCTTTGCTAAGGTCATTATCTTGGAATCACAGAAACCTGAGATAATTTTCTGTGGGTTTTTTTTTGCCTAACAAAAACATTTTCTCCACAAAAAAAAAGCAATTGTTTTTTGCCTAAAGCGTAATAGAACCCCAAGGGGTGTGTTTTTTTTTTTTAGTCGGCCCCCCTAAGTAGAATGTCTTTGGGCCCGAAATACCCCTTGAATGAGTGCTGGAGTCAAACACAACTCGTATTTTGCCTGGTTTTTGGGGATGGTACACTCCAACGGTCGGTAGGTACCAGCATTCTTCACCTGGTTTGAGTGGGGGTGCCTCTTCTGCCTGGTGTTATCAAAGATTTTCTGCATGAATTCAGTGAATTGTTCCTTCATGTTTCTTTTCTCTAGTGTCCATAACAGAACAGTGAGGCACTCCAAAGCCTGTTCTCTGTTGTTGGGAGGTAGAGCACGTGGTGTGCGGAACGGTAATGGTGCCACCCAATGGTTGTCATTGTCCATATAAACCTCTCTGTCCATAATTTCAAGAAAGATCTTGTCCTTAATAGACAAAGCTATTTTGTCGTCATCAGGGTTTCTTTGGAATACATTAAGCCCCAAGTTGTCGGTTTGAATGGATCTGTTTGTATGACATCGGATGCGTGGTCTATAGTTTGCTCAGTGGGAGTACTGAACTTCTCTTTTACATGGATTGCACCAGGACAAGGCTTAAGAAAAGAAGTGCGGCCATTGTTTAGCACATTTGTTTTGTAGACATTCTCCCAGCCCAAATCTAGCCGCTGGGCATATGGCGTGTTATGGGGACCATTGTACTGTTCACGTACTTTGTGGACACTCAGGACATCTCTCCCCAACAACAGAAGGATGGGCGTTTCTGGCTCAATTGGTGGTATTTCCCCTGCAACAGGAGCTAGGTGACGAAAATGTTGCAGAATGTCAGGCGTTGGAATTTCTGAGCGATCATCTGGCGTAGAATTGCATTCCAAAAGAGGCGGGAGTGCTACAGATTTTCCTCTAGAGATGAACAAAAAAATTGTGACTTTTTCCTGTTCCCTTTTTTTTCCGCACGGGTCCTTGGTATAAGTGGAGCAGACAACATTAATGCCAAACAGATCAAAGAAGGCTGTCTTGGCAAGGGATCGATTGCTTTGGTCATCTAAGACCACATAAATTTTTTGGGCTTTGCTAGGACAGGCAACAGGATACACTTTCACTAAGGAGATTTTTGAACATGAGTCACAGATTTCTGTGCATTTTGAAGTGACTTCTGGAGGCGGGCTTTTTTTCTTGCCCCCCCCTTTGCTCTTTCCCGTTTTTTCTTCCCTCTGAAACCCAAAGGGAGCAGGCCAGGATGCAAAGCAGTAAGGTGCTTGTCACTATTGCACTCTTTGCACTTCACAGCAACTTTACAGTCCTTGGCCAAGTGCTTAGTTGATGCACAACAATGAAAACAGATTGAGTTTTCTCTTAAATAAGCTTTCCTCTCATCTAAGTGCTTGACTCTAAACCCCTGACATTTTGTTAAGGGGTGTGGCTTACTGTGTAATAGGGCACCGCTCTGCTGGCTCTTCTAATTTCTTTTCTGATACACTATTTGTGACCCCAGGTCCAACTGCCACTTCAGTTTTTCCTCCGGGCACGTTTTTAATGTTTTTGTGTCAACGGTTTTCTCTGGCTTTACGTGGGGCATAGTAAATGCTGTAGAAACACAAAAATTGGATCATTTGGGTTTTTTTCTTGACCACTATGAAACCCCACAAAGTAGCTAAAAGGTGGAAAGGGAACATTATGTTCTTCCTTGTACTTGGAGCACTGGGTAATACAGCGTTCTTGTAAGCCAAAGGGAAGCTTTTCCACAATTGGGTTAACCCCCCTGGCTGTGTCAAGATAGGCTAAACCCGGGTTTTTGCCCCGAGTTGCTGACTGAACCTCCATTTAAAAAGTCCCAGTTTCTAAGACGCTATTGGGCTTTTTTTTGTATTTTAGGAAAAGTCTCTAGTTTTGCAGAAATGCATTTTTTAATAAACTCAGGGGGGCCCTATGTTCTCTAGCCTCTCCACACCATAGACATGATTTGGATTGTGGACATGGGCTGACCTGATACGCATGGCTTGAGGAGATGAATTGAGACCGAGCCACTTTATCAGAAGGTCAAGTTCCTCTCGAGCTGTTAAGTTGAGCTCTCCAGTAATGTCTTGGAAAGACGTTTTCCAGGCCCAGTAGTTTTCTGGACTGTCATCGAATTTTAGTAGCCCAGAGCTCACCATCTCTCCTGAAAGATTTTGGTGAGATCATTATTTTTTTTGGTTCCTAGGGTAAGCTCTAAGACTGGATTGTGAGACTTGGGGAAGGGAACCCAAGGTAAATACCCTTCTTGGCACCAGGCATTTCCTCATCTTCAATGCAGGGTTTTGGATAAACAGGTCTCCTGGTTATGGAGTGGATACCCCCTGAATTGTATCTGGGCATTCGTTCTGCACTCATGGGTTTTTGGCAGTTGGGGTTCCCCTTTTGACTGGAGCTTGCTCTGAGGTTGGTTCACGAATGGGGCCCGCACATCTCACTTGTGCGTTGAGTGCGATCCCCCAGATAGATCTGGGTCATGCCTTCAATTGATCTGACCCTTTCTGCTGCGGGTTTTTAGACTGCTGTTTGCTGAGCTGGTTTTGCGCTACTCTTTACTTTTTAAAACAAAAGATTCGCCTCGAAAATCTCTTTATGCTGCCCTGTTACTACATTTTCTGATGTTTACTTCAAAGCGGGCCCGTGCTGATGAGGCCTACTGATTCCCAGATACTTGGAACCCCAAAAAACTGTGACATATCCCAAATCTCAGGTTTAATCTGTTTTCTTTTGTTTATCCATGCTGTTTTGTCTTTACGCAGTGGTGGGCGACATGGATTTTATACTACCCCCATGTAACTGTCCTTTTACTATGCACAGGCGTGCTGGTCCATGCTAGACAGATAGCTGACAAAAAAAACTTGACATTTGAAGGGGGGTTTTTGATCATTTATTAAAACTGCAAAATAAACATAAAAAATTGCATAAACATTTTCACACCTTACATGCATATTAGGACTTTTTTAAAAAAAACACATGAAAATTAACAAAAAAGTGTGAAACCCTTGCCAACAAAACATGTTGCTATTTTGCCCATTTCTGTATTTCTGTTCACACAGATACCTACACGCATGTATTAGAAAGCTGTATACTTAGTAGCATTAGTTTATATATAGCTGTTAAGGAGCTAAAAACACACCTAGCTAAGTTACAGTACATACACATACATAACTTAAATAGCAGATGTAGCAAACTTAATTATTTCTCATTAAAACAACGTTCTGCTATCCCAACATAGTTAACTTACGGACAAAGATACTGCAAGGCTTGGAAAAAGGCTGATATCACTGTCTCTCTGCTATGCTGCGGGCGACCATGTTTGACTGACTGAGCTCTGACAAAAACGAAACCTAACTCAAATCCGGCCAAAAGGGGTAGTAAATCAACAAAATACAAACACAGCTTTTCTATGTGAAAATTACTCAGTATAACAGTACAATTCCCGCCTGGTATATTAATTAATATACACTCTTAAACATTGGTTCATCCGCAGACAAAAGTACTATTACATCAGTAACAGGTCTAAGATATGTTTTAACAGTACTTGTTTCATGATATTAACCTCAACTTTACTCACTCTGTTGTCCTCACTAGGAATGGCCTTGACTACAATACAAATGGCCACTCATTGCGCCTTTACTTGATTGTCTTTCAACAGAATAATATCACCCTGCTTAACATTCCGCTTCTCTCCCTTCCACTTTTGCCTTTTCTGCAGAGTAGCAAGATACTCTTGCCTCCATCTTTTTCGCAAAAGCAATCCGCGAGACCTTGAACTTGCGCCACTGGGCTTTGTAAAGGTCCTTGAGTTCAAAGTCCTCAGGTGGTGTTGGAATAGCACCAGCTTCTGCGTTAAAGCATCGCAGGTGAGAGAACCTCAGGTGTTTCAGGATCATTAGAAACAGGAAACTAATGGCCTGGCACTCATCATGGCCATGACCTCTGCCATAAGGGTGAACGCAAACCTCATGTGTGAGGCGGGTGGTTGAGGATTGCAAAAGCAAGCCATCAAAGATGCGTCGAACAAGTCTGATCATTCTCTCCCACACTCCTACCATGTGAGATGAATGTGGGGCATTGAATGTCCAGGTGCAGCCTTGGTCCTGCAGATAGCTTTTGATCTCCGGGTCTTGAACATCGATTTGCAACTCTCTACAGGCACCAAGGAAGTTTGTCCCTTGGTCTGACCGTAAGTGTTTGACAGGTCCTCTGATTGACAGGAAACGTCGTAAGGCATTTATGAAGCTCAAAGTTGACATTGCCTCTATGACCTCTATATGCACAGCTCTGGTAATAAGACAGGTGAACATCACAGCCCACCTTTTACAGTCAATGCTACTTGCCCTGGTGCGATGGGACTTGACACTCCAAGGCCAAAAAACATCCAGGTCAACATGAGTGAAAGGAGGGTCAACTGCTAGTCCGTCAGAGGGCAAGCTGGCCATTTTCTGCACCTCTAGGCGGCCTCTGAGTTTCCTACATGTAACACATTTGTGGAGAATGCTGGAAATGAGTCTCTTGCCACCAACAATCCATAGTCCTGCTGAGCGCAGGGCGCCTTCAGTGAACTGTCTGCCTTGGTGGGCTACCTAGTTGTGGTAATGTCGAAATAAAAGGACAGCTACATGATGAGAACTTGGAATTATCAAAGGGTGTTTCTCCATATCTGAAAGATCTGCTGCTGTAAGCATCCTCCAACCTTTAACAACCCATCATCAATAAAAGGGTCAAGTTTTCCAAGAGGACTGCGTGAGGGGATGTCTTTTCCTTTTTTAAAGCTATCAATCTTCTCTTTTTAAGTCTCAGTTTGAATGCACTGGATGATTGCTGTTTTTGCTTGCGAGATTTCTACTGTATTCACAAGATTACAACTGTGCCAATCCTTGCATGTGCTTGGAGCTTTAGAGAATGACTTAGCAACGTGAATGAGAGATTTGATTGCTCTTACCAAAGACTTCCAGCTTGAGAAATGTGCAAACCTGTGGAGCCAAGCTCCTTTTCCTCTGTTTTTGCTACTAAGGAAATCACTTCAGGACAAATTTCCACATCTGTTGAGGGCTGCACAAGGTTAAATGTCTCTTTGTTCTGTTCTGGATCTCTTTGGTCAGTGTCAGACAGTATTAGCAAACAAGGCACGGAGAGCCAGGTGGTCTGTTGCAGTTGAGCTGCTAATACAGCTCTAATCCCATGATCTGCAGGGTTCTGGTCAGTAATGACATAATGCCACTGGTCTGGTTTGGTAGACCTGCGAATCTGAGCGACTCTGTTGGCCACATATACATAGAATCTGCGGGTGGCATTGTGAATGTAGCCTAGAACTATTCGACTGTCTGTATAGAAATTCACTGCATAGAACTCAATGTCACTTTCATCTATAATAACTTGAGCCGATACCACTGCTAATACAGCTGCACATAATTCTAAGTGTGGGATAGTGTGGGCAGATGAGGGTGCTAGCTTAGATTTGCCCATGATAAACCCAACATGACATTGGCTATCAGTGTCAATGACTCTAAGGTATGCTACAACTGCTATTGCTGTTATTGAAGCATCTGAGAAAATGCATAGTTCTCTTCTCTGAGCATGTGATGATGAAACTAGAACAAATGGTCTGTGGATTTGGAGATGCTCAAGAGCAGTAAGTGACTCAGTCCACCTTAACTACTCTGCCTCACGGTCAGCTGGTAAAGGTTCGTCCAAATCCTGCTGTCCCACAGTCAACTCTCTGTACAAAGTCTTTCCCTGGATTCTAACTGGGGCAGCAAATCCAAGGGGATCATAGAGGCTGTTGACAACAGAAAGTATTCCTCTGCGGGTGAAAGGCTTGTTTTCTTTTGCAACTTGAAATGTGAAACAGTCATTTTCCAGGTTCCAGCACACCCCGAAGCTTTCGCTGTGGTGGTAGAGGGTCCGCGTCCAAATCCAAGTCTTTGAGATCTGCTGCTCTCTCTTCTGGGGAAATGCGTGCATTACATGACTAATGTTTAAGGCTATTTTGTGAAGCCTTGTATTTGACTCTGCCATCATGTTTCTTGCTCTTGTTAAGAGTTCAATGGCTTCACTTTCACTGTCTACAGAGGCCAGTCCGTCATCAAAATAGAAGTTGCGGAAGATGAACTGTTTTGTGTTAGAGCCATACTCTTCTTCTCCAAGTTCAGCTGCCCGTCTGAGACCATAAATTGCAATAGCAGGGGAAGGACTGTTCCCAAAAACTGGCACCTTCATCCAAAACTCCATGTTTTCTTTGCTAAGGTCATTATCTTGGAACCACTGAAACCTGAGATAATTTCGGTGGTTTTCTTTGACTCTGAAGCAGTAAAACATCTGCTCCACATCTACAGTAACTGCAACTTGTTTTTTTGACTAAAGCATAATAGAACCCCAAGCAGTGTGGGGTTTAAGTCAGGCCCCCTAAGTAGAATGTCATTTAGGAATTTACCCTTCAATGAGGCGCTGGAGTCAAACACAACTTGTATTTTGCCTGGTTTTTGGCGATGGTACACTCCAAAGGTCGGTAGGTACCAGCATTCTTCACCTGGTTTGAGTGGGGGTGCCTCTTCTGCCTGTTCGTTATCAAAGATTTTCTGCATGAATTCAGTGAATTGTTCCTTCATGTCTTTTCTTTTCTCTAGTGTCCGTAACAGAACAGTGAGGCGCTTCAAAGTCTGTTCTCTGTTGTTGAGAAGTAAAGCATGTGGTGTGCGGAACGGTAATGGTACCACCCAATGGTTGTCATTGTCCATATAAACCTCTCTGTCCATAATTTCAAGAAAGATCTTACCTCAATAGACAAGGCTGTTTTGTCATCATCAGGGTTTCTTTGGAATACATTAAGCCCCAAGTTGTCTGTTGGTTTGAATGGATGTTTGTATGACATTGGATGCGTGGTCTATAGTTTGCTCAGTGGGAGTACTGAACTTCTCTTTTACGTGGATTGCACCAGGACAAGGCCATTGTTTAACACATTTGTGTTGTAGACATTCACCTTTGTTTGTTTGTGTACCCCTCCAAGGCACACCTCACATACAATGACCCAGCCCATATCTAGCCGCTGGGCATGTGGCATGTTATGGGGACCATTGTACTGTTCACGTACTTTGTGCACACTCAGGACATCTCTCCCCAACAACAGAAGGATGGGCGTTTCTGGCTAAATTGGTGGTATTTCCCCTGCAAGAGGAGCTAGTTGAGGAAAATGTTGCTCAGCCGTTGGAATTTCTGAGCGATCATCTGGCATAGAGTTGCATTCCAAAAGAGGTGGGAGTGCTACATGAGTCTTTCCATCTAGAGATGAGACAACAAAATTGTGAGCTTTCCTTCCTGTTGCCTCTTTTATTCCTGCACAGGTCCTTAGAGTATAAGTGGAACAGACAGCATTAACGCTAACAGATCATGAAGGCTTCTTGGCAAGGGATCGATTGCTTTGGTCATCTAAGACCACATACATTTTTGGGCTTTGCTAGGACAGGCAACAGGATACACTTTCACTAAGGAGATTTTTGAACATCACCTGAGTCCATGCGATGTGTCACAGATTTCTGTACATTTTGAGTGACTTCTGGAGGCGGACTATTTTCTTGCTCCCCGCCTTGCTCTTGCTTTGTCGCTTGCACCTCTGTAACCCAAGGAGCTGGGCCAGGATGCAAAGCAGTAAGGTGCTTGTCACTATTGCACTCTTGCACTTCACAGCAACTTTACAGTCCCTGGCCAAGTGTTTAATTGATGCACAACAACGAAAACAGATTGAGTTTTCTCTTAGATAAGCTTTCCTCTCATCTAAGTGCTTGACTCTAAACCCCCGACACTTTGTTAAGGGGTGTGGCTTACTGTGTATAGGGCACCGCTCTGCTGGCTCTTCTAATTTCTTTTCTGATACACTATTTGTGACCCCAGGTCCAACGCCACGTTTCCTCACTGACACTGTTTTGTAATTGTTGTTGTGTCTTAACGGTTTCTCTGGCTTTACGTGGGTCATAGTACTGCATGTAGAGAAACCAAAACTTGGATCATTACGGGTTTTTGCTTGACCCCATATAAAACTTACAAAGTAGCTAAAAGGTGGAAAGAGAACATTATGTACTTCCTTGTACTTGGAGCCCTGGGTAATCCAGCGTTCTTGTACGCCATAAGGGAAGCTTTTCCACAATGGGTTTAACCCCCTGGCTGTGTCAAGACAGGCTAAACCTGGTAGTTTTCCGCCTGACTTAGCTGACTGAACCTCCATTAAAATGTCCCATAGTTCTCTAAGACGTTGTTTGTCTTTGTTAATATTTTTGGAAAAGTCTCTAGTTTTAGCAGAAGCGCATTTTCAATAATCTCAGGGGAGCCATATCTATCATCTAGCCTCTGCCACGCCATAGCGACACCTGATATTGGAGTTGTGGACATGGGCTGACCTGATACGCATGGCTTGAGGAGATGAGTTGGGACCTAGCCACTTTATCATAAGGTCAAGTTCCTCTCGAGCTGTTAAGTTGAGCTCTCCAGTAATGTCTTGGAAAGACGTTTTCCAGGCCCAGTAGTTTTCTGGACTGTCATCAAATTTCAGTAGCCCAGAGCTCACCATCTCTCTTCTGACAAGATATTTGGTGAGATCAGTTATTTGTGTTGGTTCACAAGGGTAAGCTCTAAGACTGGATGTGTGAGACATTGGGGCAGGAACGGAAGGTAAGTAGCCTCTGTTTTGTGCACCAGGCATTTCCTCATCTTCAGTGCAGGGTTTGGATAAACTGGTCTCCTGGTTATGGAGTGGATACCACTGAATTGTATCTGGGCATGCTCGTTCTGCAGTCATGGGTATGGCAGTTGGTTCCTGTCGAGACCAGAGCTTGCTGCTGAGCGTTTGGTGTCATGTAATGGGTCTGCACATACTCACTTGTGCGTTGAGTGCGATCCTCAGGATGTCTGGGTCATGCCTTCAAGTTGATCTGACTCCATTGCTGCTGCGGCTTCATAGACTGCTGCTTCTGCTGAGGCTGCTTTTGCGCTTCTCCTTACTTTTAAGACATACAGATTCGCCTCGAACTCTACTTTACGCTGTCCTGCTTCAGCTAGCATTTTCTGATGTTCAGCTTCAATGCGGGCCTGCTCTTTCATCAATTCTGCTTCTTGAGCTGCATACTACGCTTCTACCAGGGCCGCCTCTGCTTTAGCTTTTGCCTTGGTAGCTGCTGCGCTGACTGAGGACCTACTTGATCTCCCAGATGACTTGGACCAGAACACATGTGACATGGTCTCCAAATCTCTGGTTAGGTCTGTTTGCTTTTGTTGATCCATGCTGTTCTTCTCTTAAACGCAGTGGCGGTCGACAGTGGATCTTATACTAGCCCGCCGTGTAACTGTCCTTTTACTATTCTGTCCTCGCACAGGCGTGCTGGTCCATGCTAGACAGATAGCTGACAAAAAAGACTTAAAGCGTTTGAAGGCGTTTTGATCTTTTATGTAAAACTGCAAAATAAACATAAAAAGATATGCATAAACATTTTCACACCTTACATGCATATAAGGACTTCAAAATAAACACATGAATTAAAGAAAAAATGTGTGAACCTTGCCAACAAAACATGTTGCTATTTTTGCCCATTTCTGTATTTAGAAACTGTATACTTAGTAGCATTAAGGAGCTGTTAAGGAGCTAAAAACACACATAGCTAAGTTACAGTACATACACATATATAACTTAAATAGCAGATGTAGCAAACTTAATTATTTCACATCAAAACAACGTTCTGCTATTCCAACATAGTTAACTTACGGACAAAGATACTCCAAGGCTTGTAAAAAGGCTGATATCACTGTCTCTCTGCTATACTGCGGGCGACCATGTTTGACTGACTGAGCTCTGACAAAAACGAAACCTAACTCAAATCCGACCACAAGGGGGTAGTAAATCAACAAAATACAAACACAGACTTTTCTATGTGAAAATTACTCAGTATAACAGTACAGGGAGTCCTAACGTTTCTAAATGTTGCCTTAGGTTAACAACAATATATGTGAGCTGCAGCAAAGTTCTGTTTATTTGTGGTAAAATCTATATTTTTTTGTGTGTAAAAACCACATAACTAAAGAAAACAATGTTTATATTAAATGTATGTCATCCAGTATCTTCCTTTTTGTTCTCCTCTCCTATTTCATCACTTTCCAAATGTGCTCTACTGGATTGAGATCTGGTGACTGTGGAGGCCATTGGAGTACAACCATTGTCATGTTAGAGAAACCAGTTTCAGCTTCTTTGAGCTTTGTGACATGGTACATTATCTGGTCAGAAGCAGCCATCAAAACATAGGAACACTGTAGTCATAAAAAGATGGACATGGTCAGCAACAATACTCATGGTTGTGGCATTTATACAATGCTCAACCAGTGTCTCAGACCAGGCAGTGTTTTTTTGTCTAATTTTGATGAACCTATGCTTTTAGCTTCAGTTTTCTGTTCTTATCTAACAGGAATGGTACCAGCCCGATGTGGTTTCATACTGCTGTAGTCCATCTGCTTTAAGATTTTATATGTTGTGCACTCAGAGATGGTATTTAGCATTCTTTGGTTGTTGTTTTTTTTAGCTACAGTTTCCTTTTTTATCAGTTCAAACAAGTCTGTCTATTTTCCTGTTATCCACACAACCACATCAGTGAAATATGTTTTATTTCAGGAACCCCAAGAGATCTCTGTGCACAAGAAACCCAGAAAATCACTAGTTTCTTAAATACCCAGACTAGCCTGTTTGGCAGCATCAACCATATAACATTTAAATTTACTTTAGTTAATTTTCATTCCCATTCTGATGTTCAATTTGTCCAACAGCGAGTTGTCTTTACCACCCCTAGGTGCCTAAATGCATTGAAGAGCTGCCATTTGACTGGATAAATCCCATTTTCATTTAGCATGCATTTGAACAGGTGTACCTAATAAAGTCTCCAGTGAGTGCACCCATACGTAACAGCTATGCATAACTTAATATGTTTTGTTTCAGGAGCACTGCTCAGCATCGCCTTTGGCCAAACTCGCCAGTACTACTTTGTAAGCACGCCACAAACCTGGACAAATGCCCAGAGTGTCTGCAGACGTGACTACACTGACCTGGCCACTATAGAAAACATGGCCGATGTTGATGCTGTTCTCAGGACCACTTCAAACTATCCTGGTATTTTTTAGCTGTGGCTACTGTATATGTTTCAATATTTCAGATGCAGACCTCATTTCCTGAGACCAAAATATATTTCTTTTTATAAAGAGCTCATCAGGTCTGGAGAAATTCATAAATTAAATAAAGTCTTTTAAATCAAATAGCACATGCTTCACTGCAGCTCATTAATAATTTGAACCTGATTTTCAACAGGTCTGGCTTGGATAGGTCTCTATGATGAGTTAAATCACAGCTGGAAATGGTCCCTAAATGACAGCAGCTTCTATGGAGTTGGGGAATATACGTTCAGAAACTGGATATCTGGCTCACCCAATAATCTTGGGGGACAACAGTACTGTGTCAGGTTATTAAGTGACAACACCTACTTGGGTGGGTGGGATGACCGTCAGTGCTCAGACCTTAGACGATTTTTGTGTTACAATGGTAAGTTCTTTTTCTACTACAAATGAAAATATAACTAAAGTTTTTGTAATACATACTTACATAAAGTCTCCTGAACACCGATGTGTTGGTCATTAAATATTGAACCGAGTTTTTCATTGGATTTTGATCAGATTTTTTTGTTTTGATGTTTCTTGCTCTTGTCATGTAATTCTGGTTAATGCCACTTGATGGCGTCAGTTCCTCATTTTTCCAGCTGTTCATTCAGAAGCCATCTAAATACTCCTTGTTTTCCTGCAATCAGTTGTTAAATCTTTGCTTATTGCCGGTTCCTCACCATGTTGACTGTTTTGTTTTTTTGTGCCTTGGTTTTGTAATCAAAATGTTGCTGACATTTTGTCTGCATTTGGTTCCTTTCATCATCTGCAATGACACAATTGTTTACAAATGGTAAAATTTGCTATTAGAGATAGCTAACACTGTTTAATAACATGTTTTACCAAAGTGGCCTTCCTAACCCTGTTAAGTTTATTTTTCTTCCACTCATTTACAGGTACAGTAGAGGGCTCACCATCTTATTTTGTCAGTAACCAATTATTGAATTGGACTGAAGCGCAGCGATTTTGCAGAGAGAATTATATTGACCTTGCCAGGTAATAAAAACGCTATACATCTTATATCAAAACAAACTCTCAAGTAATATGTAATGCAGTATTACCTGCTCATGTATTTATGTCAGTTCAGCAATTCAGCAACACCTTGTTTGTGTGTGTTTTTTCTTTCCTTTCTGTGCTCTTTAATTATGTCTAATGATAGTCTAATGATATAAGAGTACTATGGAGTTATAAAATGTTTTCCAAAAGTTTCCAAACATTTCCATAGTTTGTCCATTACAACAACAAACGGCAACTTATTTTTTTTTTGGATTTTATAAACCAACACAAAGAAAGGCGTAATTGGGGAGTGGATGAAGATGGATACACAGTTTTCATGATTTGACAGAAACCTATAAAGTTTTGTGCACCTCTTTTATTCAGCTGTCCGGGTAATAGTTTGTAGAACAACCTTTTGCTGCAGTAAAATATCCAAGTCTTTGATACCCTGTCTTTACCAGCTTTGCAAATCTAGAAAGATAATTGTGTGTCTATTCTTCGTTGTAACATGTCTCAAGTGCAGTTTTATGAGATAGAGAGAATCTTTGAGCCACAATTTTTAAATCTGGCTGTAGCTTATAAATTGGGTTTAGGTTTGGACTTTGACTGGGGCATTCTAATGCATAAATAGTCAGTCAGTCAGTCAGTTGTTTTTTACCGCTTATTCCATAGTGGGTCGCAGGGGAGCTGGTGCCTATCTCCAGCAGTCTATGGGCGAGAGGCGGGGTACACCCTGGACAGGTTGCCAGCATAAATAGTCTTTAATCTAAACCAATCCATTATAATTCTGGCCGTAGGTTTACTGTTGCTGTCCTGCTGAAAGATGAACCTCCACAACAGTCCAAAGTCTTTTGCAACATATAGCAGGTTTCCTTACGGAACTGCTCTATATTTAGCTCCATCCATTTTCTCTTTAACTCTGTCCAACTCTGACCAGAACATCTTCTTCCAAATGTTTGCTTTGTCCCCAAATGTTAACCCCTGACTGACTTTACTTATTCATGGTTATAGAAAAAAAGGTAAAGTTGTGTTTTTTCTGTCAGATTCAACATTATGTAGAGATTGATAAATGGAATACAGTATATTGAATATAACATAAATATAAGTAGTTAGTATGGAAATTAGCAAAATTAGGCCTAATTTGGTAGGTCTTGGGTTGTCAAGTACTTCTAATAAAAACTTTGGTATGTTTAGAATATGCATCTCGGGGCATTAGGTGTATACTTACACAATCTTGGCTGTATGGTGGTATGAGGCGAATTCACAAAAATAGTCTACAAAGGGTTAAACAGTGGCTTTCTTCTTGCAACTAATAGCTGTCATGGCAACAGATTCTCCCACCTGAGCTGTGGATCACCGAAGCTCATCCAAAGTCACCATGGGCATCCTGGCTGGTTCTCTGATTAATACTCTCTTGGTCTGACCATGTGTTGGTAGGATTGTAGTTGTGTCACACTCTTTCCATTTTCAGATAGTGGAGTGAACTCTGAGAGTTTCAGCGTTTGGGAAATAATTTTATAACCTATCTCTGCATTAAACCTCTCCAACACTTTCTCCCTGACCTGTCTGCTGTGTCCCTCGGCCTTCAAGATGCTGTTTGTTTACTAATTTTCTCTAAAAAAAAAAAAAGGTTTTTTTATATATTTATACTGAAATTAAATTATAGGTGGACTGTATTTATGTGGCTTCTAAAAGAAGTTCATTACATTAGATTTTATTTAGAGGTGAAAGAATAGATGGAGCTCAATATAAATAGATGTCAAACTTCTCAGATTTAAACCAAAAAAAAGGTTTGTCCTTTTCTTTATGCTTTGCCATTATGTGCTACTTTACGACTGTCACATAAAATCCCAATAAAATATCCTGAAATTTGTGGATTAAATGTGAAAATATGTTAAAAACTTCAAGAGGTAATAATAATTTTCCAAAACAAGAAATGTTTCAGTCTACAGAACTTTACAATGAAGTTTTTCCTGTGTGTTTTTCTTTACTTGTTGTTAATGTAGTTCTTTCTTCACAGTATACGAAACCAGGCAGAAAATAATGATGTCAGAACTCTACTAGGTGGCATTGAAGTGTGGATTGGACTGTATCGGGAAAAACTATGGTCTGATAACAGCACCTCCCTGTTTCAACACTGGGTGACCGGTCAACCAGACACTGATTTTGCACAATGTGTTGCTGCTTCATTCAATGACATGGGAAAATGGTCTGATGAAGCCTGCACCCAGAGTTTGCCATTCATCTGTTACAAACCAAGTAATGTTTGTAATATAACTTGTTTTTTTTTTGTTTTGTTTTGTTTTTTTTAATAAGAAGAAAATATGTTAACACTTAAAAAAAACTAAAAGCTAAAAAACTAAAATTGTAAACTCATGGTTTAAGTTCCCAGTGAAACTTGCTGAAAACACAAAATAGGTTTTGTTTACAATCTTAAGGGCAAAGCATGTTTTTTTCCAGAGGGGGGCCTTTTAGCTCCACCAGTTTTCCATGGTTGAAGGGGACATTAGGGTTTTCAGTACAGTTGCAGTTTTCATTGTACAGAAAAATCTGAATATAAGGTTGGCAAATCACAAAATATGTCGGTAAAGCATGACTATTATGTTCCTAATGTGTTTCATGTAGTCTCTTTCTCACAGCTGGTTGTCCTTTTCTTATAGTCCTACCCAATGCTGAAGGTTTCAGAGCTTCAGAACAAAATGGGACGAGTATCACTTTGGAGTGGAAAAAAATCGGCAACATTACCAGCTTTGTTCTCCAGTTTAATGGCATAGAGATAGACATCAGCGCACAACATAGAGATGGACAAGTGAACCACACAGTCTCATCTCTGACTGCTGGAACTAAATACACATTCACTCTCTTTTCTGTTTTTGACTCTGTCAGAAGCAGCGGAGTCAGCATCATTGCAGCCACCGGTAAATTAACTAAGCAGTGAACATTTGTAGATAGAAAGTGAAAGTAGACAGATAATTTCTATTTTTTAGGTGTTGCCGTGTGAACCCTTTTTAATACCCCCTGGACAACTGCCTATATGGTCCATTCTAAAAATATCTGCTGGTCACATGGGTAATAGGTCCTAGAGGAAAACCCAGACATCTCTCTTCAGCTCATTTTGGGAAATTGTGAAGCATTCCCAGGCGGCAAGAGAAATATAATGTTGCCCATTCAGCTGTTGTGATCTGTTGGTTTTGAGTTGTGTCCCATCTTATTTCATTTTTTAAGTTATTTGACAATTTAGTTTTGCTCCTCTTCTCAGTCCTATCCTCTTCATAGCTGTGACATAGTCAGTTAGTTTACTCACCTTTATAGTATTCTCACCTGGTTCTTTGAGACGGTGTGATCAGTTGGTTGCTGCTTCCTCAGTTCAGTTTACCATTCAAATCAATAATTTATTTATGCTCCTCCCTTCCTCGTCTCTACTCATGAAACCACAGCAACACCAATCATCACACTGTCAAATTCACCGTGTCTTACTTGTAAAACCTACCACGAAATCCTCCAAAGAGAGGAGCTAAAGGGGCATCATATTAGAAGCCCAAACCAATTCAGCTGACTCTGTTTGATGTAGAGGAGCAGCAGCTTTATTGCTCCCTGTGAATGACAAAGCTCCTCACCTTATCTCAAAGGCTGAGCTCAAGAACCATTTTGTTTGTCAAGATGCAAGTCTCGAGACATTCAAATATCACCACTAATTAAGTGAAGGTAGGGTAAATATTATGGCAATCGCAAAAACAACATTGGGTAAATTAATAACATTGAAAATGACATATTTATCATTGGTATGCCACTGGGCATATTTGCATGCTTAGTTGAGCTGTTGAGAAAATAATTTTCTTGACCACTTCCAATGAGATATTTCAAAGCAACCATTCCATTACAGCTCCTGAAAATGCAGAAGCATTCCGAACATCAGCACAAGATGAGACCAGCATCACTCTGCAGTGGAATAAAGTCAACAACAACGTCAGCTTTGTTCTCCAGTTTAATGGCACAGAAACGAACATCAGTGCACCAGATGGAGATGGACCAGTAACTCACACAGTCTCATCTCTCACTGCTGGAGCTAGATACACATTCACTCTCTTCTCTGTGTTTGAGAACATCAGAAGCAGTGGAGTCAGCATTGCTGCAGTGACTGGTAAGATATTTGATTTCATTAAAGCTTTGAAATGTTTCACAGTTATTGTTGTTGTTGGAGAGTTCTGATTTGAAATCTGAATGTCTCACCTTGGAGAAACTGTTGCATGCATTAATCTCAACAGTCAAAGGAAGAAAATAAATCTGGTAGTCAGAATCTAAGACTTTTTGTTGAATAATTTCTAATCGTATTGTTCTTAATAGCTCCTAAAAATGCTGAAGGCTTCAGAGCATCAAAACAAGATGGGACCAGCATCACTCTGCAGTGGAATAAAGTCAACAACAACGTCAGCTTTGTTCTCCAGTTTAACGGCACAGAGACAAACATCAGTGCACCAGATGGAGATGGACCAGTGAACCATACAGTCTCATCTCTCACTGCTGGAAATAAATATACATTCATACTCTACCATGTGTTTATGAATGTTAGAAGCAGTGCTGTAAACATCACCGTTGCTACTGGTAAGATAACTCTTAGCTTTACACTAAACACATGTTTTCTATTTACTTTATAGATTATGACCCAGTTCCTTTCTGCTGTTGATAAAATCCAGTGAGCCACAGATATTCATATTGATAGCAACACTTTGTTTTAGTCTTAAAGAACTAGAGACATTCGTGGTTAAAGGATGAAAAATGACTTACAGTGTCTACATACATATTCTTTGTCCACTTGCTGAAATAATTTAATCAGAGACTTCAGGAGCATCTCTTATATGAGGTTGTGTATTATGCAACAAGGTTGAAAATCCTACTTTGTTTTGTTTTGGCAGCATATCTGAAAAGTTCACTCGAATCCTTCTTTCTTTCATTGTATGAAATCTAAACGTATTTTGCTTTTCATGACCAGACTTGTTTCCTATACTAATATTCAATGAATTGATGTTTCTTCCTTATGTTTCCTATTTAGCTTAGTCATTAGTTGGCTTAATATAGTATAACATTTTTACTAGTTTCATGTATTATGTGTTAAATTTAAAACTTTAGAGGCTGAGAATTTCAAACATATTTCATTTAGTAATTGACTGTACTTTTGTCTCAGCTCCCTTTAAATGCTGAAGGGTTCAGAGCATCAAGACAAGATGAGACCAGCATCACTCTGCAGTGGAAAAAGTCAACAACAACACCAGCTTTGTTCTCCAGTTTAACGGCACAGAGACATTCATCAGTTCACCAGATGGAGATGGACTAGTGAACCATACAGTCTTGTCTCTCACTGCTGCAACTAGATATACATTCACTCTCTTCTCTGTGTTTGAGAACCTCAGCAGCAGTGGAAGTCAGCATTGCTGCAGTGAACTGGTAAAAATATTTGATTTCATTGAAGCTTTGAAATGTTTCCACAGTAGTGATGTTGTTGGAGAGTTCTGATTTGAAATCTGAATGTCTCACCTTGGGGAAAAACTGTTGCATGCATTAATCTCAACAGTCAAAGGAAGAAAAATAAATCTGGTAGGGCTCGGCCAGGCGTTCCCAGCAGACCCTCACTATGCGCTTGGGCCTGCCAAGTCTGTCCGGCTTTCTCCTCCTCCCGCGGATCCAACTCACCACCAGGTGGTGATCAGTGGACAGCTCAGCCCCTCTCTTCACCCGAGTGTCCAAAACATGCGGGCGAAGGTCTGATGATACGACAACAAAGTCGATCATTGACCTCCTGCCTAGGGTGTCCTGGTGCCAAGTGCACTGATGGACACCCTTATGCTTGAACATGGTGTCCATTATGGACAATAACAAAACACCGCTCGGATTCAGATCGGGGAGGCCATTCCTCCCGATCACGCCTCTCCAGGTGTCACTGTCGTTTCCCACGTGGGCGTTGAAGTCCCCCAGCAGAATAATGGAGTCCCAGGAGGGGCACTATCCAGCACCCCCGACAGGGACACCAAGAAGGCCGGGTACTCCGCACTACCGCTCGGCCCGTAGGCCGATGCCACCCTCTCATCCACCCGGGGTAAACCCCAACACGAGACGGCTGAGCTGGGGGGCAACAAGCAAACCCACCCCAGCCCGCCGCCTCTCCCCGTGGGCCACTCCAGAGTAGAAGAGAATCCAGCCCCTCTCAAGGAGATGGTTCCAGAGCCCACGCTGTGCATGGAGGCGAGCCCGACTATTTCTAGTCGATATCTCTCGACCTCCCGCACAAGCTCAGGCTCCTTCCCCCCCAGCGAGGTAACATTCTACGTCCCTAGAGCCAGCCTAAGCATCCGGGGATTGGGCCGCTGAGGTCTCCACCTTCGTCCGCCACCCAATCCTCTTTGCACCGGTCCTCACGGTTCCCCTGCAGATGGTGGGCCCACTGGGGGATGGCCTCGCATCTCTCGTTCGGGCTTGGCCCGGCCGGGTCCCGCGAGGAGCAACCGGCCACCAGGCGCTCTCCGACGAGTCCCGACCCCAGGCCTGGCTCCAGGGTGGGACCCCGGCTCCGCCGTACCGGGCGACATAACGTGTCTCGATATATTTGTCCTCATGAAGGATTCTTGTTACCGCTCTTTGTCTGACCCATCACCTAGAGCCTGTTTGCCATGGGAGACCCTACCAGGGGCATTTAAGCCCCAGACAACATAGCCTCTAGGATCATTTGAACACTCAAACCCCTCCACCACGTTAAGGTGGCGGTTCAAGGAGGGGAACGGTAAATTATTTAAGGAAATATCTTTGAAAGGAACCAAATTTTTCTGGAGAAATGGGGCTTAATGGTGTTTTACTTAGTTATCAAATTTAGTTATCAAATTTAGTAAAATGATGTTAGGGACATTATTTACTGGATTGAAAAACTAAACCGTTCTGGGTAAATATTCTTTACGTGTCTTAGGCTGTTGGCAGTTAAGCTAACAAAGGAGGGCTGATAGCTTGGCATCCAGAATCAAACACATACCTTTAAAATACCAGGGTCAATAAAAGGGTTAAAATGCATAAGCGCGGACGGCGCGTTATGAGCAACCTTCTGTGTTTAAAATCACCCTTTAAATAAAGTTTGTCTTAACTTTAAAAACACATAAACACAGAACACAAAGCTGATCACGTGTGCTGCTGAAAGCCTGCTATCACTAAGATAGCAGTTTCACACAAACAAAACCAAACTTCATAAAAAATGAAAACGTTCAGATCATTTCATCCTAACTCTTTCTATTATTCTCTCTGCCCAAAACCTAACCTCTGACCATGCTGAGGAAAAGATGTCCGGGCAGCGAAGTTTGAAGAGGTGTCCACAGTCAACAAGCGGTTAGCTTTCGGCTAACCTCGGTAGCCTCGGGGCTGTAGCTGGACGTTCGATCTGTGACAAAGGGTTAGCTCCGTAGCTGGGCGTTGCAAGACGGCTTGTTCTGTCCGTCAACCAGCTGTTCATTACCGTAACCACGGTGATGCGGGCCGTTTGTCCTCCTCTCAGGCAAGGAAAACCGATTCACTCGGCTTGTAGAGACGCCGTCTCTGCTGTGACTTCTTTGAGACCGTTGCTCCTGCAGGCCTCAAGGAAGAAAGTCAAGCCAGGCGTGTACCTTAACTCACGTTTTTGATGAATGAATACTGGGTACACAAACAGTTATTCAGTCATACTCAACTTTTGCATATGATCGGTGATCATATGACACTCTTGGATCCAGTTTGAAGAGTTTATGTCTTTTTGCCAGCAAAAGACTTCAGCACGCCGTGTCTGCTCCTTGTCCGATGGTCAACCGGCTTGGAGAGATCGGGCCATTGGAAAGGGGGTGTTTTTATACAGCCAGTGGCCAGTGGGAAGTCTGCTGTTACCCCCTTTTCCCCTTCTGAAGTTGTGCTAAAAGTCTGTTAAATGCAATTTATTTTGACAACTCCAGAAATGTGTATACAGGAGTTTTAATGTTGAAATCCATGGTCCCAACATTGTCATTAATTTCAAATATTGTGTAAACCCATGTATTAAATGATCCAATATGAGGATCCAATTCAGGAGTAATGTTGCTTTTGCAGTACCACCAAATTATAAAATTTATTTCCATCCACTAGAGTAGTGTTCTTCAACCAAAGCACAACCACTTGAGTTTTAAAGATTGGACAAAGCTTTCAGATTATTTCCTAGTGAATAAAAATCTAATTATTCATGAGTCTTCAGGTGTGTTTAAATTGTTTCATGAGAATCTCACCATTCGTGCTAAACAAGCATGTCCTGCCAAAGTAGCACAAGTTGTACTCACATCACATGGAAGAAAATGGATATCTGGCCCTTAATTGCTTTTATAAATAGTTCATGTGTTTGGATAAGGCATTTTACCAGCAAATATACTAGTTTGGAAAGAGTATCAAAAAACTTCTTTTGTTTTAGCTCCTGAAAATGCTGAAAGCTTCAGAGCATCAAGACAAGATGAGACCAGCATCACTCTGCAGTGGAATAAAGTCAACAACAACACCAGCTTTGTTCTCCAGTTTAGCGGCACAGAGACATTCATCAGTTCACCAGATGGAGATGGACCAGTAACTCACACAGTCTCATCTCTCACTGCTGCAACTAGATATACATTCACTCTTTTCTCTGTGTTTGAGAACATCAGAAGCAGTGGAGTCAGCATTACTGCAGTGACTGGTAAGATATTTACTTTCATTAAAGTTTTGAAATGTTTCACAGTTAGTGATGTTGTTGGAGAGTTCTGACTTGAAATCTGAACGTCTCACATTGGAACGACTGTTACATGCATTAATCATAAAAGTTAAAAGCACAGAATAATTTCTATTGTCAGAATCTGAGACTCTATGTTGAATAATTTCTAATCGTATTGTTCTTAATAGCTCCTGAAAATGCTAAAGGCTTCAGAGCATCAAAACAAGATGAGACCAGCATCACTCTGCAGTGGAATAAAGTCAACAACAACGTCAGCTTTGTTCTCCAGTTTAACGGCACAGAGACAAACATCAGTGCACCAGATGGAGATGGACCAGTGAACCATACAGTCTCATCTCTCACTGGTGGAACTAAATATACGTTCATACTCTACCATGTGTTTATGAATGTTAGAAGCAGTGCTGTAAACATCAGCGTTGCTACTGGTAAAATAACTCTTAGCTTTACACTAAACACATGTCTTCTATGTACTTTATAGATTATGACCCAGTTCCTTTCTGCTGTTGATAAAATCCAGTGAGCCACAGATATTCATATTGATAGCAACACTTTGTTTTAGTCTTAAAGAACTAGAGACATTCGTGGTTAAAGGATGAAAAATGACTTACAGTGTCTACATACATATTCTTTGTCTACTTGCTGAAATAATTTAATCAGAGACTTCAGGAGCATCTCTTATATGAGGTTGTGTATTATGCAACAAGGTTGAAATTCCTACTTTGTTTTGTTCTGGCAGCATATCTGAAAAGTTCACTCGAATCCTTCTTTCTTTCATTGTATGAAATCTAAACGTATTTTGCTTTTCATGACCAGACTTGTTTCCTATACTAATATTCAATGAATTGATGTTTCTTCCTTATGTTTCCTATTTAGCTTAGTCATTAGTTGGCTTAATATAGTATAACATTTTTACTAGTTTCATGTATTATGTGTTAAATAAAACTATTAGAGGCTGAGAATTTCAAACATATTTCATTTAGTAATTGACTGTACTTTTGTCTCAGCTCCTTTAAATGCTGAAGGCTTCAGAGCATCAAGACAAGATGAGACCAGCATCACTCTGCAGTGGAATAAAGTCAACAACAACACCAGCTTTGTTCTCCAGTTTAACGGCACAGAGACATTCATCAGTTCACCAGATGGAGATGGACTAGTGAACCATACAGTCTTGTCTCTCACTGCTGCAACTAGATATACATTCACTCTCTTCTCTGTGTTTGAGAACATCAGCAGCAGTGGAGTCAGCATTGCTGCAGTGACTGGTAAGATATTTGATTTCATTGAAGCTTTGAAATGTTTCACAGTTAGTGATGTTGTTGGAGAGTTCTGATTTGAAATCTGAATGTCTCACCTTGGAGAAACTGTTGCATGCATTAATCTCAACAGTCAAAGGAAGAAAATAAATCTGGTAGGGCTCGGCCAGGCGTTCCCAGCAGACCCTCACTATGCGCTTGGGCCTGCCAAGTCTATCCGGCTTTCTCCTCCTCCAGCGGATCCAACTCACCACCAGGTGGTGATCAGTGGACAGCTCAGCCCCTCTCTTCACCCGAGTGTCCAAAACATGCGGCCGAAGGTCTGATGATACGACAACAAAGTCGATCATTGACCTCCTGCCTAGGGTGTCCTGGTGCCAAGTGCACTGATGGACACCCTTATGCTTGAACATGGTGTCCATTATGTACAATAACAAAACACCGCTCGGATTCAGATCGGGGAGGCCATTCCTCCCGATCACGCCTCTCCAGGTGTCACTGTCGTTTCCCACGTGGGCGTTGAAGTCCCCCAGCAGAATAATGGAGTCCCCAGGAGGGGCACTATCCAGCACCCCCGACAGGGACACCAAGAAGGCCGGGTACTCCGCACTACCGCTCGGCCCGTAGGCCGATGCCACCCTCTCATCCACCGGGGTAAACCCCAACACGAGACGGCTGAGCTGGGGGGCAACAAGCAAACCCACCCCAGCCCGCCGCCTCTCCCCGTGGGCCACTCCAGAGTAGAAGAGAATCCAGCCCCTCTCAAGGAGATGGGTTCCAGAGCCCACGCTGTGCATGGAGGCGAGCCCGACTATTTCTAGTCGATATCTCTCGACCTCCCGCACAAGCTCAGGCTCCTTCCCCCCCAGCGAGGTAACATTCTACGTCCCTAGAGCCAGCCTAAGCATCCGGGGATTGGGCCGCTGAGGTCTCCACCTTCGTCCGCCACCCAATCCTCTTTGCACCGGTCCCTCACGGTTCCCCCTGCAGATGGTGGGCCCACTGGGGGATGGCCTCGCATCTCTCGTTCGGGCTTGGCCCGGCCGGGTCCCGCGAGGAGCAACCCGGCCACCAGGCGCTCTCCGACGAGTCCCGACCCCAGGCCTGGCTCCAGGGTGGGACCCCGGCTCCGCCGTACCGGGCGACATAACGTGCCTCGATATATTTGTCCTCATGAAGGATTCTTGTTACCGCTCTTTGTCTGACCCATCACCTAGAGCCTGTTTGCCATGGGAGACCCTACCAGGGGCATTTAAGCCCCAGACAACATAGCCTCTAGGATCATTTGAACACTCAAACCCCTCCACCACGTTAAGGTGGCGGTTCAAGGAGGGGAACGGTAAATTATTTAAGGAAATATCTTTGAAAGGAACCAAATTTTTCTGGAGAAATGGGGCTTAATGGTGTTTACTTAGTTATCAAATTTAGTTATCAAATTTAGTAAAATGATGTTAGGGACATTATTTACTGGATTGAAAAACTAAACCGTTCTGGGTAAATATTCTTTACGTGTCTTAGGCTGTTGGCAGTTAAGCTAACAAAGGAGGCTGATAGCTTGGCATCCAGAATCAAACACATACCTTTAAAATACCAGGGTCAATAAAAGGGTTAAAATGCATAAGCGCGGACGGCGCGTTATGAGCAACCTTCTGTGTTTAAAATCACCCTTTAAATAAAGTTTGTCTTAACTTTAAAAACACATAAACACAGAACACAAAGCTGATCACGTGTGCTGCTGAAAGCCTGCTATCACTAAGATAGCAGTTTCACACAAACAAAACCAAACTTCATAAAAAATGAAAACGTTCAGATCATTTCATCCTAACTCTTTCTATTATTCTCTCTGCCCAAAACCTAACCTCTGACCATGCTGAGGAAAAGATGTCCGGGCAGCGAAGTTTGAAGAGGTGTCCACAGTCAACAAGCGGTTAGCTTTCGGCTAACCTCGGTAGCCTCGGGCTGTAGCTGGACGTTCGATCTGTGACAAAGGGTTAGCTCCGTAGCTGGGCGTTGCAAGACGGCTTGTTCTGTCCGTCAACCAGCTGTTCATTACCGTAACCACGGTGATGCGGGCCGTTTGTCCTCCTCTCAGGCAAGGAAAACCGATTCACTCGGCTTGTAGAGACGCCGTCTCTGCTGTGACTTCTTTGAGACCGTTGCTCCTGCAGGCCTCAAGGAAGAAAGTCAAGCCAGGCGTGTACCTTAACTCACGTTTTTGATGAATGAATACTGGGTACACAAACAGTTATTCAGTCATACTCAACTTTTGCATATGATCGGTGATCATATGACACTCTTGGATCCAGTTTGAAGAGTTTATGTCTTTTTGCCAGCAAAAGACTTCAGCACGCCGTGTCTGCTCCTTGTCCGATGGTCAACCGGCTTGGAGAGATCGGGCCATTGGAAAGGGGGTGTTTTTATACAGCCAGTGGCCAGTGGGAAGTCTGCTGTTACCCCCCTTTTCCCCTTCTGAAGTTGTGCTAAAAGTCTGTTAAATGCAATTTATTTTGACAACTCCAGAAATGTGTATACAGGAGTTTTAATGTTGAAATCCATGGTCCCAACATTGTCATTAATTTCAAATATTGTGTAAACCCATGTATTAAATGATCCAATATGAGGATCCCAATTCAGGAGTAATGTTGCTTTTGCAGTACCACCAAATTATAAAATTTATTTCCATCCACTAGAGTAGTGTTCTTCAACCAAAGCACAACCACTTGAGTTTTAAAGATTGGACAAAGCTTTCAGATTATTTCCTAGTGAATAAAAATCTAATTATTCATGAGTCTTCAGGTGTGTTTAAATTGTTTCATGAGAATCTCACCATTCGTGCTAAACAAGCATGTCCTGCCAAAGTAGCACAAGTTGTACTCACATCACATGGAAGAAAATGGATATCTGGCCCTTAATTGCTTTTATAAATAGTTCATGTGTTTGGATAAGGCATTTTACCAGCAAATATACTAGTTTGGAAAGAGTATCAAAAACTTCTTTTGTTTTAGCTCCTGAAAATGCTGAAAGCTTCAGAGCATCAAGACAAGATGAGACCAGCATCACTCTGCAGTGGAATAAAGTCAACAACAACACCAGCTTTGTTCTCCAGTTTAGCGGCACAGAGACATTCATCAGTTCACCAGATGGAGATGGACCAGTAACTCACACAGTCTCATCTCTCACTGCTGCAACTAGATATACATTCACTCTTTTCTCTGTGTTTGAGAACATCAGAAGCAGTGGAGTCAGCATTACTGCAGTGACTGGTAAGATATTTACTTTCATTAAAGTTTTGAAATGTTTCACAGTTAGTGATGTTGTTGGAGAGTTCTGACTTGAAATCTGAACGTCTCACATTGGAACGACTGTTACATGCATTAATCATAAAAGTTAAAAGCACAGAATAATTTCTATTGTCAGAATCTGAGACTCTATGTTGAATAATTTCTAATCGTATTGTTCTTAATAGCTCCTGAAAATGCTAAAGGCTTCAGAGCATCAAAACAAGATGAGACCAGCATCACTCTGCAGTGGAATAAAGTCAACAACAACGTCAGCTTTGTTCTCCAGTTTAACGGCACAGAGACAAACATCAGTGCACCAGATGGAGATGGACCAGTGAACCATACAGTCTCATCTCTCACTGGTGGAACTAAATATACATTCATACTCTACCATGTGTTTATGAATGTTAGAAGCAGTGCTGTAAACATCACCGCTGCTACTGGTAAGATAACTCTTAACTTTACACTAAACACATGTCTTCTATGTACTTTATAGATTATGACCCAGTTCCTTTCTGCTGTTGATAAAATCCAGTGAGCCACAGATATTCATATTGATAGCAACACTTTGTTTTAGTCTTAAAGAACTAGAGACATTCGTGGTTAAAGGATGAAAAATGACTTACAGTGTCTACATACATATTCTTTGTCTACTTGCTGAAATAATTTAATCAGAGACTTCAGGAGCATCTCTTATATGAGGTTGTGTATTATGCAACAAGGTTGAAATTCCTACTTTGTTTTGTTTTGGCAGCATAACTTTTTTTGTTTTGGCGGCATATCTGAAAAGTTCACTCGAATCCTTCTTTCTTGCATTGTATAATATCTGAACGTATTTTGCTTTTCATAACCGGACTTGTTTCCTATACTAGAATTCAATGAATTGATGTTTCTTCCTTATGTTTCCTATTTAGCTTAGTCATTAGTTGGCTTAATATAGTATAACATTTTTACTAGTTTCATGTATTATATGTTAAAAAAACTTTTAGAGGCTGAGAATTTCAAACATAATTCATTTAGTAATTGACTGTACTTTTGTCTCAGCTCCTTTAAATGCTGAAGGCTTCAGAGCATCAAGACAAGATGAGACCAGCATCACTCTGCAGTGGAATAAAGTCAACAACAACACCAGCTTTGTTCTCCAGTTTAACGGCACAGAGACATTCATCAGTTCACCAGATGGAGATGGACCAGTAACTCACACAGTCTCATCTCTCACTGCTGGAACTAGATACACATTCTCTCTCTTCTCTGTGTTTGAGAACGTTAGAAGCAGTGGAGTACAACTCCCAGCTGTTACTGGTAGGATAATGAAAATAAAATCATCACACATGTTGTAGGACACGCATTAAGTCTTGATCACTTTAGTTCTTCTGGCTCAAGGAACAATAAGAACTTAAAAATGTTCAAAATACTTACAGCTATATTAGTGGTAAAAATAGAGGCATTTAACAGAGACGATCTTCTAGAGGAATGAGATGCTAACAGGTGCTCATCTTTGCACCACAGGCAGAATGTTTCAGTGACACAACCCCAAAAGTTCTTCTTTTATGCAATGAATACCCAGTCTCCCTATTTTTATTAATTTTTATTAGGATCATCTTGCATTTAAATTCAGTATTGCAACTTCTTTGTGTATTTTCCATCTCTTGCATTTTTACCAGGTTTTAACTTAAATTCCTGCCCTAAGTGTATTAATTTCTACCTCCTCTTTTTAATTGACACACTATTTCTGCTCTCAGCTGCGATTACATGATTACCTTCCTCAGGCTATCCCAGGGGTAAACACTCAGCACATGCTTTATATATTCAACAACAGATTGTGTATGCATTCATTCACACAAACAGTGACACATGGATAATACACACACCTAATGCAGCAGTCATTCATAAGAATGCTTTTGTTCCAAGGGTTCATCTACATCACACATATGAAAAATGTGTGTATGGGTTTCTTCAGTAACTGTAAATTTACTTTCCATTTTAATGGCAGCAACATGTTTGATATAAAATTATAATGGGTTCATGATGTATTTTTAGGCTAGTTTGTGCTGAACTGACTATCCCAGGTTTTATTGCTTTCTCTGACAGTTCCTCAAAATATAGAAGACTTCAGAACATCAGGACAAAATGAGACCAGCATCACTCTGCAGTGGAATAAAATCAACAACAATACCAGCTTTGTTCTCCAGTTTAATGGTTTAGAGAGATACATCAGTGCACCAGATGGAGATGGACCAGTAACGTACACAGTCTCATCTCTCACTGCTGGAACTAGATATACATTCACTCTCTTCTCTGTGTTTGAGAACATGAGAAGCCGTGGAGTCAGCACTATCACAGTCACTGGTAAGATCCTCCTGACCATTGTGTCATAAATCTGTCCATTCTTTTTTCTTTTTTATCTTTACTTACAACATGCAAAGCCAATTAACCTGTGGTTCACTCCTTAAACCTGATTTCATATATAGCCTTTTAGCACTATACTCTAAAGGTATTTTAACCTGAAATAATGGCATTTAAAATTAGTTCATTAACAGCTGGGATAGTTTTAATATGGATGTAGTAAAAAAAAACAAAAACAATCTACAGCAAAGTAAATTATTGTATAACCAGAAATGTAGATATGGTGGTGATCTGTTTGTAATTTGGGTATCATTTTTCCAGCTCCTTCAAATGCAAAAGGCTTCAGACCATCAGCACAAAATGAGACCAGCATCACTCTGCAGTGGAACAAAGTCAACAACTACACCAGCTTTGTTCTCCAGTTTAACGGCACAGAGACATTCATCAGTTCACCAGATGGAGATGGACTAGTGAACCATACAGTCTTGTCTCTCACTGCTGCAACTAGATATACATTCACTCTCTTCTCTGTGTTTGAGAACATCAGCAGCAGTGGAGTCAGCATTGCTGCAGTGACTGGTAAGATATTTGATTTCATTGAAGCTTTGAAATGTTTCACAGTTAGTGATGTTGTTGGAGAGTTCTGACTTGAAATCTGAACGTCTCACATTGGAACGACTGTTACATGCATTAATCATAAAAGTTAAAAGCACAGAATAATTTCTATTGTCAGAATCTGAGACTCTATGTTGAATAATTTCTAATCGTATTGTTCTTCTTAGCTCCTGAAAATGCTGAAGGCTTCAGGGCATCAAAACAAGATGAGACCAGCATCACTCTGCAGTGGAATAAAGTCAACAACAACACCAGCTTTGTTCTCCAGTTTAACGGCACAGAGACATTCATCAGTTCACCAGATGGAGATGGACCAGTAACTCACACAGTCTCATCTCTCACTGCTGGAACTAGATACACATTCACTCTCTTCTCTGTGTTTGAGAACGTCAGAAGCAGTGGATTCAGCATCCTTGCAGCTACTGGTAAGAACGTTAACCTCATCATGATGCAACAGATCTACTTATTATTAGTCATGAATTGAAAGTTTCAGTGGTTTTAATGGCTTGAATTTCATTGTAGCTCTTTGTCAATGATGATTTGTCAATGACCCTGGAAACTGTTGTTTAAAGTCTTCTTTGTAGCACCCTCAATCATTATGTGCTAAGCAGTATCTTTCCGTTGTTCCTCAATCAATTTTCATTTTAATGTAGGTTAGTTTATATGTTTGTATGTTGGGATTAAAATTAAGGAAAAGGATCTGAAATCAAACTCAAATGTTTTTCTTTCTTTTTATATCAACAAAAAACATGACATTCATTTGACCAACAAACAGGTCCAAGTGAGTAAATTAATTTGTTGTCTTTTCTTGCTTTTTCTTTTTTTTATTTAAATATTGATATTTTTATTTAGAAATATTTGAGTTGCAGACATTTATATTTTATGTAAAAACAATTATTATATTATGCTTTATGCAATTTATTGGATTTCTATCATGTTATAACATTTTATTTTATTTAGAATTGTGTATTTTCTTGTCAACAGACTATGTTTTGTCAGTGAACTTGAGGTTAAGGCGTCGCAGCACAATGTCACAATCAGAGGTTGAAGATGCGTTGGTAGAGGTGAGACCAGTATCACTTTCAACTTTTTGACTTTATTTGATGTTTATGTCTTTATTACCCTTTGACCCATGTATATTTGTGTTTTTAAATCCAGCTCTTCAGAAAATATAATTTGCCGTCACAGTTTTCAATGAAAATAGTTTCTTCAAAACCATGAATCCACTGGAAGAGTCAAATGACGGAGAATTTATCATCAACATTATTTTTTCTTTTCCATAATATAACATCTAAACTGGTTTAGATTATGTACAAATTTTGAAATTGATGAATCTTGTCATTTACAGTTTTTCTCTGGCGGGACATTTTTAACTGTTTTTGTTAATCAAAACTTCACTTAAGATTTTGTTAGATTGTCATAGGTCATGTATGTACATATGTTTTGTGATTTTGTTGCCTTTAAATAAAGTTTTGGGATATATGAATTGTTTACTTTGTCCCAGAAAAAATGACCAGAGGAAATACTAAAAATCTAGATGCAAAAGCCTGAAAAAACAGACGTGTGTGTGATGTTACACACAAATCACAGGCCAGAATGAACCTTGGTTTTGAAGTCCGTGTACGGTACACTTTTGGTATATTTCAATCAATAGAAACAAACAAATATTGACATTTGTTTCATTTGTTCAACAGTAAACCAATAATCTTTAACCTTTCAGACAACAATTTGACTTTAACAATATGTTCTAGCATTTAAAAAGTGGCCTGAACTGAGAGAACATTTGGTTTAATATTGTTAATTAATGAAAACATTTCACAACTATAAAACCCCTTGAAAATGGTCAGTGTTGTTCTTGAATATTTGAATATGACTGTGCCAACATTCTATTATAAAATAAGTGCTTTAATTATTTTGGAGATGTTTTAATGAACAGTCTATCTGGTGTACAAGTTGTACTTGATTGCAATGCACGGGCACACTTGAGGGTGAAAACACAGATGGACACCCCCTCTTGACAAGAGCTGGTGTGTGGTTGCATTTTTACTGTTACCAAAACTCTCATGGTATTTGAGGCTGGTTGAATGCTTTAGGCAGCTGGATTTTCACCTTAGCTGAATTTTGATCAAACCACAGATGTTTACATTCATCTGAGTAATTACATTCAGCTTAGAGTGAGCATTGTAGCTTAATTCTGTTGGAAAATGTTGACAAAAAGCCTTGGTTCGGTCCACCTTTCTTTCTCTATCCTAACTATAGCTTAAAGAAAAACCTTTAAAGTTAACTAATGTGCCACATTATGTGCTGCATACTCCAAGTCCTAAGCAAAATAAAAATATGAAGCTACAAAACTCCATGTCCCTTCCCAGTTAGTAACACTTTGTTAATAAATACAGCTTCACAGCCAAAAATAACAAATACTCATGTTACTGGGGACAAAAAAGTAGGCCTATTATATCGATAATGGAAACAAAAGCTTACTTAGTAAATGTATGATGCATTCAAATGAAAAAGGTTTAAAAAAGCATGTCCCCTCTGCCAGAGAAGAATATTATAAAAGAAAGGACATTAGGGATACACAAAGAACTGAATAAATACCACAAAAGAAGAAATGAAGTGTTCCAGGGGCACTATGGGGTGTTTTCATGCTCATTATTAATTACAACAAAGAACAGCAATAACTATGCTCTGAGCTACTCCTAAATAGTCTAATAGGCTATTTAAGCTTCTCTTGAATAGCCCAAGTCTCTACCTTTTGGCCCTGAAAACCAACCAACTTACACTTTGAAGGAAACTCATCTCAGCTGTTTCTATGGACAGTCTCATTTAGTCAGTCTTTACTTACAGGTTCATTGCTGTAGGCAAGGACTGGGAGATATTTTTGGCATGGCTTTGTATTTGTTTTTGCTCTAAATATGTGAAGTCAATCTTCAACCTGCAGGAACAAATACAACCAGCCAGTAATCCATGGGCTCTTTTGACAAAGCACATTGTAAACTCATTGTAAGGTCTTGAAAATGGGTGTAAACAATATTTTATGTTGTCTCACAAAGGAATCCAGTCAGAAAAAACAACACTCACATTTCATTTTCACTTTTCCATATCAAATGACAGGAATAAAGATTTCACCTTTTCAAACCTGTTCCATTTTAAAACCCTCCCCATTTGCGTCACATAACACACAGCTTGAGGCAGCTGCAATGAACTGTATAATATGTATAAAACTTACACCATTAATCTGAACCAGTAAGAGTTAATTGTTATTCACTTTAACTAAAAACTGTAATCTTTGGCAGCTGAGCTCAGAATAAGAATAAGAATACACTATAAAAGTGAGGGATTTTGTACATATTTACAGATTAAGTTTTTTGAGTCATTGATTTGCTGTTGCATTTTTTTAATTGATCTCTCCAAGAAAATATATATATTTTCTAAAGATATGTTACTTCATAAAATGTAAAACATAAAATCAATCCGTCAATGAACGAGCCAATGTCATAGTGGTAGAAACTTGCTTTTGTTGTTGCTTGTTAAAAATAAAGTACAGTCAGGCCCCTTTGGTTTGGCTCACACATTATCCACTGGTGTTTGTATTTTGTTTTTTTTCTGTTTGTTGAGGCTAATATGGGTGCAATCTGTACTAACTAGCTCACTAGTATTATAATGTAGACTTATTTATTAAGAATATGTTTTATAGGGTCAATTTTAAAATGTTCTTATATTGCTGGTTTATGTCACTCACGTTTCCCTAATCATAGGGTTTAGTCTCTCACCACTACAGAGCCGGAGTCACTAGGAAAGCCAAATCGATCCTTGCCAACCCAAATCATTCTGTTTATCACAACAGGTTGCTACCATCTGTCAGAAGATACATGGTACGGAAGGACCAAACAAAACGGTATAAATGCTTCTCATGCCTGTTAGTATTGACCTTCTTAACCCAATAGAAAAGGTTATCTTGGGGCGCAGCATGTCACGTAGCAGTAGAGATTGTGACCCATATATGGAGGTTTCAACACAGCTCTCCCTGGTTTAAGTCCTGACCCCGGTGACTTGTGCTGTCCACATATGTGGACATAATTTTTTCATCCTCACTGTTGCTCATATAACTAAACATGGATTTGGAAAAGCAAAGTTAGCAAAGAAAAAACAACATATCCAAAAATTCTTGAAATTTATATGTTTAATTTTTGCTTTGATGCCAAAGAACGTATGCATTTCATCAACTGATGCTTAGTTGGTACCCAGTTATACAGTAGTTAGTGCTGTAGGCTTGGAATATTATACATTTAGTTTCATTACATTTTTATCAATACATTGGTTTACATGTCCAGTGTGGTCCAGCCTTCCTTGTCTATCACAGTGTCCTCCTTAGGTTTACACTGGGTAAGATTTGGGCTGAACTGAGCATCTCTCCAGTGCACTCCACAACCTGCAGAAAAAGAATCGGAATGGACAAATAAATAAAAGTTTTTTTAATGTACTCATAGGAGGGAATCACTGAGGTGTATTGTCAGAGGTGAAACAACAAGTACAATGTTTGGAGATGTCCTTGAAAGGGGAAGTCCTGGTGTTGGCTCTTCAGGGTGATCTTTTGAGCCATCGGACTCAACCTTCGTAGTTCAACCTGTGTGAAATGATCAGACTGAACAATAACCTGTAGACGAGTGTTGTAAATTAGCCACCTCCAATATTACTGTGATGTTTTTATAAAACAAATTAAACAATACCTAACTACTAGCTCACCATAAATTTCACCACAGAGACACTTACATTCTCAACTGGCTTTAGTGGGCTGTGGAATGGGGTCTTCATTTCCACTGTTCTACTCTTCACTGCTTGTTGGCTTCTCCTGTTGAGGATGTTAATCAGCATCCTCCATCAATGGGTTCATCAATGTCAGCAATTGCCTCAAATATCAATTCCAGTGTTTTTGACAGAAGAATAGCCTCTGTAAATTATACATTGAGAAAAAATTATATTTTATTCAAGCAAAACATTCAAACATCCAATGTCACAGTTGTAAACCATACTAAACTAATTTTTCCATATAAATCTTTCCAAACTACATTTTCAGAATTAGATTTTTGCAAACACTAAGCAAAAATTAGTACTTTTTAACCAAAGGCCTACCATCCACATTTGTGGTTAAGGAGCACAGTGGAGCTTTACTCTTTGAATTTATTTGCCAATTTCAATGCCATGCTAAACATACAACAGTATTACAAAACAATAATCAACAATAACATTTTATTTTATTTCTTATCTTGAAGATATTTTGTTCAAGTGTGGCCCCTTTCTGACACATTTCTGACATGTTCATCATCATCCTGATATTGGTCTTTAAGGTTTCCAACGAACAGTGGCAGTGTAATTAGTGGTGTAAGTGTCGATCATTATGTGCAACAAAGTTCAGTTACACAAAAGTAAATGTGATCTTCATATAAGTGGACGCTAGGTCATAGGAGGTAAAACTATTTGAGCAACATGCTAAAACTAAACGGAGTATTTGTTTTTTAAACAATAAAGTGTGAAATATTTCCTGTATTTTTTCGTTTTCAGAGAACGTTTATTCTTGTCACCTCTGGTTCCTAGAATTAATGAGTCACACAACAGTTTTTCTTTGATCCCTTGATTGAACTCATGTCAGGTTTAGAAGACAGCAAATCCCATTGTGTAAAATGTGTACATGCCTGTTGTATGTCTGGTCCTTATCTTATAACTGTGAACAGCAAATGATAATTTTTGTTTTTTTTAACGTGTCTTGTCCGACAGAGTAGCACTCAGAATTGTTGTCTGAGTCCCAAGAAGAAGCCCAACAGATTTACTTTTACAAGAGGAGCATTACAGCTAACGCTTTAATGCTCTGCTTGGTAGTCTTTATTAGAAAATGCTTTGGGATTATTTCAAATGTTATGGACACACAGATGGAAACAAAAAGGAAAAAATAAGAAGCACGGAAGAGAGAGAGGTGGGGCAATTGAAAAAGGGAGAGAAGGGAAAAAGAATGGAGGAGAGATACAAGGATGAAGAGATAACAAGGTAACACACTTCCACACCTGCAAGAACATATATATATATATATAACTGCATTGTTACCAAAAAGTTCACTAATGAATACAACATGTATTTAGTGGTAAATGCGGGTGAATATAGAACATCTGTGTATCTGTTGACACTTGAATCTAAACACCTGTGGGTCTGAGTGTGAGCGCAGTTCTGTATACAAGGTTTCTCCATATGTAATAGCACATGTGAGGAGCCACAGACCTGCCCCCCTGGACCTGGGACAGATACGGAGGAGATCCCAGGGGAACCACCCAGCAGCTACAGCGCAGAAGCCCCAGGGAGCTGCGGCGATAAGCCCACAGGCCCAGCCGGCACCCGTCTACGCCAGAGCAGATTCAGTCATGGACCCCGAGACCCCGGGACATATCTCTCCCCAAGCAGAGGCCCAACAGAGCCCAGGGATGCAGGCTCCGGGAGTGAGCCAGCACATCCAAAGCACCCAGCCCAGACGCCAAGAACAACAACTACACCAATGGGCAGAGACACCAACCACCGCCAGGTAGTGTGGCGGGGAGGAAATACGCCCCACATTTGATGCGGGGCCTAACTTATCCAAGAGAGGGAGCAGCCCAAGACCCAACCTGACCTCATGCGTACAGATAAAAACACTTACACCAACGCACTCAACGTAAAGACAAATAACAATGTACGTTGTACACTTACTCAAACTCCCCATACTCCCAGGTCCAGGTGCTGATACCCCATAGGCACAACCAGCCCCCGCACCCAGGAGGTGGTCCCCTTCCCTCTGGGATGGACACAGGCAGACCGCCCCAATACCAGCCAAGACTAGTGCCGGCACCGCCCAAACCCGAGCGACCCCAGCACAGATCCCGACCCCTCGCATAAACACAATCTACTAACAATTGTGGCTTGAAAGATAAACTTTGCGCCTCTGTTGTTCAATTAAAAGAGTATGTTTTGGAGAAACTATATCTAATAACCAAAACTGTACAATGATTTGTGCTGAAGAGTTGCAGATTACTGAAAGCAGAGTCTAAAAAGGAGTGTGGCTCTATCCAAAGCCAGGAAACCACTAGTATAATGGAATAAAGGAATAAATGCATGGGATTTTATTCGTATTAGTCAGTCAGTCATTTTCTACCGCTTCTTCCATTTTTGATTGCAGGTCTTTTCCAAAGTGTTAACAGCAAACGAAATGTATTAAGCCTAAAGAAGCAGTGAATAGTCTCTTTAGTTCCTAAAAGAGAAATTAAGGTCTCTGTAAAATTCAAGTTGAAATATATAATATCAAAAAATCAAATGAAAATCAAGATGTGGTTTATTTTCCCAGCTTAGTTTCACAGGTTGGCTTCATTTCTCAGCAGAGGTTGTGCTGGAATTTCTGGTAGTTCAGGTAAATGTATTTTTCCAAGAACTTGGTTGGCACAAACAACTTAGTCTTACGGGTAATCTGTCCATATCTGTAAAAAAAAACAAGAATCGTTTTCCTACCTCAATCAAACAAGGAATGTTTTAACTCTAAGAAATGCACACAAACCAGTCCAATGTGGTGACATGTTTTATGAAACATCTGCTCCACACAGCCGATTGCTATAAGATTTGTTCGTTCACTCAGACTTAAAGAGCTGGAATAGCCCTGGTTGTATTTTCACATGTTAACAATGTTAAGCAACAGTTATCCAAAAAAGACTGCAGCCTGTGTTACATTAGGTAACACCAAAAGGTTTAAAAGCATGTTTGATTTTATCACATCCACATTCATGTAATGTAGGGCAGAATGAAAAAGAAAAAAATGATTTCCAGTAAGTGATGTAATGCATTTTTTATGAATACACCCATCTGATAAAACTTCAAAAATGCAGAGCATCTCAAGGCTTTATTAATGTGTGCTTTGCAGCTTTGAAGCACACATTACTGGTGCACTGAGGTGCTATGTTATCACTTAGCAATAGCAATAAATGTAGCCCATTTAGATTAAAGAAGTTATACAATTTAAATTTATAAGTTAAAAGATTATAAAGTTTTTTTCTTTTTAGAAAACCTTTTTTGGGATTATTTCTTCTTGGATTTGACTCATGGATTACAGACTGATCCTCTTTGGGTTTGCAGGTTTGTGCCTTTTGTTTTTAATAATGTTGTTTTATTTGTTTTTCGCTCTTGAATATTTTTACTTTTACTTTACTTTTCTGCTCAGCTAGGAACTGTGACAGGTGCAGGGAGGGCTGGTGGTTAGCAGTGCTTGTTCATGGAAGACATGTCAGGGTTTCAATCCCAGCCAAGACGTGGAGTTGTGCAAGTTCTCCATGAGGTTTAGTCCATTGGCAGCTGGAATCAGGCACCCTGAACAAGAATGCGGTCGATGGATGATAGGATTTTGTAGATTTTTGGGTATTTTTGGCTATTCTAGTCCAGCTATCAAGAATTGTGGTCTTAATAATTAATTTGGAGTAAGCTAAATAAAGTTACGGTACATGTAAAATAACATTTTTAACCAAGAATATTTGTGCAACAGTATATAAAAATTAGAAGGTATAAGGGAAATTAAAAAGGAAGGTCTTTAATCTACATTTATGAGCTTTACGTCTGTGCCATATACAATATCTGCATCCATTTCTATAACCCTTTCTAGTACGTCTTACATACTTAATACATTCATTCATTCATTCATCATTCATTCTTCTATAGTGCTTATTCCATAGTGGGTCACGGGGAAGCTGGCGCCTATCTCCAGCAGTCTATGGGCGAGAGGCGGGGTACACCCTGGACAGGTTGCCAGCATAAATAGTCTTTAATCTAAACCAATCCATTATAATTCTGGCCGTAGGTTTACTGTTGCTGTCCTGCTGAAAGATGAACCTCCACAACAGTCCAAAGTCTTTTGCAACATATAGCAGGTTTCCTTACGGAACTGCTCTATATTTAGCTCCATCCATTTTCTCTTTAACTCTGTCCAACTCTGACCAGAACATCTTCTTCCAAATGTTTGCTTTGTCCCCAAATGTTAACCCCTGACTGACTTTACTTATTCATGGTTATAGAAAAAAAGGTAAAGTTGTGTTTTTTCTGTCAGATTCAACATTATGTAGAGATTGATAAATGGAATACAGTATATTGAATATAACATAAATATAAGTAGTTAGTATGGAAATTAGCAAAATTAGGCCTAATTTGGTAGGTCTTGGGTTGTCAAGTACTTCTAATAAAAACTTTGGTATGTTTAGAATATGCATCTCGGGGCATTAGGTGTATACTTACACAATCTTGGCTGTATGGTGGTATGAGGCGAATTCACAAAAATAGTCTACAAAGGGTTAAACAGTGGCTTTCTTCTTGCAACTAATAGCTGTCATGGCAACAGATTCTCCCACCTGAGCTGTGGATCACCGAAGCTCATCCAAAGTCACCATGGGCATCCTGGCTGGTTCTCTGATTAATACTCTCTTGGTCTGACCATGTGTTGGTAGGATTGTAGTTGTGTCACACTCTTTCCATTTTCAGATAGTGGAGTGAACTCTGAGAGTTTCAGCGTTTGGGAAATAATTTTATAACCTATCTCTGCATTAAACCTCTCCAACACTTTCTCCCTGACCTGTCTGCTGTGTCCCTCGGCCTTCAAGATGCTGTTTGTTTACTAATTTTCTCTAAAAAAAAAAAAAGGTTTTTTATATATTTATACTGAAATTAAATTATAGGTGGACTGTATTTATGTGGCTTCTAAAAGAAGTTCATTACATTAGATTTTATTTAGAGGTGAAAGAATAGATGGAGCTCAATATAAATAGATGTCAAACTTCTCAGATTTAAACCAAAAAAAAGGTTTGTCCTTTTCTTTATGCTTTGCCATTATGTGCTACTTTACGACTGTCACATAAAATCCCAATAAAATATCCTGAAATTTGTGGATTAAATGTGAAAATATGTTAAAAACTTCAAGAGGTAATAATAATTTTCCAAAACAAGAAATGTTTCAGTCTACAGAACTTTACAATGAAGTTTTTCCTGTGTGTTTTTCTTTACTTGTTGTTAATGTAGTTCTTTCTTCACAGTATACGAAACCAGGCAGAAAATAATGATGTCAGAACTCTACTAGGTGGCATTGAAGTGTGGATTGGACTGTATCGGGAAAAACTATGGTCTGATAACAGCACCTCCCTGTTTCAACACTGGGTGACCGGTCAACCAGACACTGATTTTGCACAATGTGTTGCTGCTTCATTCAATGACATGGGAAAATGGTCTGATGAAGCCTGCACCCAGAGTTTGCCATTCATCTGTTACAAACCAAGTAATGTTTGTAATATAACTTGTTTTTTTTTTGTTTTGTTTTGTTTTTTTTAATAAGAAGAAAATATGTTAACACTTAAAAAAAACTAAAAGCTAAAAAACTAAAATTGTAAACTCATGGTTTAAGTTCCCAGTGAAACTTGCTGAAAACACAAAATAGGTTTTGTTTACAATCTTAAGGGCAAAGCATGTTTTTTTCCAGAGGGGGGCCTTTTAGCTCCACCAGTTTTCCATGGTTGAAGGGGACATTAGGGTTTTCAGTACAGTTGCAGTTTTCATTGTACAGAAAAATCTGAATATAAGGTTGGCAAATCACAAAATATGTCGGTAAAGCATGACTATTATGTTCCTAATGTGTTTCATGTAGTCTCTTTCTCACAGCTGGTTGTCCTTTTCTTATAGTCCTACCCAATGCTGAAGGTTTCAGAGCTTCAGAACAAAATGGGACGAGTATCACTTTGGAGTGGAAAAAAATCGGCAACATTACCAGCTTTGTTCTCCAGTTTAATGGCATAGAGATAGACATCAGCGCACAACATAGAGATGGACAAGTGAACCACACAGTCTCATCTCTGACTGCTGGAACTAAATACACATTCACTCTCTTTTCTGTTTTTGACTCTGTCAGAAGCAGCGGAGTCAGCATCATTGCAGCCACCGGTAAATTAACTAAGCAGTGAACATTTGTAGATAGAAAGTGAAAGTAGACAGATAATTTCTATTTTTTAGGTGTTGCCGTGTGAACCCTTTTTAATACCCCCTGGACAACTGCCTATATGGTCCATTCTAAAAATATCTGCTGGTCACATGGGTAATAGGTCCTAGAGGAAAACCCAGACATCTCTCTTCAGCTCATTTTGGGAAATTGTGAAGCATTCCCAGGCGGCAAGAGAAATATAATGTTGCCCATTCAGCTGTTGTGATCTGTTGGTTTTGAGTTGTGTCCCATCTTATTTCATTTTTTAAGTTATTTGACAATTTAGTTTTGCTCCTCTTCTCAGTCCTATCCTCTTCATAGCTGTGACATAGTCAGTTAGTTTACTCACCTTTATAGTATTCTCACCTGGTTCTTTGAGACGGTGTGATCAGTTGGTTGCTGCTTCCTCAGTTCAGTTTACCATTCAAATCAATAATTTATTTATGCTCCTCCCTTCCTCGTCTCTACTCATGAAACCACAGCAACACCAATCATCACACTGTCAAATTCACCGTGTCTTACTTGTAAAACCTACCACGAAATCCTCCAAAGAGAGGAGCTAAAGGGGCATCATATTAGAAGCCCAAACCAATTCAGCTGACTCTGTTTGATGTAGAGGAGCAGCAGCTTTATTGCTCCCTGTGAATGACAAAGCTCCTCACCTTATCTCAAAGGCTGAGCTCAAGAACCATTTTGTTTGTCAAGATGCAAGTCTCGAGACATTCAAATATCACCACTAATTAAGTGAAGGTAGGGTAAATATTATGGCAATCGCAAAAACAACATTGGGTAAATTAATAACATTGAAAATGACATATTTATCATTGGTATGCCACTGGGCATATTTGCATGCTTAGTTGAGCTGTTGAGAAAATAATTTTCTTGACCACTTCCAATGAGATATTTCAAAGCAACCATTCCATTACAGCTCCTTCAAATGCAGAAGCCTTCAGACCATCAGCACAAAATGAGACCAGCATCACTCTGCAGTGGAATAAAGTCAACAACAACACCAGCTTTGTTCTCCAGTTTAACGGCACAGAGACATTCATCAGTTCACCAGATGGAGATGGACCAGTAACTCACACAGTCTTATCTCTCACTGCTGGAACTAGATACACATTCACTCTCTTCTCTGTGTTTGAGAACGTCAGAAGCAGTGGAGTACAGCTCCCAGCTGTCACTGGTAAGAATATTCAGCACATTAATACGTGAAGAGACAAGGCAAACTATTTTACTTCCCAAATCTTTAACCTTCCTTTGAGGCACCTTGGTTATAATCAAGGAAATTTATTACCAGATTGTTAGTAGATGTTGAAAGAGTTTCATAGTGCTGAGAGAGAAACAACAACCAGAAAATAGTGGCTTCAACCAGCAGGGATGGAAACCTGCTGACGTAAAGAGTTGAATGAAATGAAGAGATAACTTAGCTAATTTTGATTTGTTTCAGCCCCTCAAAATGCAAAAGGCTTCAGATCATTGAGACAGGATGAGACCAGTATCACTCTACAGTGGGAACCAGTCAATAACAATGTCAGCTTCATCCTCCAATATAATGTAGCAGAGTTGAATGTAGCGGCACCAGCTGGAAATGGACCACTAACTCTGACAGTCCCATCTCTCACTGCTGGAACAAGATACACATTCACTCTCTTCTCTGTGTTTGAGAACATCAGAAGCAGTGGAGTCAGCATTACTGCAGTGACTGGTAAGATATTTACTTTCATTAAAGCTTTGAAATGTTTCACAGTTAGTGATGTTGTTGGAGAGTTCTGACTTGAAATCTGAACGTCTCACATTGGAACAACTGTTACATGCATTAATCATAAAAGTTAAAAGCACAGAATCATTCTGTAGTCAGAATCTGAGACTCTATGTTGAATAATTTCTAATCGTATTGTTCTTCTTAGCTCCTGAAAATGCTGAAGGCTTCAGGGCATCAAAACAAGATGAGACCAGCATCACTCTGCAGTGGAATAAAGTCAACAACAACGTCAGCTTTGTTCTCCAGTTTAACGGCACAGAGACAAACATCAGTGCACCAGATGGAGATGGACCAGTGAACCATACAGTCTCATCTCTCACTGCTGGAACTAAATATACATTCATACTCTACCATGTGTTTATGAATGTTAGAAGCAGTGCTGTAAACATCAGCGTTGCTACTGGTAAGATAACTCTTAGCTTTACACTAAACACATGTTTTCTATGTACTTTATAGATTATGACCCAGTTCCTTTCTGCTGTTGATAAAATCCAGTGAGCCACAGATATTCACATTGATAGCAACACTTTGTTTTAGTCTTAAAGAACTAGAGACATTCGTGGTTAAAGGATGAAAAATGACTTACAGTGTCTACATACATATTCTTTGTCTACTTGCTGAAATAATTTAATCAGAGACTTCAGGAGCATTTCTTGTATGAGGTTGTGTATTATGCAACAAGTTTGAAAATCCTACTTTGTTTTGTTCTGGCAGCATATCTGAAAAGTTCACTCGAATCCTTCTTTCTTGCATTGTATAAAATCTGAACGTATTTTGCTTTTCATAACCAGACTTGTTTCCTATACTAGAATTCAATGAATTGATGTTTCTTCCTGATGCTTCCTATTTAGCTTAGTCATTAGTTGGCTTAATATAGTATAACATTTGTACTAGTTTCATGTATTATATGTTAAAAAAAACTTTTAGAGGCTGAGAATTTCAAACATATTTCATTTAGTAATTGACTGTACTTTTGTCTCAGCTCCTTTAAATGCTGAAGGCTTCAGAGCGTCAAGACAAGATGAGACCAGCATCACTCTGCAGTGGAATAAAGTCAACAACAACACCAGCTTTGTTCTCCAGTTTAACGGCACAGAGACATTCATCAGTTCACCAGATGGAGATGGACCAGTAACTCACACAGTCTCATCTCTCACTGCTGCAACTAGATATACATTCACTCTCTTCTCTGTGTTTGAGAACGTTAGAAGCAGTGGAGTACAGCTCCCAGCTGTTACTGGTGAGATGTTTAACATTGTTATTACTTGTTTTTAACTTTGCATTACTGTAATATACACATATCACATGCTAGAGTACAAACATGTAACAATCTGCTTTTCTCAAGTAGCTAGGGGTGTGTCTTAAAAAGGTGGTTGTCATTAATTTCAAATATTGTGTAAACCCATGTATTAAATGATCCAATATGAGGATCCTAACTTAGGAGTAATGTTGCTTTTGCAGTACCACCAAATTGTAAAATTTATTTCCATCCACTAGAGTACAGTGTTCTTCAACCAAAGCACAACCACCTGCGTTTTAAAGATTGGAGAAAGCTTTCAGATTATTTCCTCGTGAATAAAAATCAAATTATTTGTGAGTCTTCAGGTGTGTTTAAATTGTTTCATAAGAATCTCACCATTCGTGCTAAACAAACATGTCCTGCCAAAGTAGCACAAGTTGTACTCACATCACATGGAAGAAAATGGATATATGGCCGTTAATTGCTTTTATAAATAGTTCATGTGTTTGGATAAGGCATTTTACCAGCAAATATACTAGTTTGGAAATAGTATCAAAAAACTTGTTTTGTTTTAGCTCCTGAAAATGCTGAAGGCTTCAGAGCATCAAGACAAGATGAGACCAGCATCACTCTGCAGTGGAATAAAGTCAACAACAACACCAGCTTTGTTCTCCAGTTTAACGGCACAGAGACATTCATCAGTTCACCAGATGGAGATGGACCAGTAACTCACACAGTCTCATCTCTCACTGCTGGAACTAGATACACATTCTCTCTCTTCTCTGTGTTTGAGAACGTCAGAAGCAGTGGAGTACAGCTCCCAGCTGTAACTGGTAGGATAATGAAAATAAAATCATCACACATGTTGTAGGACACACATTAAGTCTTGATCACTTTAGTTCTTCTGGCTCAAGGAACAATAAGAACTTAAAAATGTTCAAAATACTTACAGCTATATTAGTAGTAAAAATAGAGGCATTTAACAGAGACGATCTTCTAGAGGAATGAGATGCTAACAGGTGCTCATCTTTGCACCACAGGCAGAATGTTTCAGTGACACAACCCCAAAAGTTCTTCTTTTATGCAATGAATACCCAATCTCCCTATTTTTATTAATTTTTATTAGGATCATCTTGCATTTAAATTCAGTATTGCAACTTCTTTGTGTATTTTCCATCTCTTGCATTTTTACCAGGTTTTAACTTAAATTCCTGCCCTAAGTGTATTAATTTCTACCTCCTCTTTTTAATTGACACACTATTTCTGCTCTCAGCTGCGATTACATGATTACCTTCCTCAGGCTATCCCAGGGGTAAACACTCAGCACATGCTTTATATATTCAACAACAGATTGTGTATGCATTCATTCACACAAACAGTGACACATGGATAATACACACACCTAATGCAGCAGTCATTCATAAGAATGCTTTTGTTCCAAGGGTTCATCTACATCACACATATGAAAAATGTGTGTATGGGTTTCTTCAGTAACTGTAAATTTACTTTCCATTTTAATGGCAGCAACATGTTTGATATAAAATTATAATGGGTTTCATGATGTATTTTTAGGCTAGTTTGTGGCTGAACTGACTATCCCAGGTTTTATTGCTTTCTCTGACAGTTTCCTCAAAATATAGAAGACTTCAGAACATCAGGACAAAATGAGACCAGCATCACTCTGCAGTGGAATAAAATCAACAACAATACCAGCTTTGTTCTCCAGTTTAATGGTTTAGAGAGATACATCAGTGCACCAGATGGAGATGGACCAGTAACGTACACAGTCTCATCTCTCACTGCTGGAACTAGATATACATTCACTCTCTTCTCTGTGTTTGAGAACATGAGAAGCCGTGGAGTCAGCACTATCACAGTCACTGGTAAGATCCTCCTGACCATTGTGTCATAAATCTGTCCATTCTTTTGTCTTTTTTATCTTTACGTACAACATGCAAAGCCAATTAACCTGTGGTTCACTCCTTAAACCTGATTTCATATATAGCCTTTTAGCACTATACTCTAAAGGTATTTTAACCTGAAATAATGGCATTTAAAATTAGTTCATTAACAGCTGGGATAGTTTTAATATGGATGTAGTAAAAAAAAACAAAAACAATCTACAGCAAAGTAAATTATTGTATAACCAGAAATGTAGATATGGTGGTGATCTGTTTGTAATTTGGGTATCATTTTTCCAGCTCCTTCAAATGCAAAAGGCTTCAGACCATCAGCACAAAATGAGACCAGCATCACTCTGCGTTGGAATAAAGTCAACAACAACACCAGTTTTGTTCTCCAGTTCAACGGCACAGAGACATTCATCAGTTCACCAGATGGAGATGGACCAGTAACTCACACAGTCTCATCTCTCACTGCTGGAACTAGATACACATTCTCTCTCTTCTCTGTGTTTGAGAACGTCAGAAGCAGTGGAGTACAGCTCCCAGCTGTAACTGGTAGGATAATGAAAATAAAATCATCACACATGTTGTAGGACACACATTAAGTCTTGATCACTTTAGTTCTTCTGGCTCAAGGAACAATAAGAACTTAAAAATGTTCAAAATACTTACAGCTATATTAGTAGTAAAAATAGAGGCATTTAACAGAGACGATCTTCTAGAGGAATGAGATGCTAACAGGTGCTCATCTTTGCACCACAGGCAGAATGTTTCAGTGACACAACCCCAAAAGTTCTTCTTTTATGCAATGAATACCCAATCTCCCTATTTTTATTAATTTTTATTAGGATCATCTTGCATTTAAATTCAGTATTGCAACTTCTTTGTGTATTTTCCATCTCTTGCATTTTTACCAGGTTTTAACTTAAATTCCTGCCCTAAGTGTATTAATTTCTACCTCCTCTTTTTAATTGACACACTATTTCTGCTCTCAGCTGCGATTACATGATTACCTTCCTCAGGCTATCCCAGGGGTAAACACTCAGCACATGCTTTTATATATTCAACAACAGATTGTGTATGCATTCATTCACACAAACAGTGACACATGGATATACACACACCTAATGCAGCAGTCATTCATAAGAATGCTTTTGTTCCAAGGGTTCATCTACATCACACATATGAAAAATGTGTGTATGGTTTCTTCAGTAACTGTAAATTTACTTTCATTTTAATGGCAGCAACATGTTTGATATAAAATTATAATGGGTTCATGATGTATTTTTAGGCTAGTTTGTGCTGAACTGACTATCCCAGGTTTTATTGCTTTCTCTGACAGTTCCTCAAAATATAGAAGACTTCAGAACATCAGGACAAAATGAGACCAGCATCACTCTGCAGTGGAATAAAATCAACAACAATACCAGCTTTGTTCTCCAGTTTAATGGTTTAGAGAGATACATCAGTGCACCAGATGGAGATGGACCAGTAACGTACACAGTCTCATCTCTCACTGCTGGAACTAGATATACATTCACTCTCTTCTCTGTGTTTGAGAACATGAGAAGCCGTGGAGTCAGCACTATCACAGTCACTGGTAAGATCCTCCTGACCATTGTGTCATAAATCTGTCCATTCTTTTGTCTTTTTTATCTTTACGTACAACATGCAAAGCCAATTAACCTGTGGTTCACTCCTTAACCTGATTTCATATATAGCCTTTTAGCACTATACTCTAAAGGTATTTTAACCTGAAATAATGGCATTTAAAATTAGTTCATTAACAGCTGGGATAGTTTTAATATGGATGTAGTAAAAAAAAAAAAAACAATCTACAGCAAAGTAAATTATTGTATAACCAGAAATGTAGATATGGTGGTGATCTGTTTGTAATTTGGGTATCATTTTTCCAGCTCCTTCAAATGCAAAAGGCTTCAGACCATCAGCACAAAATGAGACCAGCATCACTCTGCGTTGGAATAAAGTCAACAACAACACCAGTTTTGTTCTCCAGTTCAACGGCACAGAGACATTCATCAGTTCACCAGATGGAGATGGACCAGTAACTCACACAGTCTCATCTCTCACTGCTGGAACTAGATACACATTCTCTCTCTTCTCTGTGTTTGAGAACGTCAGAAGCAGTGGAGTACAGCTCCCAGCTGTAACTGGTAGGATAATGAAAATAAAATCATCACACATGTTGTAGGACACACATTAAGTCTTGATCACTTTAGTTCTTCTGGCTCAAGGAACAATAAGAACTTAAAAATGTTCAAAATACTTACAGCTATATTAGTAGTAAAAATAGAGGCATTTAACAGAGACGATCTTCTAGAGGAATGAGATGCTAACAGGTGCTCATCTTTGCACCACAGGCAGAATGTTTCAGTGACACAACCCCAAAAGTTCTTCTTTTATGCAATGAATACCAATCCCTATTTTTATTAATTTTTATTAGGATCATCTTGCATTTAAATTCAGTATTGCAACTTCTTTGTGTATTTTCCATCTCTTGCATTTTTTACCAGGTTTTAACTTAAATTCCTGCCCTAAGTGTATTAATTTCTACCTCCTCTTTTAATTGACACACTATTTCTGCTCTCAGCTGCGATTACATGATTACCTTCCTCAGGCTATCCCAGGGGTAAACACTCAGCACATGCTTTAATATATTCAACAACAGATTGTGTATGCATTCATTCACACAAACAGTGACACATGGATAATACACACACCTAATGCAGCAGTCATTCATAAGAATGCTTTTGTTCCAAGGGTTCATCTACATCACACATATGAAAAATGTGTGTATGGGTTTCTTCAGTAACTGTAAATTTACTTTCCATTTTAATGGCAGCAACATGTTTTGATATAAAATTATAATGGGTTTCATGATGTATTTTTAGGCTAGTTTGTGCTGAACTGACTATCCCAGTTTTTTGCTTTCTCTGACAGTTCCTCAAAATATAGAAGACTTCAGAACATCAGGACAAAATGAGACCAGCATCACTCTGCAGTGGAATAAAATCAACAACAATACCAGCTTTGTTCTCCAGTTTAATGGTTTAGAGAGATACATCAGTGCACCAGATGGAGATGGACCAGTAACGTACACAGTCTCATCTCTCACTGCTGGAACTAGATATACATTCACTCTCTTCTCTGTGTTTGAGAACATGAGAAGCCGTGGAGTCAGCACTATCACAGTCACTGGTAAGATCCTCCTGACCATTGTGTCATAAATCTGTCCATTCTTTTGTCTTTTTTATCTTTACGTACAACATGCAAAGCCAATTAACCTGTGGTTCACTCCTTAAACCTGATTTCATATATAGCCTTTTAGCACTATACTCTAAAGGTATTTTAACCTGAAATAATGGCATTTAAAATTAGTTCATTAACAGCTGGGATAGTTTTAATATGGATGTAGTAAAAAAAACAAAAACAATCTACAGCAAAGTAAATTATTGTATAACCAGAAATGTAGATATGGTGGTGATCTGTTTGTAATTTGGGTATCATTTTTCCAGCTCCTTCAAATGCAAAAGGCTTCAGACCATCAGCACAAAATGAGACCAGCATCACTCTGCGTTGGAATAAAGTCAACAACAACACCAGTTTTGTTCTCCAGTTCAACGGCACAGAGACATTCATCAGTTCACCAGATGGAGACGGACCAGTAACTCACACAGTCTCATCTCTCACTGCTCGTACAAACTACACATTCACTCTCTTCTCTGTGTTTGAGAACGTCAGAAGCAGTGGATTCAGCATCCTTGCAGCTACTGGTAAGAACGTTAACCTCATCATGATGCAACAGATCTACTTATTATTAGTCATGAATTGAAAGTTTCAGTGGTTTTAATGGCTTGAATTTCATTGTAGCTCTTTGTCAATGATGATTTGTCAATGACCCTGGAAACTGTTGTTTAAAGTCTTCTTTGTAGCACCCTCAATCATTATGTGCTAAGCAGTATCTTTCCGTTGTTCCTCAATCAATTTTCATTTTAATGTAGGTTAGTTTATATGTTTGTATGTTGGGATTAAAATTAAGGAAAAGGATCTGAAATCAAACTCAAATGTTTTTCTTTCTTTTTATATCAACAAAAAACATGACATTCATTTGACCAACAAACAGGTCCAAGTGAGTAAATTAATTTGTTGTCTTTTCTTGCTTTTTCTTTTTTTTATTTAAATATTGATATTTTTATTTAGAAATATTTGAGTTGCAGACATTTATATTTTATGTAAAAACAATTATTATATTATGCTTTATGCAATTTATTGGATTTCTATCATGTTATAACATTTTATTTTATTTAGAATTGTGTATTTTCTTGTCAACAGACTATGTTTTGTCAGTGAACTTGAGGTTAAGGCGTCGCAGCACAATGTCACAATCAGAGGTTGAAGATGCGTTGGTAGAGGTGAGACCAGTATCACTTTCAACTTTTTGACTTTATTTGATGTTTATGTCTTTATTACCCTTTGACCCATGTATATTTGTGTTTTTAAATCCAGCTCTTCAGAAAATATAATTTGCCGTCACAGTTTTCAATGAAAATAGTTTCTTCAAAACCATGAATCCACTGGAAGAGTCAAATGACGGAGAATTTATCATCAACATTATTTTTTCTTTTCCATAATATAACATCTAAACTGGTTTAGATTATGTACAAATTTTGAAATTGATGAATCTTGTCATTTACAGTTTTTCTCTGGCGGGACATTTTTAACTGTTTTTGTTAATCAAAACTTCACTTAAGATTTTGTTAGATTGTCATAGGTCATGTATGTACATATGTTTTGTGATTTTGTTGCCTTTAAATAAAGTTTTGGGATATATGAATTGTTTACTTTGTCCCAGAAAAAATGACCAGAGGAAATACTAAAAATCTAGATGCAAAAGCCTGAAAAAACAGACGTGTGTGTGATGTTACACACAAATCACAGGCCAGAATGAACCTTGGTTTTGAAGTCCGTGTACGGTACACTTTTGGTATATTTCAATCAATAGAAACAAACAAATATTGACATTTGTTTCATTTGTTCAACAGTAAACCAATAATCTTTAACCTTTCAGACAACAATTTGACTTTAACAATATGTTCTAGCATTTAAAAAGTGGCCTGAACTGAGAGAACATTTGGTTTAATATTGTTAATTAATGAAAACATTTCACAACTATAAAACCCCTTGAAAATGGTCAGTGTTGTTCTTGAATATTTGAATATGACTGTGCCAACATTCTATTATAAAATAAGTGCTTTAATTATTTTGGAGATGTTTTAATGAACAGTCTATCTGGTGTACAAGTTGTACTTGATTGCAATGCACGGGCACACTTGAGGGTGAAAACACAGATGGACACCCCCTCTTGACAAGAGCTGGTGTGTGGTTGCATTTTTACTGTTACCAAAACTCTCATGGTATTTGAGGCTGGTTGAATGCTTTAGGCAGCTGGATTTTCACCTTAGCTGAATTTTGATCAAACCACAGATGTTTACATTCATCTGAGTAATTACATTCAGCTTAGAGTGAGCATTGTAGCTTAATTCTGTTGGAAAATGTTGACAAAAAGCCTTGGTTCGGTCCACCTTTCTTTCTCTATCCTAACTATAGCTTAAAGAAAAACCTTTAAAGTTAACTAATGTGCCACATTATGTGCTGCATACTCCAAGTCCTAAGCAAAATAAAAATATGAAGCTACAAAACTCCATGTCCCTTCCCAGTTAGTAACACTTTGTTAATAAATACAGCTTCACAGCCAAAAATAACAAATACTCATGTTACTGGGGACAAAAAAGTAGGCCTATTATATCGATAATGGAAACAAAAGCTTACTTAGTAAATGTATGATGCATTCAAATGAAAAAGGTTTAAAAAAGCATGTCCCCTCTGCCAGAGAAGAATATTATAAAAGAAAGGACATTAGGGATACACAAAGAACTGAATAAATACCACAAAAGAAGAAATGAAGTGTTCCAGGGGCACTATGGGGTGTTTTCATGCTCATTATTAATTACAACAAAGAACAGCAATAACTATGCTCTGAGCTACTCCTAAATAGTCTAATAGGCTATTTAAGCTTCTCTTGAATAGCCCAAGTCTCTACCTTTTGGCCCTGAAAACCAACCAACTTACACTTTGAAGGAAACTCATCTCAGCTGTTTCTATGGACAGTCTCATTTAGTCAGTCTTTACTTACAGGTTCATTGCTGTAGGCAAGGACTGGGAGATATTTTTGGCATGGCTTTGTATTTGTTTTTGCTCTAAATATGTGAAGTCAATCTTCAACCTGCAGGAACAAATACAACCAGCCAGTAATCCATGGGCTCTTTTGACAAAGCACATTGTAAACTCATTGTAAGGTCTTGAAAATGGGTGTAAACAATATTTTATGTTGTCTCACAAAGGAATCCAGTCAGAAAAAACAACACTCACATTTCATTTTCACTTTTCCATATCAAATGACAGGAATAAAGATTTCACCTTTTCAAACCTGTTCCATTTTAAAACCCTCCCCATTTGCGTCACATAACACACAGCTTGAGGCAGCTGCAATGAACTGTATAATATGTATAAAACTTACACCATTAATCTGAACCAGTAAGAGTTAATTGTTATTCACTTTAACTAAAAACTGTAATCTTTGGCAGCTGAGCTCAGAATAAGAATAAGAATACACTATAAAAGTGAGGGATTTTGTACATATTTACAGATTAAGTTTTTTGAGTCATTGATTTGCTGTTGCATTTTTTTAATTGATCTCTCCAAGAAAATATATATATTTTCTAAAGATATGTTACTTCATAAAATGTAAAACATAAAATCAATCCGTCAATGAACGAGCCAATGTCATAGTGGTAGAAACTTGCTTTTGTTGTTGCTTGTTAAAAATAAAGTACAGTCAGGCCCCTTTGGTTTGGCTCACACATTATCCACTGGTGTTTGTATTTTGTTTTTTTTCTGTTTGTTGAGGCTAATATGGGTGCAATCTGTACTAACTAGCTCACTAGTATTATAATGTAGACTTATTTATTAAGAATATGTTTTATAGGGTCAATTTTAAAATGTTCTTATATTGCTGGTTTATGTCACTCACGTTTCCCTAATCATAGGGTTTAGTCTCTCACCACTACAGAGCCGGAGTCACTAGGAAAGCCAAATCGATCCTTGCCAACCCAAATCATTCTGTTTATCACAACAGGTTGCTACCATCTGTCAGAAGATACATGGTACGGAAGGACCAAACAAAACGGTATAAATGCTTCTCATGCCTGTTAGTATTGACCTTCTTAACCCAATAGAAAAGGTTATCTTGGGGCGCAGCATGTCACGTAGCAGTAGAGATTGTGACCCATATATGGAGGTTTCAACACAGCTCTCCCTGGTTTAAGTCCTGACCCCGGTGACTTGTGCTGTCCACATATGTGGACATAATTTTTTCATCCTCACTGTTGCTCATATAACTAAACATGGATTTGGAAAAGCAAAGTTAGCAAAGAAAAAACAACATATCCAAAAATTCTTGAAATTTATATGTTTAATTTTTGCTTTGATGCCAAAGAACGTATGCATTTCATCAACTGATGCTTAGTTGGTACCCAGTTATACAGTAGTTAGTGCTGTAGGCTTGGAATATTATACATTTAGTTTCATTACATTTTTATCAATACATTGGTTTACATGTCCAGTGTGGTCCAGCCTTCCTTGTCTATCACAGTGTCCTCCTTAGGTTTACACTGGGTAAGATTTGGGCTGAACTGAGCATCTCTCCAGTGCACTCCACAACCTGCAGAAAAAGAATCGGAATGGACAAATAAATAAAAGTTTTTTTAATGTACTCATAGGAGGGAATCACTGAGGTGTATTGTCAGAGGTGAAACAACAAGTACAATGTTTGGAGATGTCCTTGAAAGGGGAAGTCCTGGTGTTGGCTCTTCAGGGTGATCTTTTGAGCCATCGGACTCAACCTTCGTAGTTCAACCTGTGTGAAATGATCAGACTGAACAATAACCTGTAGACGAGTGTTGTAAATTAGCCACCTCCAATATTACTGTGATGTTTTTATAAAACAAATTAAACAATACCTAACTACTAGCTCACCATAAATTTCACCACAGAGACACTTACATTCTCAACTGGCTTTAGTGGGCTGTGGAATGGGGTCTTCATTTCCACTGTTCTACTCTTCACTGCTTGTTGGCTTCTCCTGTTGAGGATGTTAATCAGCATCCTCCATCAATGGGTTCATCAATGTCAGCAATTGCCTCAAATATCAATTCCAGTGTTTTTGACAGAAGAATAGCCTCTGTAAATTATACATTGAGAAAAAATTATATTTTATTCAAGCAAAACATTCAAACATCCAATGTCACAGTTGTAAACCATACTAAACTAATTTTTCCATATAAATCTTTCCAAACTACATTTTCAGAATTAGATTTTTGCAAACACTAAGCAAAAATTAGTACTTTTTAACCAAAGGCCTACCATCCACATTTGTGGTTAAGGAGCACAGTGGAGCTTTACTCTTTGAATTTATTTGCCAATTTCAATGCCATGCTAAACATACAACAGTATTACAAAACAATAATCAACAATAACATTTTATTTTATTTCTTATCTTGAAGATATTTTGTTCAAGTGTGGCCCCTTTCTGACACATTTCTGACATGTTCATCATCATCCTGATATTGGTCTTTAAGGTTTCCAACGAACAGTGGCAGTGTAATTAGTGGTGTAAGTGTCGATCATTATGTGCAACAAAGTTCAGTTACACAAAAGTAAATGTGATCTTCATATAAGTGGACGCTAGGTCATAGGAGGTAAAACTATTTGAGCAACATGCTAAAACTAAACGGAGTATTTGTTTTTTAAACAATAAAGTGTGAAATATTTCCTGTATTTTTTCGTTTTCAGAGAACGTTTATTCTTGTCACCTCTGGTTCCTAGAATTAATGAGTCACACAACAGTTTTTCTTTGATCCCTTGATTGAACTCATGTCAGGTTTAGAAGACAGCAAATCCCATTGTGTAAAATGTGTACATGCCTGTTGTATGTCTGGTCCTTATCTTATAACTGTGAACAGCAAATGATAATTTTTGTTTTTTTTAACGTGTCTTGTCCGACAGAGTAGCACTCAGAATTGTTGTCTGAGTCCCAAGAAGAAGCCCAACAGATTTACTTTTACAAGAGGAGCATTACAGCTAACGCTTTAATGCTCTGCTTGGTAGTCTTTATTAGAAAATGCTTTGGGATTATTTCAAATGTTATGGACACACAGATGGAAACAAAAAGGAAAAAATAAGAAGCACGGAAGAGAGAGAGGTGGGGCAATTGAAAAAGGGAGAGAAGGGAAAAAGAATGGAGGAGAGATACAAGGATGAAGAGATAACAAGGTAACACACTTCCACACCTGCAAGAACATATATATATATATATAACTGCATTGTTACCAAAAAGTTCACTAATGAATACAACATGTATTTAGTGGTAAATGCGGGTGAATATAGAACATCTGTGTATCTGTTGACACTTGAATCTAAACACCTGTGGGTCTGAGTGTGAGCGCAGTTCTGTATACAAGGTTTCTCCATATGTAATAGCACATGTGAGGAGCCACAGACCTGCCCCCCTGGACCTGGGACAGATACGGAGGAGATCCCAGGGGAACCACCCAGCAGCTACAGCGCAGAAGCCCCAGGGAGCTGCGGCGATAAGCCCACAGGCCCAGCCGGCACCCGTCTACGCCAGAGCAGATTCAGTCATGGACCCCGAGACCCCGGGACATATCTCTCCCCAAGCAGAGGCCCAACAGAGCCCAGGGATGCAGGCTCCGGGAGTGAGCCAGCACATCCAAAGCACCCAGCCCAGACGCCAAGAACAACAACTACACCAATGGGCAGAGACACCAACCACCGCCAGGTAGTGTGGCGGGGAGGAAATACGCCCCACATTTGATGCGGGGCCTAACTTATCCAAGAGAGGGAGCAGCCCAAGACCCAACCTGACCTCATGCGTACAGATAAAAACACTTACACCAACGCACTCAACGTAAAGACAAATAACAATGTACGTTGTACACTTACTCAAACTCCCCATACTCCCAGGTCCAGGTGCTGATACCCCATAGGCACAACCAGCCCCCGCACCCAGGAGGTGGTCCCCTTCCCTCTGGGATGGACACAGGCAGACCGCCCCAATACCAGCCAAGACTAGTGCCGGCACCGCCCAAACCCGAGCGACCCCAGCACAGATCCCGACCCCTCGCATAAACACAATCTACTAACAATTGTGGCTTGAAAGATAAACTTTGCGCCTCTGTTGTTCAATTAAAAGAGTATGTTTTGGAGAAACTATATCTAATAACCAAAACTGTACAATGATTTGTGCTGAAGAGTTGCAGATTACTGAAAGCAGAGTCTAAAAAGGAGTGTGGCTCTATCCAAAGCCAGGAAACCACTAGTATAATGGAATAAAGGAATAAATGCATGGGATTTTATTCGTATTAGTCAGTCAGTCATTTTCTACCGCTTCTTCCATTTTTGATTGCAGGTCTTTTCCAAAGTGTTAACAGCAAACGAAATGTATTAAGCCTAAAGAAGCAGTGAATAGTCTCTTTAGTTCCTAAAAGAGAAATTAAGGTCTCTGTAAAATTCAAGTTGAAATATATAATATCAAAAAATCAAATGAAAATCAAGATGTGGTTTATTTTCCCAGCTTAGTTTCACAGGTTGGCTTCATTTCTCAGCAGAGGTTGTGCTGGAATTTCTGGTAGTTCAGGTAAATGTATTTTTCCAAGAACTTGGTTGGCACAAACAACTTAGTCTTACGGGTAATCTGTCCATATCTGTAAAAAAAAACAAGAATCGTTTTCCTACCTCAATCAAACAAGGAATGTTTTAACTCTAAGAAATGCACACAAACCAGTCCAATGTGGTGACATGTTTTATGAAACATCTGCTCCACACAGCCGATTGCTATAAGATTTGTTCGTTCACTCAGACTTAAAGAGCTGGAATAGCCCTGGTTGTATTTTCACATGTTAACAATGTTAAGCAACAGTTATCCAAAAAAGACTGCAGCCTGTGTTACATTAGGTAACACCAAAAGGTTTAAAAGCATGTTTGATTTTATCACATCCACATTCATGTAATGTAGGGCAGAATGAAAAAGAAAAAAATGATTTCCAGTAAGTGATGTAATGCATTTTTTATGAATACACCCATCTGATAAAACTTCAAAAATGCAGAGCATCTCAAGGCTTTATTAATGTGTGCTTTGCAGCTTTGAAGCACACATTACTGGTGCACTGAGGTGCTATGTTATCACTTAGCAATAGCAATAAATGTAGCCCATTTAGATTAAAGAAGTTATACAATTTAAATTTATAAGTTAAAAGATTATAAAGTTTTTTTCTTTTTAGAAAACCTTTTTTGGGATTATTTCTTCTTGGATTTGACTCATGGATTACAGACTGATCCTCTTTGGGTTTGCAGGTTTGTGCCTTTTGTTTTTAATAATGTTGTTTTATTTGTTTTTCGCTCTTGAATATTTTTACTTTTACTTTACTTTTCTGCTCAGCTAGGAACTGTGACAGGTGCAGGGAGGGCTGGTGGTTAGCAGTGCTTGTTCATGGAAGACATGTCAGGGTTTCAATCCCAGCCAAGACGTGGAGTTGTGCAAGTTCTCCATGAGGTTTAGTCCATTGGCAGCTGGAATCAGGCACCCTGAACAAGAATGCGGTCGATGGATGATAGGATTTTGTAGATTTTTGGGTATTTTTGGCTATTCTAGTCCAGCTATCAAGAATTGTGGTCTTAATAATTAATTTGGAGTAAGCTAAATAAAGTTACGGTACATGTAAAATAACATTTTTAAACCCAAGAATATTTGTGCAACAGTATATAAAAATTAGAAGGGTAAAAGGAAATTAAAAAAGGAAGGTCTTTAATCTACATTTTTGCTTTACGTCTGTGCCATATACAATATCTGCACCCTTTTTTTAAACCCCTTTCTAGTACTTTTCTTACAATTTAAATCTTTCATTCTTTCTTTCATCATTCTTCTTTATAGCTTATTCCTAGTGGGGTACGGGGAGTCGCCTATCTCCAGCAGTCTATGGGCGAGGGGGGGTACACCCTGGACAGGTCCCCAAATTTCATCGCAGGATATTACTTTTTTACATTAAAACTAAATATTTAAAATTTTTTTTCAGGAAACACTGCTCATTTTTTGCATTTCTCAAAGTCGTCAGTATTTTTTGTGAACAGGGCCCCTTTGGCAGATGCCCAAAAGTATCTGCAGGTTCACTACACTGACCGTGGTCACCATAGAAAACACAGCTGATGTTGAAGAAGTTCTCAGGACCCCCTCAAACTATTCAGGTGAATTCCATATAGAAATGCAGAAATATAGATATCTATTATGAGAAAAATACAGTCTAAAACATACCAAAAAATTTTTTTTTGGCCTGTTTAAAAATTTTTTTGCAGCTTTCTTACATAATGAACTTTTTTTTATGCAGGCAAAGTTGGGATTGGTCTTATGATGACTTGATAAACAGCAAATGGTCCCTAAATGACAACAGATTCTACAGTGAAGGGAAATTCAACATTTAGGAACTGGTATCCTGGCGTGCCGGATAATTATCTTGGACAACAGCACTGTGCTCGACTTTATGGTTCGAGTGATGATACTTTGGGCAGGGGGGGATGACAATATGTGCTGGGGTCTGCATCAGGGGTGTGTTTTTAAATGGTTTTTTAACACAAAGTGAAATAAAAATAAATATTTTATAGTTTTTTTTTCTTATTGTTTTTTAATTACCATTTTCTCATATATTTACAGGTACTGTAGATGGCTCACCATCCTTTGTTCTCAGTGATATATCAGTAAATTGGACTGAAGCTCAGAGATACTGCAGGGAGAATTATATTGATCTAGCCAGGTAGAGACAACACCGTTCATTATTCTGAGCAATGTAACACTAACTCAAGCTTCTTCTGTCGTTCAGTTCTGCATATATTTTAAGTTTAAACTGAAACTACAGCACAACTATAATCAATATATTGTTGTTAAGCCAATTTGCAGTGTTGAAGTGACCAATGTACCTATATTTTAAATCATTTTTATTCATATTTGAAAGTTTAATGCATTCATTGCCGCACCTCTCATATGTCTCAGTGTTGTTCATTTCCATATATGGAACATTATGAAATAATTCTGAACCTCAAAATAATGTTTGCAGTTGATTTTTTGTGTCCATTACTGTTTACCTGATGTAAATGTGCTGCTTTTTTCTTCACAGTGTAAGAAATCAGACAGAAAATGAAATGATCAGAGTCCTCATCAGTAACAGCACGGTCTGGATTGGTCTGTATCGGGATAAACTGTGGTCTGATGGCAAAACCTCTATGTTTCAATACTGGGCAGATGGTCAGCCAAATGCCCCATCTGGTGCTCAGTGTGGTGCTGCATCCTTCAATGACTCAGCAAAATGGTTTGACGAAGACTGCACTCAGAGTTTACCATTCATCTGCTACAGAGCACGTAATGTGTCAAATCTTTTATCTTATAGTAAAGAGTTATTCTTTTATCAGGGCTGTTGTGTATTTGCAACCTTAAATTGTTATACTGAAACATGGTGACAACTTTTGCTAAATGGGCTGAGCATTTAAAATCCTTATGTGGCGATATTAGGTACTAAAACCTCAAACCCAAGGATAAAAAGCTCAACAACGCCACCCTGGGAATTTCACCCAGAGAATGTTACCTTCGTGTAAGAAAAAGGCACACAGGTTTGTTTAGAACAATACTTGTGACAACTGAGACGAGATCAGAATTTACGAAGTCAATTTATTAAATCCTAATTTAAAAATACTCTTTTAAAATACTTATTAAAGAGGAAAAAAAAATCAAACAAACAAAAACAAAACAAACAAAAAAAACCCACAGCAGCTGAGGTTACCGTAACGGACCCAGGACTGAGGGACGACCTCGACTAAACACAGAAAAACAAAAATAACCCTTATTAAAGGCACCTAACACAGTGAGAAAACCCAAACTCAGGAATCAGTGCACACTGCAGGAGGAAGACACCGCCACCAGCACCACCACCGGGCCTCAGCTGCAAAGGAAACAACAATTAATAAATATTATGAGCACCCCAGTATAATAAAAAAAAAAAACGAAGTCATTTACAAAATAAAGCAAAATAAACCCAGTAACTTCCCCCAAACTAAGTTAAAAGAGGATTGGGACCAAATGAGGGCCACTAGCCACACCCCAAACAATTCAACCACTGGTAAGAGCCACCAGGATCCAGACGTAGGAAACAGCCAAGCGTGCTGAAATTCGGCGGTGCAACAGTTCACAGCATTCCAGAGACAAAACAGCAGCGATCCAGTTATAAGGAGAGACCTGCCGATCCACACAGCCACGCACACACACACACAGGAGGAGGAAGAGAAGGAGAAGCAGCACTGTGGCGTTCACCACAAGGAAATCAAAGCCGCATATACCACACTTTGCGAGCCACTCAGTGGAAGCGCACAGGAGACATTAATCTCAGAGCCGTGGGGTGGCTTCTTTTATACCACACCCACTTGAGTCAACTGGAAGTTCTTACCGGAACTTAGTTGTACAGAAATAAACATCTTTGTACCACTCCATTCTACCCCGCCTTCTTGCATCGTCGACCCGAAGATGGCTAATTGAAAGCTAATACGATCTATTATTTCCAAGGTCTAAACATAGCCGAAACAGTTGACAAAGATGCTGAAGAGTCCCCAGGATGAATGTCTAATGCTGGCCTTGAGAGATGGTGCACATTAGAATGCTGACCAGCAGTTGAACGTCTGGACCTACACAAAGCCACTGGGTCAGCAGAGCTGACAGATGGAACAGCCAGAGATGTAGAGGCTCCGGTAGATACGGCTGGTTAAAGTGGTGACCTCACTTCTTGGGATGCTGTGTGAGGCACTGAGCTACTAAAAGGTAGGACGGAAGCAACCACCAGAGGTTGCTGTTCACAAACAAACAGATCATAATCAAATGGGCCTCCATCTTCTGATGCTGACTTTTCTGCAGGAGGTAAGTTATGAGGAGGAATGTGATCAGGAGGAACGACGCCAATTACAGGCTTTAGCATGGTACGGTGGCCTTGTCTCACTTTAGTCTGGTCACCCTCCATTTCTGCTACCTGTATGACCCCCTCTCTTTTCCAATGGTTATGGTCAATCTGACAGAGAGAGGTATCCCAATCGTTGTGGTTTTTAGTATAACAATGGCCATCAGTGGGCTCTAGATGGACAAACTGTCTACTTTTAAGGCTAGGTTTAAAACTTTCCTTTTTGATAAAGCTTATAGTTAGAGTGGCTTAGGTTATCCTGAGCTATCTCTGTAGTTATGCTGCTATAGGCTTAGGCTGCTGGAGGACATAATGACCACTTTCACCCTCTTCGCTACTTTCTCACACTACTCTTCAATTTTGTATTATTTGCTGTTATTTCAGCTTTTAACTTTGTTCTCTCTTTTCTCTTCCTAGAAGCTACACCTGGCCTGACTCTGTGTCTACCTGTAACACCTTTCTGGAGAGGGGAATCCTCCGAGCTTCTGCTGCCAACAACTTAATGCTCACCCTCTACCGATGATCCACATGGCCCTGTCTTTCAGTGTTTAACCCTTTCTCTCTCCTAGACATAGCTACTGACTGAGCTTTTACTGTAACTAACTCTATGTGCTCTCTTCAGACTCTAAACTTGAAAACTGGCTCAGAGTTTATCTGTTCCTTCTTTCTAGGTGAAACGACTTAAGGAGCTACATCCATTAACATTTACCTTTTCCTTCCCATAGAAAGTACTCCTGGATCAGTGCTTCTTTGTTCTCTTTGTGTCTCTGCTCTGTTGTCTCTAACCCCCAGTCGGTCGTGGCAGATGGCCGCTCACACTGAGCCTGGTTCTGCTGGAGGTTTCTTCCTATTAAAAGGGAGTTTTTCCTCTCCACTGTCGTTACATGCATGCTCAGTATGAGGGATTGCTGCAAAGTCAACGCCAGTGACTGTCCACTGTCTCTACATGTTCATCCGGGAGGAGTGAATGCTGCAAGTCACTGACTGGATGCCATCTGCTGGGTTTCCTTAGATAGAAAAACTTTTTATCCAATTTGAATAAATAACTGAATCTGGCTGCACTGTTCAATGATTAAGATTAATTGGAATGTATGTACCTGACTTTTGTGAAGAGCCTTGAGACGACATGTGTTGTGAATTGGCGCTATATAAATAAACTGAATTGAAAACTGAATGGAATTGGTCATCCACCGGCACAATAGTGTAGACAGAGCCACCCTCGTTCAGCACCCTCAATTCAATTCAAATTCAAAGATACTTTATTTATCAGAGATACAAAGGGGGACGGGTCACCGAGGCAAGGGGGGACGGGTCACCGAGGCTTTGCTGCCCACTCACAGGCGCTGCCCTTGCTAGATGAAAGAGGCCACATTAGGTAAGTAGAGGGAAAAAAAATCATATTTCACACTTTACCCTTAACAGGATACAGTTTGAGATTGCAAAAAAACCTCAGCACAAAGAAGCAACACGTATACAAAACAACATCATGCCAGGATCAGTGAAGGAGTTGTGAGGGGGTGCATATGTTTATTTTGAACATGTGTGTGCGCAAGTGAGTGTGTGCAAGTAAGTCCATGAGCACTGCCACAGAGGCCATTGTCCTTGATGATACGATGGAATGTTCATCAACCGGCCACATTGTTCTGAGCAGGTCCACAGATGTCCTCAAGGAAGGGAAGGGGCAGAGGGAGCAGAGCATCATGTTTACATAACTTCCAGGAGAAGTTGAAGATAGCCGGCCATCAAGGCTGTGCTGGGGAGCCAGATTCAGAAAAACAACAATTATTTGGGTTAGGCTGACTCTTAATTTTCTGTCAGCCTTGAGAGTCTCGCTGGTGCTTCTCCATGGCGAATCCAAACAGCCAAATTCCAGGTCTTTCGCCAGATCCGAGCGAACAACTTTCTCCAAGATTTATCCCATTTCACCCCTGAGTCCGGGAACCGCAACTTGCCTGCAATCCTGTGGAAGGATCAGATCCAGTCTGCGATTCAGCTCACATAAAATCTCAGTCTTAGTGCTGATCGCTCTGAAAATCCCATCTCACATGCCACGCAGCCTCACAATGGCCAGAACAGCTGCTGACATTCTCCGAATTTCTCGATATGCCAGCTAACCGCTGACTCCAAAAAGCAGAAATCCTGATATCAGACATCCAATTATATACCTATCTTCCACATCCTCGACTGACATTATCGACAGACACACAATCCTCCATTTCTGCCAGGAGTCCATTGTGTATCCATTGTGTATCCGCCTGGACAAGAGGGTTCCCCAACACCCTTTCTTCTCGTTGAGAAAATTTGATCAGTTGCATTGAGAGACCAGCTGACCAAATCCATAACTCAGAATTTTGGAAGCTATGCAAAAAGAGGCTCCAGAAGACAAGACACAGAGCTGAAGCAGGGCAGATATGGGAGGGGTGCGGGAGACAGAGAAAAAGCGTCCTCCTCCACCGAGAGCAGAAAAGAAAGTACACTTTGTACTTCACAGAGCTCTATCGATCCCTCATCTTATGAAGCCCCCTAGCACTAAAATCATGCAAAAATACAAACTGTCTTTCATTTAATGGCAGATGTTTCACATGGGCATCATGGGCCTGTCTCCGGCGATCTGCAGCCTGTTTCAAGTGCTCCCTGGCCCCATCACAGGCTACCTGCAATTGAGCTTGATGCTCTTGGACCCACTCATGCACAGAACCACCAATTGGACTCTCAACTCTACCCAGTAGAAAATCTAGAGGCAGTCTAGGTTCCTGACCAAACATTAAAACAAAAGGCGACTCTCCAGTAGACCGATGAGGAGTTGTGTTGTAACAATAACGAACCTGTGGCAAACAAGCATGCCAGTCTCTTTTCCGGGACACAGGCAGTGTTCGCAACAGGTTGTGAAGCGTGCGATTAAAGCGCTCACATTGGCCTTCTGGGTGATATGGAGTGGTACGTGATTTTACAATACCATACAAATTACACAACTGCTGGATAAGGAGGCTTTCAAAATAACGACCCTGGTCGGAATGTAACTGGGCAGGAACACCAAACTTGTAAAACCATTCAGACACCAAAACCTTAGCCACAGTGGCAGCCCGCTGATCCCGTGTGGGGACAGCAACTGTGTATTTACTGAAAACGTGTGTCAAGACCAACACAATTTCCAAACCATTTTGAGTGGGCTCTCAGGTGGTATAATCAATGGACAAAATTTCATTAGGACGCGATGCCAGTAGATGTCCCATGTAGCCATAAGCTTTAGGATGGACATCCTTTGCCACTTGGGACCTCTCACAAGCCTGGCACCATTGGGCCACATCAGAGGTCATATGAGGCCAGTACCACCGACAACGGAGGAGTGCCAGCGTTCGCTCCACTCCCTGGTGTCCATGTTCTTCATGGACTTGAGTTAAAACATCTTTAATGAGCACACTGGCAACAACAACTGGAGCAAAGTATCAGCACCATCTGATCTGATCTAAATATCTTTCGATAGAGAATTCCATCTCGACAAGGCGATCCCACTGCCGGAGCAAAACCAGTGTGGGCTGGGACAGCAGGGCCCGCTCCTCTCCACTGGGATGCTGCCCTTTCTTCCAAAACACCAACAGTTCCTGAAGCACAGGTTCAGCCTGCTGCAACACACAGAGTTCAGCAGTAGTATACTGTCGCAGAGCTACGACAACCGCATGCGTTGCCTCAACCTTTTCCAACCTCAAAGCTATCTGCAACGCTTTAGGCATAGCTGTACCTTAAAACATGGTTTCCACATCTAATGGGTTAGGTGGATGCTGATGAGAAAGTGCATCAGCATTTTTTTACACCAACCTGACCGGTACTTGATCTCAAAATCAACAGACGCTAGTAGAGCAGCCCACCTCTGTTCAGTGGCACCCAGTTTAACAGTAGCCAAATGACTAAGAGGGTTGTTCTTGGTGTACACAATACACTTGTTACTTGTTATACTTATCGGTCATGGCCCACTTAAGGCCAAAAACTCAAGCTTCATAGAGCTGTAATTTGGCATATTCCGCTATGTAGGTCTCAAACCCCGGCTTGCATAAGCTATTGGCCTCACCTTGCCTGCCTGCATTTTAGAAAGGCACCATGACTGGGATCAACCTCCAAGATAAATGGTTGAGTGAAATCTGCATAGGCTAACGCAGGTGTTGTTGTTACTTTAGCTTTCAGAGTATCAAAACTCTGTTGACATTCATCAGTCCAACATGCAGTGAGTCCATAATCAGATTTCTTGCCAGCCTTGGCACCACCACAATGAGCCACAGCTCTATGCAATGGAGTTGCTAGTTTGGAAAAACCTTTCACAAAAAGGCAATAATAACTGGCAAAGCCAAGAAAAGACCGCGGTTCTGAGACCTGGGTGGGGGTTGGCCAGTTAGCTACAACCTCGTTTTTACTCTGATCTGTACTAACCCCGTTACCAGAGATCGAGTGCCCTAAATAACGTACCTCTTTCTGAAAGAAGAAACATTTGCTGAGTTTTGCTTTAAGGCCCTGATCTTGGAGTCGACCCAGCACCAGCTTCAAGCGCTCCAAGTGTTTCTCCACGCTAGAAGAGAACACAACAATGCCATCAAGATATAGCAAAACTGAGTGGCACTGTTGATCACCAAATGTGCTAGGCGCATTGCAGAGCCCAAAACGCATCCGGTTCCACTCAAATAGCCCCAATGGAGTACAAAAACCAGTTTTTGGATGATCTGCCTCTACCACTGGAACCTTCTTATACCCGCTTGCCAAGTCCAGCGTGGAAAACCAGCAGGCACCAGAAAAAGCATCCAATGACTCCTCTATATGTGAAAGAGGAAATTAATCTTTTGGGTCTTACTGTTTAGCTGTGTATAATCAACACACATAAGAATACTCCCATCTTCTTCCTTACTAGGACGATGGGAGATGCATACGGGTTGCTACTCTCCCTGATGATCTGTGAAGAAAGCAACTGGTTGATATGGTTCTTCACCACCCCATATTTGGGGGGCGGGCGCCTATAGCGCTGCTTAACTGGGATATCATCGAGGAATGTCATCAGTACATCAGTACAGCCCAGGTCGCCATCATAAGAGGAGAACACTGACATATACTGACGGAGCAAAGATCTTACCAGACCCTGTTCTTCCACAGAAAGGCAAATGCAAGTCCTCCACCTGCTGCTGCACATTCACTGAGGCTGTCTGACCCAGCATTGTAGCAACTTTTGCTTGGACCTCAGTGATTCCTGAGGGGAGGCTAACAACATTGACAACATTCAATGTACCCACAACAGTGCGGGGTTATAACACCACCTCATTTGAGCTAACATTAATGACAGGCACATAAGCTGTACCCCTAATTACCTGAACCAAGGCAGAGGAAGCAAGCAACCCAGAAGGCAACCCAGAGTCCAAAGATTCAAACAGAGCAGTAGAGCCCGAGTACTCCTCAGAACATGTGGCAGCCACAATTTTCATGACTCCACCATCCGACAGCCCTTTTTACCCCTGTCCTTAACCCGTCCTGGACTATGCCTAGGTTCTTGTGAATAAACTGGCACTGATGCAATGCCCACATAACTGACTGGGGGGCCTCAGAAACACCAGACACAGAAGACCAAGCCACACCATGCAACCCAAACAGTTCTTGATAACACTTCCGGGTCACATTCATCCCCAAAACACCTCGGACCCCGGCTGGTACCTCGCTACAAGGATCCCTCACAACCAGAACACCACACTGTGGAATCAGTTTGCCACAGAGATGTATATCCAGTTCTAAATAGCCAATATAGTGAATCCTGAGACCATTGGCAGCTCTAAGCTCCAACCAATGACATAAGTGGAGGCGCTCCTGCCCCCAAGGCTGGAAGATCCATCAACGCGAGGGAGAACTCCTGAAGACTCTCTCCCTCTTGTTGTCTTCTGGAAAAGAAAGCCTCCTGAAGAGCAACATATGACTCGGAACAACCATACAGTTCCTGCAAGATCGCAAATATCTTAGCAGGGTTCTCTCTTTCTGCACTAGAGCGATATTTTATTTCATCCCTAGCTTCTCCCTCCAAGTGATCAAATAGAAAAAATGCTTGGTCAGCCACAGACAAATGTCGTGCTCTCATACACACTTTGGCTTTTTCCATCCACTCACTCAATCCTATACCTGTCCTTCCTCTAAAGATGGGACATGTCTTATCTCTAGGCACAAAAATTTGTCTCTCTGCTACAGGGAGACTAGGTGTAGGAGGGGCATTAGGCAATACTGAAAATGTGGATGGCTGAGCACTTAAGCCAGCCGATCCCTGTCGCAACTGCTCATTGTAAGCTCTTAAGCTTGCCACCAACTTTTTGAGTTTCTCAATTTCTGCCTCCATAGTTGTCACAGGCTTAGTTTACTTCCTGTAAATACTACAGTGCTAAAAAACACCCCAAATCTAAAACCGTTACCACCTTTGATGGTCTTCACAGAACCACTGCTGCTCTGTCTCCGGACAATCCAATCTGCACAAAAAAAAAATATATATATACACAACACATTAATAAAAATCTGAAAAAAAACTACTCATCTCAGTTGTTCACAAAAGTACAATCATGCAAGCAACGCCAAAAATGTGGCGATATTAGGTACTGTAACCCCAAACCCAAGGATAAAAAGCTCAACAACGACACCCTGGAAATTTCACCCAGAGAATATTACCTTCGTGTAAGAAAAAGGCACACAGATTTCTTTATAACAATACTTGTGACAACTGAGACGAGATCAGAATTTACAAAGTCAATTTATTAAATCCTAATTTAAAAATACTCTATTAAAATACTTGTTATCAAAGAAAAAAAAATAAAACAAACAAAAAAAAACAAACAAAAAAACCCCACAGGATCTGAGGTTACCGCTCGCAGGACCCAGTACTGCGGGACGGCCTCCAAATGTGGGACCAAATGTGGCCCACTAGCCACGCCTCAGCGGGACGTGAGCTGGGCGCTCCGATGCCACACCCCAAACAATTCAACCACTGGTAAGTTCACAGCAGTTCACAGCAATCTGGAGACAAAACAGCAGCGATCCAGTTATCAGGAGAGACCTGCCAATCCACACAGCACCGCACACGCATGCACAGGAGGAGGAAGAGAAGGAGAAGCGGCACTGTGGCGTTCATCACAAGGAAATCAAAGCCGCATATACCACACTTTGCGATCTGTCACTTGTCTGCAGCCAAGTCCAACACGACGCGAGCCACTCAGTGAAAGCGCACAGGAGACATGTGTCTCAGAGTGGGGTGGCTTCTTTTATACCACACCCATTTGAGTCAACTGGAAGTTCTTACCGGAACTTAGTTGTACAGAAATAAACAGGTTGTGATGGCGCTGACGATGGCAGCCTCGGAGCTTCGCTCTCTCTTTGTTTGTGTATTTTGTGTGTTTTTATGTTTTTCGAGCCACAGTACTGTGGTCTCGGGCCACAATTCTGTGGTCTCATTCAGTAGAGACGAACTTCTCAACATCAAAGAGTCCTCTCTTGGGATTTTTTCACCATCTTTCACCAATCCGAGGTTCACCGAGTTCCTGGCAAGCGGAGCTGTGGTTCTGTATGGGATACTGCGCCGAAAGCGCCGCAGGAGAAAGCGTGCTGGCGCACTGGTAAAGCTCCGCAAAAGAGGACTTTTTACAGCACTGCCTTCAATCCATCTGGCAAATGTCCGCTCTCTAAGCAACAAGATGGACGAGCTGCTTCTTCTCACCAGTAAAAACACGGACCTCCGCGGATCAGCGGTTCTCTGCTTCACCGAGACATGGCTGAGTGACAACATCCCTGACCGCGCACTGCTGTTGCCGGACTTCCAGCTGTTCAGAGCGGATCGCAGCCAGAGCTATCGGGGAAGAAGCGAGGAGGCGGAATCTGCTTTTATATAAACGAAGGTTGGTGCAGAGACATAAAAGTGCTGGGGAAAACATGTAGCCCAGATCTGGTGTCATTTTCCATAATCTGCAAACCGTTTTATTCACCGAGAGAGTTTTCCTCATTTATAATAATCGGCTCATATTTTCCACCACATGGCTGCACTTCTGCCGCGGAAAAAAATCTTGCTGAGCTGATTACAGACGTGGAGAAAAAACACCCTGACTCTTTCATCATAATACTGGGAGATTTTAACAGCGCAAACCTCTCTAATGAGCTCCCAAAATACAGACAGCATATTAAGTGTCCCACCAGAGACAAAAACACACTGGATCACTGTTACACAGCTTTAAAGGACTCATACCATGCTGTTACCAGGGCTGCTCTGGGTTTCTCGGATCATTGTCTTATCCACCTCATCCCAACCTACAGACATAGACTAAGAGCTTCCAAACCCACAGTTCACACTGTTAAGAAGTGGACTGAGGAATCAAAGCAGATGCTACAGGCCTGCTTTGAATGCACAGACTGGACTGTTTTTGAAACTTCAGCCACTGATTTAAACGAACTAACTGATGTGGTGACATCATACATCAGGTTCTGTGAGGACATGTGTGTGCAGACCAAGACCTTCTGCACCTTTTGGAACAACAAGCCATGGTTTACTCCACACCTCAGGAATCTGCGCAGGGACAAGGAAGAAGCTCACAGCAGTGGAGATTGGGTTCGGTACAGGCAGGCCAGGAACAGACTAACAAAGGAGATCAAAGCAGCCAAGAGAAGATACAGTGAGAAGCTGAAAGACAGCCTTTCTACTGGTGACACTTCGGCTGTATGGACTGGTCTGAGGAACCTGACTGCCTACCGAAGCCCCCCAACCCGTCCTGAACAGAGTCCTTGTCTGGCCAACCGTCTGAATGGCTTCTACTGCAGACATGAAGAGAAGCCGTTCACACCTCAAACCATCTTGTCCACATCCCATTCAGGAACAAATTCCTCCTATAAAGTAACCAACCCCCTACCTTCAGATCCTATGCCTGCACTAAAGATCCCTGAGGAAGATGTAAATAGACTCTTTCAGCGCATGAAAACAAAGAAAGCTGGAGGACCTGATAACATCTCCCCATCATGCCTGAAAGCCTGTGCAAATCAACTCGCCCCGGATCTTCAACAATTCACTGGAGACGTGTGAGGTCCCCTCCTGCCTCAAACGATGCGCCATCATCCCAGTGCCCAAGAAACCCACCATCCTAGGATTAAATGACTACAGACCAGTAGCCCTGACGTCTGTGGTCATGAAATCCTTTGAGCGGCTGGTGTTGAAGCACCTGAAAGAGATCACAGACCCCCTGCTGGACCCCCTGCAGTTTGCTTACCGAGCAAACAGGTCGGCTGATGATGCTGTCAACTTGGGCCTGCACTTCATCCTGCAACACCTCGACCGTCCAGGGACGTACGCCAGGATCCTGTTTGTAGACTCAGCTCGACCTTCAACACCATTATACCAGACATCCTCCACCAGAAGCTCACCCAGCTCAACATCCCAGCCTCCACCTGTCAGTGGATCAACAGCTTCCTGACGGACCGACAGCAGCAGGTGAGACTGGGGAGCATCTTCTCCCGAACCAGATCAACAAGTACTGGTGCCCCCCAGGGGTGTGTTCTCTCCCCACTCCTCTTCGCCCTCTACACAAATGACTGCACCTCATCGGACTCGTCCGTGAAACTCCTTAAGTTTGCAGACGACACCACTGTCATTGGACTGATCCAGGACGGTGATGAGTCCTCATACACACAGGAGGTGGATCGGCTGGTCCACTGGTGTGGTCAGAACTACCTGGAACTGAACCCAATCAAGACTGTGGAAATGGTGGTGGTCTTTCGGAGAACACCACCGCCATACACCCCCCTCACCATCCTCAACAACACTGTATCGGCTGTGGACCACTTCAGGTTCCTAGGAACCACCATCTCTGAGGACCTGAGATGGTCTTCACACATAGACACTGTTCGAAAGAAGGCCCAGCAGAGACTGTATTTCCTGAGGCAACTCAAGAAGTTCAACCTTCCACAGGAGCTGCTGGTCATCTTCTACACTGCCGTCATACAGTCTGTCCTGTCTTCATCCATCTCAGCGTGGTTTGGTTCATCCACAAAACAGGACAGGTCCAGACTGCAACAAATAATCAGGTCTGCAGAGAGAATAATCGGGGCTGACCTTCCCTCCATCCAGAACTTATACAGGTCTAGGGTCAGGAAAAGAGCTGCTAAAATCTCTGCAGACCCCACACACCCTGCACACAAACTGTTTAGGGTTTTACCTTCAGGCCGCGGCTACAGAGCACTGTTCACAAAAACTAGCCACCACAGAGACAGTTTCTTCCCCCAGGCTGTTTCTCTGTTGAACATTTAATAGAATACCAAAAACAGCATACAGATGTTGCAAATGCACCTTTTTATTTATATAGGTGTATATTGTACATTGTAAATATGTATATTCTGTAGTGCAAAAACAAAACCCAGAGAGCAAAGTGTACCGGAGTCAAATTACTTGTTTGTATGTATAAACTTGGCAATAAAGCTCATTCTGATTCTGATTCTGATCTCTATACCACTACACTTAGAATAAAGCTAATGTTTCCTTATTAGAATCACATCAATGAAAAAAAATAGATAATTCTTTGCAAATATGATTGATTCGACATTCATTCATTCATTCATTCATCTTCTATACCGCTTATTCCATAGTGGGTCACAGGGGAGCTGGTGCCTACCTCCAGCAGTCTACGGGCGAGAGGCGGGGTATACTCTGAAAGGTCACCAATCCATAGCAGGAATCGACAAACGTCGGCAGCTGTTCTGGCCATTGTAAGGCTGCCTGGCTTGTATGATGGGATCTGCATAGCGATCAACACTAAGACTGAGATGTTACGTGAGCTGAATCGCAGACTGGATGTGATCCTTACACAGGATCGCAGGCAGGTTGCGGTTCCTGGACTTAAGGGTGAAATGGGATAAATCTTGGAGAAAGTAGTTCGCTCGGATCTGGCGGAAAGGACCTGGAATTTTTGGCTGTTTGGACTTTTCATAGATTTTCAGATTTCTCAGAAGGATTACCAGCGAAAGCCAAATATTATTAGTACTTGAAAATTTGGACTCAAGCTGTTTTTACACCAATGACCAGAGAATTATAGATTTCTTAATAGGATTGTATTACAACTATATCATACCAGTGACAGCCAAACATTATTAGTATTTAAAAAGTTTGGACCAAAACTGTTTCATACCAGTGACCCAGCTTATTTGAATGATGGTACCACAACTGCCTCATACCAGCGACCTCAAGGATTTTTATTATCATTTTACTTCTAGTACAGGATGAATTCCTTACCACAGAGGGATTAATGAGCTGATTCCCCTCTATTAGAAAAAAGTTTGGAAAAATTTAGAATCAGCCTTTAAAACCAGTAAACTCCCAAGGATTATTAGTGTCAATTTGATTTTTTTTCCCCGGTTTTGATTTTCCCCGGTTTATTAATTTTTTTCCTTATGTACAGCGCTTTGAGGGGCCTTGTTGCTGAAAAGCGGCCTATAAATAATAAACTTGACTTGACATTAAAACAATTATTTTAAAATTATTTCTTATGTCCAGTCCTAACCCCCAGGCCTAAATTGGTAGATCAGCTTAAATGCCACAAAAAAAAACACAATTTAAAAAAAGGCAAAAAAAATTAAAAGAAAAATAAAATTTTTTAAGAAAATTTTTAAAAAAACTTTTTTATAATACAAGACAGCATTTCTATCAAAACACATTATACCTACTGTGAAAAACGTGATGGGATTCCCCAAGTCTGTTGCAGCTTTAAAACTTCTTCCAGAATCTGGATGACCTTTTGTCCCTTTTGGAAGGAAAAAAACCACAAAATTTTGGGTTTCTATCAAGAAAATACAGATGGACATTAGGCTCCAGCCCAAAAAATTGAGTTCAAAATTCAGGTTTAAAATTTAAAATTAAAGCGCCAAAATTTCACAACACATGTTTTTTGCAAAGGCACTTTCACAAAAGTCAGGTACAAAAAAATTTCAATTAACCTAACCATTTGACAGTGACAGTCAGATTCAAAAATTATTTATTCAAATTGGATAAAAAGTTTTTCTTATCCCATAAGGAAAAACCGCAGATTGGCATCAAGTCAGAGACTTTTAGCAGTCACTCCTCCGGTGAGCATGTAGCGAAACCAGTGGACAGTCACTGGCGTTGACCCTTTTGGCCAATCCCTTTATATGACCATGCATTGAAAAGCAGTGGAAAAGAGGAAAAAACTCCCTTTTAAAACAGAAGAAACCTCCAACAAACCAGGCTCAAAATGTGAGGGGACCCACTGCCACGACCGACTGGGGGGGGTTTAGAGGAAAAACAAAAGGGGAACACCAAAAAAAAAACCACAGAAGGGTGGGAGTACTTTCTATGGGAAAAGGAAAAAAGTAAATGTTAATGGATGTAGCTCGTTTAGTCATTTCACCTAGAAAGAAAAAAAACGGATCTGAAAAAAAAGCACATAAAAATTGTTAACAGTAAAAGCTCAGTCAATTGCTATGTCTAGGAGAGAGAAAGGGTTAAAACCTTTGAAAGACAAGGCCATGTGGATCATCGGGGTAAAGGGTGAGCATTAAGTTGTTGCCAGCAAAAGCTTAGACGATGCCCCTCTCCAAAAAGGGTCACAGGTAGACACAGAGTCAGGTCAGGTGTAGCTTCTAGGAAGAGAAAAAGAGAGAAAAAAGTTTTAAAAGTTGAAATAAACAGCCCCAAATAATGCAAAATTTGGGAACACTTGTGTGAGAATGTAGCGAAGAGGGTGAAAGTGGTCATTATGTCCTCCAGCAGCCTAAGCCTATAGCAGCATAACTACAGAGATAGCTCAGGAAAAACCTAAGCCACTCTAACTATAAGCTTTTACAAAAAAGACAGTTTTAAGCCTAGCCTTAAAAGTAGACAGGGTGCTGCCTCACAGACTAAAACTGGGAGCTGGTTCCACAGGAGAGGAGCCTGATAACTAAAGGGTCTGCCTCCCGTTCTACTTCTAGAGACTCAAGGAACCACCAGTAAACCTGCAGTCTGAGAACAAAGTGCTCTATTAGGAACGTATGGAACAATCAGATCACTGATGTATGATGGAGCTAAATCATTAAGGGCTCTAACTGTAGAACCTGATCTGTGTTTGGACTGTTTTGATCCTGTGAAGCTTCCTGAGTTATCAGAAATATTAGCTTCATCTAAACCTTCAACTTGCATGTTAGATCCAATCCCAACCAAATTATTTAAGGAAGTGTTCCCTCTGATTACCAGCCCCATTTTAGGTATGATTAACCTATCCTTAGTAAATGGAAATGTACCACAGGCTTTTAAGGTAGCTGTAATTAAACCTTTACTTAAGAAACCTTCGCTTGATCGAGATGACTTGAAAAATTACCGACCTATATCCAATCTTCCATTCTTATCTAAAATTCTTGAGAAAATAGTTGCTAATCAAATGTGTGAGCATTTACACAGCAATGACCTGTTTGAAGAGTTTCAGTCAGGCTTCAGAGCTCATCATAGCACTGAAAAAGCTCTGCTGAAAGTCACTAATGTTATTCTTATGGCCTCAGATAATGGACTTGTGTCTGTACTTGTCCTCTTAGATCTCAGTGCTGCATTTGATACAGTCAATCACAATATTTTCTTAGAAAGGCTGGAATATTCTGTAGGGATCAGGGGAACAGCGATAGGTTGGTTTAAGTATTATTTGTCTGACAGATTCCAGTTTGTTCATGTAAATGATAAATCATCTTTAAACTCCAGGGTTACTTGTGGAGTACCACAGGGTTCAGTACTTCCTCCCAGGTCCGAGCGCCAAAGATGTTACTTAATGATTTAGCTCCATCATACATCAGTGATCTGATTGTTCCATATGAATATGGGATTGGGTCTAACATACAAGTTGAAGGTTTAGATGAAGCTAATATTTCTGATCACTCAGGAAGCTCCATAGGATCAAAACAGTCCAAACACAGATCAGGTTCTACAGTTACTTCCAATGCTGTCTCACTTGCTGAGGATGAAGTAATCATCTTCGGGAGTATGTCATAGATTTTATTTTTAATAGAATCAATTTTATTTAAGAAGAATCTCATAAAGTCATGACTGCTGAGGGCTAAGGGAATGGATGGCTCAACAGAGCTATGACTCTGTGTAAGTTTAGCAACTGTACTAAAGAGAAACCTAGAATTATTCTTGTTCTCTTCTATTAATGATGATAAATAAGCTGTTCTGGCTTGGCGAAGTGTCTTTTTATACAACAGTAGGCTATTTTTCCAGATTAAGTAGGAATCTTCTAGGTGTGTAGAGCACCATTTTCTCTTCAATTTTCTAACATTGTGCTTTAAAGTACGCAGCTCTGAATTAAACCAGGGAGCTAGCCTCCAATGAATAATTACCTTCTTTTTCAAGGGGGCTGCATTGTCTAATGCACCACGCAATGATGAACTAACACTATGAACAAGAGAATCAATTTGTGAAGGGGAAGAAACAAAATTATTGGCCTCCATTGTGTTTTTCTGTGATAATGAGGAAATCAAAAGTGGAACAGATTCTTTAAAGGTTGTTATATCATTGTCTGATAATGATCTTCTATAATGAAATTTTCTGTCAGGTGTGGAGTACTCGGTTAAATTAAACTCAAAGGTTATTAAAAAAGGGTTAGACAGGACAGGGTTATGAGAAAATATTGTTATGTCTTTACTCTCAATGCCATATGTCAGCACAAGGTCCAGAGAATGAAGACAAACGTGGGTAGGTTTGTTAATGTTTTGAGCAAAGCCAATTCAGTCTAAGATACCATTAAAGGCTATATTTAAGCTATCACTTTCAGTGTCAACATGCATGTTAAAGTCCCCCACTATAATAACTTTATCTGTATTTAACACTAAATCAGATAAAAGGTCTGAAAACTGTCTAAAAATTTGAGAGTAAGGGCCTGGGACGGTAACAAAACAACAAACAGAAGTGGTTTTAGTGCTTTGCAATTTGGATGAGGAAAACTAAGGATTAAATATTTAAAAGAGTTGTATGTTTCCACAAATGTATTAAAACCAATCTGAATTCAGAGAGGGAGACATCACACTTACACTGCTACCTGGAAAAGTATGTGTGTTGCCTGACTGGGGCTGTGTTCCATTCTGTTTTATGCCTCACCATTGCTGTGCTGCACCTTTTTTCAGTTACATACACAATCATTCTATTTGTGGATGTCTCCCAAACAACAGCATAAAAAAACAGAGAAACATTTCATCGTTTAATTAAAGAATTGTTTTGCACACATCTTCTAGAAGTTTCTGGGTGGAATAGTTATCAGAAGTTTCGGTCAGAACAGAGAGGAGTGGCACACCGCCCCACAAACACTCCTGGCTCCTCATGGTACAGACAGAAAACACCTGCAAGCCTTAACCTTTAAAAATGTTATTATGTCATTATGTTATGTTACTAGAAGCTAATGTTAAGTTTTTTTCTATCAAAAGCATAACTAAAACTTCTAATAAAAATCAATCTATAAGCAGCAGAGTCCCAAATATATCTTAGTCTTAGCTACTAATTATAATGCATTTATATTTCCACATGACCTCCGATTGACGTAACCGGGTGTCATTAATCGCCAGCGTGAATAACAATCTTACTGTATTTACGCTTATTATTAGCCGGCAGTTTCAGGTAGGATTTTATGTCGCCCGTTCTGGCCCCTGGCAGACATTTGACTATGGTCGCTGGTGTTCTATGCCATTTTCGATTTGGAGCTCCCAATTACCGATTGGGCTTTTCAGCGGGGGGTTTCGCTAGCGGAGAAAATTTTAGAAACGCAGATGGGTTGGGGGTGACCGTGGGCTGGGATCTGGGGACTATGTTTTCGTCCGTCCCCACCACCTGAGCCCTGGCTTCGCAGGCTCTGCTGAAGGACGCTAGGGGATTTCCCCTCGTGGCCCGCATGGTAAGGGGCCTCGGCTATCTGCTGGTTTTTAAACCCCTCCAATTCCCACTCTCCCGCCTCCAAAGTACAAAAATGCTCATTTATTCCGACCGTTATCCTAAGGAGGCAGGGGAGTAACTAAAACTTCGACACAGAGAGCAAGAGAGAGGGGGAACTCAAGGGGAAAAAAACAGAACGGGTTCTGGTGGTTTAAGTTAATGCAAAAGTAGGGGCCCCTTACCAATATTTCAAAAATCTTGTAAACCGGAGATCCCAAACGTTAAAGCAGCAAAGAAAGGGGTTTTTAACGTGCTTATGTATTAAACAAGTAAAGATATCACAGTAAGGGGAAACAATCAAACCCCGAGAGCCTTCACACACCAAACAATCCACCGAGTACAACAGTGAAAACTGGAAGTGACAAATATGCCTTACCATGCCTTCACGTGGATGCAGGAAAATCATCCAAAACACAGCAACAAGTCCACCTCTGAATGGTAAACAAACAATAACATTCTGGCCTTGAAATAGCCTAATTAAGGTCTGACCCCGTACCCGTTGTAAGCCCCTTTTGCTTAAAAAAATTTTAGTGGGCTGGGAAAAAAAAACTTTCCTGCCATGTTAAAACTCAGGCCATTTGTGTACCCCTTTAGGTCATGTTGTGACAAGGTGCGACAAGGGTGCCACAACTAGATCATGGGCATAGGAGGATGGTTGTGATAGATAACTTTTTACCTTAATAAAGGAAATCATCAACAATCATTTACTCAGGTTATTTTTGTCCAATGTAGCAGTTGGTTTGATAATCTGTAGTGTTTAGGTGTGACAAAAAAGAATGGAAGAAATCCATGAGCGGTTGAATAATTTTTCAAAGCACTGGATAGTAATAGAAATCAGACAGAAATATACAGTTATTCTGACATGAATCTGATAGAGGCTCAGTGGAGAATGTTTAAGATTAGGGCGATGGCAAGGGGCCGTCCAACCGTATTGGTCGAGAGGCTTCCTTGATTGAATGAGAGAATTTTTAAACAATATATAGGATTAAGAATAATTTCTATAAATGTATTTATAATTTATAATATATATCCATAATACATATTTTTCACATATTTTAGTTAGGAACAAATCTGACAACATTTCCAGAGAGGATCTCCTGCTTTACATTTTATAGTAGTTTCTCCAACATGTTTCACAGGATACAAAAAGTTTTTATTTTCCCCTCAGAGGTGAATATGGCTAATCAGATCAGATGGCTAATCAGATGGCATAACAGTTTTCATATTTTATTTATTTTATAGTACTTTAAGTATTTTATAGTATTTTAAGTATGTTTTTTTCTTTGTGTCAGTTCCACCTAATGCAGAAGGCTTTAAAGCTGTGGTACAAAGTGAAACCAGCATCACTCTGCAATGGAATAAAGTCAACAACAACACCAGCTTTGTTCTCCAGTTTAACGGCACAGAGACATTTATCAGTGCACCAGATGGAGATGGACCAGTGAACCATACAGTCTCATCTCTCACTTCTGGAACAAACTACATATTCACTCTCTTCTCTGTTTTAAACAACATCAGAAGCAGTGGAATAAGTATAACTGCAGCTACTGGTAAGATGAAACTCTTTAATCATCAAAAGGGGTTCTTTAGAATTGGAAAAAAGTCATCTGATGCAAAGAAGGAATTATTCAATAATCTTGTGATCAAACACGTTAGATTAGAAATGCATCATGGAAGAAGCGGACATTTAAAGGGTGTTTGCTACAATGTCTACTTTCTGTCTACTATAACTGGAGGAGAATCAGCAGAATTCAAGGAGTCTAAACAAAAAGATCTACAGTAATAATTGACTTTATGTCATGGTTGAGGGAAGGCATAAAGAATTAAACTGCCCCTTAAACTGCTTATCAAGTTTTTCTCTAATTTTATCTTATTTTTTTCATGTTTTCACTTAAAGCAGAGCGACCTTCTTCCTGTGCAGATATAGTCTGTCCTTCCGGCACAGAGTGCATCACCACAAACGGAGCTGTTCAATGTCTTGACCCGTGTGACAGCTACACTGTACTGAATGACACCTGGCGTTCAATAAACAACACCAACCAAACTTTCGTGCGCTGTGACAGGGACATTGCCTGGAATGGTTGGTATCGTTTGTTTCTGGGACGAGGTAGTGCTCAAATACCAGAGAGGTGCATTGAAGCACAAAGATGTGGAACCCATGCTCCTTTGTGGATAGCCGGAACTCATCCAAACCAGTTTAATGAAATTGTAACTCGCACTGTGTGTAACACCTGGATGGGTTCCTGTTGCTATTTCGGGTCCCACACCATTCAGATCAAACTTTGCTATGGATACTATGTCTACAAACTTCAGCAGCCGTCTACATGCTGGCTGGCATATTGTGCAGGTACTGAGTCAATGTATTGCATCATATTATGAATTATTTGTAGTGATTTCTGTGTATATTAATTATATTAATGTAAATTCTATTTTTAGGTATTTTCAAAATAAAATTTATATACATAGCAATGATGTTGTGCAGAGATGTAATAAATCTGTATTGATAATACCCAAACCAAAACTAACTGTGCTAAATGCCAAAATTAAGTTGAAAATAAAATCCATACTTTCTAATAATGAAGTTGATTTGATTTTGAGAATTTGCTTTGATTTTATCTTTCCTCAGAGTCTCAAGCTATCAGCGTATTTGCACAAAATGAGACCAGCATCACTCTACAGTGGAATAAAGTCAACAATGTCAGCTTTGTTCTCCAGTTTAACGGCACAGAAACAAACATCAGTGCACCAGATGGAGATGGACCAATATTATATACAGTCTCATCTCTCACTGCTGGAACCAAATACACATTTACTCTCTTCTATTTGTTTGATAACATTAGAAGCAGTGAGATATATTTTACTGCTGCTACAGGTGAGACATTTTGTCAGATCTTTACTGGGCAAAGCAGCTTTTCATGCTATTACATGCCTTTAAGATTCTGTTATAAAAAATATTATTTACAAGTCATTTTACTTAAGTATACATAATGTCACACTATCAGGCATTTTGTGTTGGTTATTGGCTTATAAAGCTTTTGGTGCATCTAAAAGGGTTAGATGAATATATATATGTGTGTGTGTATGTCTGTATACATATATATATATATATATATATATATATATATATATATATATATATATATATATATATAATATATATATATATATACATGTATATATATATTATATATATTTATAGATATATTTATATTTATATATAGATATACATATATATACAGTGACAAATGGAAGTCATTATAACCCTTAAAAAGACAGAACTGCTGCAGTTCCTGGAATATCTTGCTTGAAAGCAAGTCTGTTATCCTCTAGTTTGAAGTACAGGCATGAGCATATATGCCCTGCAACATCTATTTTTTAATCTCAAACTTCTCCTCCAGTTTGCAGACCAATTAAAAACAAGGATATTTCATGAGAAGTGTCAAAAACCGAATATTTATTCAGAAAGTGATAGAAATTATGCAAAGAAACACAATGCGTTTAAAATTGGATAGAGAGGTGTCCAAACTGTATTTTCCAAACACAATTTTCCTGTGTACCACAAGTTAGATACCTGGTACTTAGAAGTGCACCAAACAACCCCACTGCAAAAGCCTCATATTTTAAAATTTTTCACTTATTTTCCTTTAACATGTCAGCTCCTAAAAATGCAGAAGGATTGATAAAGTTGAGAGAAGATGAAGCCAGCATCACTTTGCAGTGGTTGAAAGTGAACAGCAATGTATACTTTGTTCTCCAATATCATGGTATGGAGACAATCATCAGTGCACCAGATGGAGATGGACCAGTAAACCACACAGTCCAATTTCTCACTGCTGGAACTAGATACATGTTCACACTATTCTCTGTGTTTGAGAACGTCAGAAGCAGTGGAGTACAATGCCAAGCATTCACTGGTAAGATGTCAACATTAATATTCTAAATGTTTTAAAGTAACTTTAATCACCCAATGAGACATAGAAGAATATCCCAATAGAAAAATGAAGTCTATGCAAAGACTTTTAAAGAGTCTGTAGACTAGTATTACCCAGGTAGCAGCACCCTTATGATGCAGCAAACTGGGAACATTAATTAAGGCAATGAACTAAAGTAAATAGAAACATCACAACAGGCATAAATATACAGATGCAGATGTTTCTTTTTCATTTATATTTAACAAGCATGGCAAGTGAGCTTTGCTACTTTGATGGTATGATGTACCATGTAATGAGCCAATCTTTATATTCATTCTATGTATTCTTTGTATTACAGCTCCGCAAAATCCAGATAACTTCAGACAATTGAGTCAAAATGAGACCAGCATCACTCTGCAGTGGAATTATGTCAGCTTCAACGTCTACTATGTTCTTCAGTTTAATGGCACAGAGACAAACATTAGTGCACCACATGGAGGTGGACCAGCTACTCACACAGTCTCATCTCTCACTGCTGGAATTAGATACACATTCACTCTCTTCTCTGTGTTTGATAATTTGAGAAGCAGTGGAGTTAGCATAACTGCAGTGACTGGTAAGAAATGTAGACTGTATTTTAGTTTTAGATTTACATTTTAATATCACAAACATACATTTTTGTGGACCTTACATTAATCTTTAAGATACAAAGTGTATTTTAGACATACTGAAGATCTTAGGTTCAACATTGGGGTACCATTTGCTTAATAATGACCAGAAAAAGTAGCTTCTTCCTATAGTAACTAAAAGGGACCTAATCCTGGACTAAATCCACTCCACTGATACCCTGTATCAGTGGAAAGTGCTACTAGTCACTTGTAGCCCATGCTTGTAGCCCATGCTTGGATAATGGCACATGAAGGTCATTGTTCACTTGCTCTTTTAGGAAATGTGTAGTTTTGTTATGAGAACCCAGAATGGACATTGTAGTTCAGTCCTGAAGGCAGCTTTTGGGGTGGTAATAATGTTAGGAAGACAAATTGTAAGGACATCTTAATAATAACTGGGCACTGAAGTAAGGTGATCATTAATTTATCATCATCCCTGACTTGCTCCACATGAATTTAACCAACTATTAACTAAGCATTTCCCAAAAGTTGGCGCCTGAAGTACAGGTGGTCTTAGTTCATCATTAGCTTACAATGATTTAGAAGTTAGTCTATGAACATTTCTCTATTAGTTCCTATGTAGCAAAGCACATATATTGTATTATAATCTTATTGTGGCCCTTATGTGGAGGTGTGGCCAACCAAAATTAATATAGTTCATGGTAAAACATTATAACGGAGCATTGATAACGCACCTTTGTTGATAGGGTGCTAGTGGGCTAACATAACTTTTCTGTAATAAAAGCTTTCAATTTGTTGGACGGAGGAGTTTTCCTTCAGCTTCTCACAAAGAAGGAAAACCTATGATAACAAACAATTTCATGTTTGAAGATGTATCGATATAAACTAATAAATGTTTTCTATGTTCTTCTAATTCAGAACCTCAAAACGCTGTCCTCAGAGTAGCGGCACAAGATGGGACCAGTATCACTCTGCAGTGGAACAACTTGGGCAACGATGTTGGGTTTCTCCTGCATCTTGATGGCACAAGGATCATGGGCTTCAGTCCACGAGATGGCCCACTGATTTACCAAATCTTTTCTCTCACACCTGGAACTAAATACACATTCACTCTTTTCTCTGTGTTTGAGAACGTCAGAAGCAGTGGAGTCAGCATCACTGCTGCCACTGGTAACTTATGTTTCATGTCATGTACTGGAAACAAATCTCTTACTGAAAACTAAAAACTTGGAGACGTGGAATGCATACTTGAACTTATGGTGTATCTGAATTAAAACTCCAATACAAATACTATTGTGAAAAAAAAAAACTGGTCTTGTGACTTGCTAAACAGCAGCTGAAGTCACTTTTACCTTTAACAAAGAAATTAAATAATGATAATCTAGAATATGTCATAGAGAATTATTATCTGAACATCCCCAAAAGTCCCTCAGTCGAAAACGTCTTGACTGGTTAAAATTGAATGGAAACATGAAAAATCTTTATGCAGCAGAGCATTGAATTTAATATCAATTAATAATTTTATTTCCACAGCATTTTATCGATTTTGTTTTAGGATCCAAGTTGTTAATCAAAGTCAAACAGTGATTCAATTTCACAAACAATTGATCAAAAATAAAGCCCAGCTTTGTTTTGATGCTGATTCTTTGGAAACATTGCATTTCTGTGGATTATGGATTATTGGTTTGAGCTTTATGATGAGATAGAAATCCTCTAGGTGAATACGTGTAATACGACTGACCCCTCATCGGGAATTTAGTGCAGGAAGTAAGATGTGCTGTTGATGACCTACAGTAACACTTTCATTATTTCATTACCACACAAGAATTATGAGAAATGGAGTGTATTGAAAAGTACTTGTGTTTTTTTTATTAACAAAATGCATAATTCACCTACTGTCAGCTTGTTAAGTTAAAAATTTATTCTACAACTCATTACTGTGTCACACTTTCAAATGAAATGCATTTTGCTAGGGGTTTGTATTTATTCATCATATTTTAATTTGTTAATTACAAAAAGGCATTATTGGATGACTTCTTAATTTTCAGTTCTTAGCAATAATTAACTCTGCTGTTCATGTTTTTGTCTCAGTGCCTCCAAATCCTAAAAACTTCAGAGCATCAGAACAGAATGAGACCAGCATCACTCTACGGTGGAATAAAGTCAACACCGATTTCAACTTTATTCTCCAGTTTAACGGCACAGAGACATTCATCAGTGCACCAGATGGACCTGGACCAGTAACCCACACAGTCTCATCTCTCACTGCTGGAAGTAGATACACATTCACTCTCTTCTCTGTGTTTGAGAACATCAGAAGCAGTGGAGCCAGCATTGCAGCAGCTATTGGTAAGATAATTACGTTAAGTGGAGAACAACTAACAGGTATGACTACTAAGTTGATTTAGGACATCATGATGAACAGGCATAGGTGTTTCTGCATTTATTAAAAATCAGAACAGCACTGAAACGTATTATTGTGAAGTACTTTTCATAAAATGCGGGATTTAAAAGGTTAAGAAAGTATTAATGGATCAAATTTTTTTTAACTTTCATGTGGAAAAACATCATGCTGAAACTTGTTTGACCTTCTCCTCAAGGACCAAGTAAGTTTTTTTTTTTGCAGTTTTAATTTTCCCCTCTAAAATTTAAACATAATTCGTAAATCAGTTTTTTCTTTCTGCAAATTTGATTATTTTAGACAAAAATAGTATTCTACACCATAATTAAATGTAAAAATAGTTATGAATTGTGGAAATCTTATTTACATATTTATAGCTATAATAATAGTAAATACGTTTTTTTTTAAACTCATCTTCTTTTACTACACAAGATCCATACTTTTTTAAGTAATATGCTCAAAAGTATTCATCTTCCTTTAAATGATTTAAGTTCTTTAAACATACTTGAAAGAACATACTTGCAATACTGTAGTATTATATAAAATGGCAACTGGGCTGTATAGTGCTTTTTCTAGTCCGAGGATCCCAAAGCGCTTTACACTACAATCTGTCATCCACCCATCCATACATGCTTACATATATCGTATATGTTGTGACTATGAATCTGAAAATATTATTTAATATTTAATATTAATAATTTAATATTTTATCACATAGTATTTCGGTCTGTTAAGGGTTGTCCTGTGAACACCAGCCTAGTAAGGCGGTGGTATTAGGACAAAAACAAAAGGGTGAGACAAGCTCTGACATTATTGAACAGCAAGACTCTGTACACACATGGAATGAATTCACACAATTTCTTAAAATGCAAGAATTTATTAACAAAAATAAGCCAACTCAAAGTCAAACATACTTCAATCAACAAACTCTTTACTATGCTAAAACAATCCAATTAAACTACCAAGCATAATTAAAGAAAAAGGAAGACTAATGGGCTATGTACAATATAAACAACTTGACAAAAGATGGTTGAAAACCATGACCGAAAGAGTGATGCAACATTACCATACAATGTTTATGTTTGAGAACCAAGGATTATCTTGAAGAATCTGGAAGTGAAGTTAAGTAAGTCTTGGAACTAACTTAGGCAATAATCAGCATACCTTTAGACAACCATTCACAATGCAAGATCAGATAAAATATTATTTTAATAAAATAATATTTTAAAGAATGATCTGGTGAAAAAAAACAACCTTCTGGATGACTAATTCTCAATGGTGTCTCATTAGCTGCCTTTATTTATGGAAATAATATTTAAAGAAATATTATTAAAGGAAATGGTAAAATATTTAAGGAAATATTTTGGAAAAGAGACAAATCTTTCTGGAGAAATAGGTCTTAATGGTGTTTACTTAGTTATCAAGTTTAGTAAAATAATGCTTAGGGACATATTATTTACTGGATTGAAAACTAAACCTTTCTGGGTAAATATTCTTTAGCAGCAAGCACGTGTTCTTAGCTGTTAGCAGTTAGCAGGCGAACAATAGAAGCTGATAGCTTAGCACCAGATTCAAACACACACCTTTAAAATACCATTAATAAAAGGGTTAAAATGCATAAGCACGGACGGCGTGTTATGAATCTTCTGTGTTTAAAATCACCCTTTAAGTAAAGTTTGTCTTAACTTTAAAAACACACAAACACAGAACACAAAACTGAGCACGTGTGCTGCACATAGCCTGCTAGCACTAAGATAGTTGAGTTCAACACAAACAAAAACAAACTTTATAAAATGAAAAACGTTTAGATCAATTCAATCTAAATCTTTCTCTACCCAAACCCCTAACCTCTGAACCGTGCTGAGGAAAAGCTGTCCAGGGCGACGAAGTTTGAAGAAACGTCCACAGTCAACAAACGGTTAGCTAGAGCTAACCTCCTTAGCTGTGGGGAGTGGCTCGTTCGGTCGGGCCACCAAACTGCAAGTTACCATAACCACGGTGATGCGGCTCCTGTTGTCGTCCTTTCAGACTGGGAAAACTGCTCCATTCGGCTTCGTAGAGACAGCGTCTCTGCAGGGAAATCTCTGGAACACAGTTTGCTTCTGCAGGCCTCAGAGAGAAAGTCAAGCAATGCTTATACCTTAATTTACCCCTTTTTATGAATGAATACCGGGCACACAAACAGTGATTCATTCATACTTAACTTGTGCATATGATCGTGTGATCTTATGTTACCCCTGGATCCAGTTTGAAGAGTTTATGTCTGTTTGCCAGCAAAGAGACATTAGCTCGCCGTGCCTCTCTGTCCAGGTCCCTGTGTGACCCGCGTAGAAGAATCGGACCATTGGGAAGGTGGGGGTTTTATATGGGCAGTGGCATCGTGGGAAGTCCGCTGTTACCCCCTTTCCCCTTCTGAAGTTGTGCTGGAAGTCGGTTAAATGCAATTTATTTTGAAAGTTTCAGAAAAGTTTGTACCGGAGTTTTAATGTTGAAATCCATGGGTCCCAACATCTATAAAGAAGTGTTTTTGTGTCAACAGGCTATGTTATTGGGATGAATGTACGGTTAAAGTCCCTGATCCACCTTACAGATTCAGAAATTGAAGATCTTTTGGCAGAGGTGAGACTAATTTATGCTGAAGTTTATGCTTTTTCAACTGACTGTTTCATATTAAACATTACACACTAAATGCTATTTCGTAATAACATTGTATGGTTTTTTTTTCTAATTCAGGTGTTTATGCAGAATGGCTTATCTCCACAGTTTTCACTCAAGGTTCATTCTGTTAAGCCATGACTCTTGAAGAAAGAAGGATGAAACAGAAGGATAAATCTTCAAAAGATTTTTGAGGATCTTTATGTTTTTCCTTGTTTCCTTAAAATAATCCAAACTGATGATAAAAATGATTTTGTCACGTAAAAGATGGTAATATCCATGCATCTATTTTTGTGTAATCAGTGGTGAAATTGTTTGTCTTTTTGCTTGTCAGGGGCCCTGCTGAATTAAATGTTGTCACAGTAATTTTTACATTAATACAGTATGTTAATTTCTCAGTGAATTGCTTTTTTATTTAGTTGCTTTGATCATTTTAGTGACATTTTTGTTCATAAAAAAACAGTACAAATGAAGCTGAGGTTAGTTCAAGTAGCTTTAAAACAAAATCAGCTTTTGATACCTGCTGCAGCAGGAGTTACTCTACCAAAAACAAATAATATTAGTCAGTCAGTCATTTTCTACCGCTTATTCCATAGTGGGTCGCGGGGGAGCTGGTACCTATCTCCAGCAGTCTATGGGCGAGTGGCGGGGTACACCCTGGACAGGTCGCCAGTCCATTGCAGGGCAACACACAAACAACCATGCACACACTCATTCACATGCCTAAGGGCAATTTAGAGTGACCAATTAACCTAACAGGCATGTCTTTGGACTGTGGGAGGAAGCCGGAGTACCCGGTGAGAACCCACGTATGCACCGGGAGAACATGCAAACTCCATGCAGAAAGACCCCCGGCCGGGAATCGAACCCAGGACCTTCTTGCTGCAAGAGAAACAGTGCTACCAACTGCGCCACCAATGCGCCAAAAATGATTTCTGATTTAACAACAGCATTTAATGTAACTGATTAAAATAAAGTTTGGCTAACGTTGTGTTTTCATGTATCCTGGTTCTCCAATTAATGTATAGGTTGTTGTAAATCTTGTTAAATAAACTAATACTTTTACTCTAAATGAGTCCAGTGGTTTCGCAGTTACACCAAGTTCTAAAAACAATTTCAAGCTACTGGATGAGAGTGTTGTCCAAACAATAGATGCCTCCTCTAATTATGTAAACTGTAGAAACACAGTTTCTTTCTCCTTGTGAATTTTTACAACGCAAATGTATCAACAAGTCAACAACAACCTCGCATTGTTCTCCAGTTTAACAGCACAGAGACAAACATCAGTGTACCGGATGGAAGACATCTAGTCCCATCTCTCCCCATTTCCCTTCCACAACAGGAGATGGTGTACAACCAGTACAGGTCATCGCATAACATCACAGTGCATTTTCCTCTGTGTGCTAAACGTTATTCTGATGTACAGTCGGTATAGGAACATTGGTCCTCTGTTTCCAAAGCTGCTTACAGGATGTTGTAAATAACTAAGTATAAGAGAATGTGTGATTCTCAGTTTACAAGAAAAGCCACGCCAATTAAACCCAAATGTGATTTTTTTTTTTATATATATATATATTTTTTTTTTTATATAGCACTTTTCAGCAACAAGGCACTCAATGCGCTGTACATAAGGAAAAACATTACACTTTATACAGAAAATCAAACAACAGAGGTAATTAAAAAAATAAAGACAATATAATGATGGATAAGAAAACGAAAGGAAATTGGACTGAAAACTAAACACATTCAAAGGCCACTCTAAACAAATATGTTTTTAATCTTGATTTAAAGCAACTTAGGGTTTCAGCGCTTTTACAGTTTTCTGGGAGTTTATTCCAGATAAGTGGAGCATAAGAACTAAAAGCTGCTTCTCCGTAATTTATTTTGGTGATGAGCCATTGAGTGATTTATAGACTAACAGAAGTATTTTAAAGTCTATTCTCTAAGCTACAGGGAGCCAGTGTAGGGACTTTAGAACCGGGGTGATGTGCTCCAATTTCTTAGTTCTTAGTTCACGCCGGCAGCAGCATTCTGGATCAACTGCAACTGTCTGATCGACTTTTTAGGCAGACCTGTGAAGACACCATTGCAGTAATCACTTCTACTAAAGATGAAAGCATGAATTTGATTTTCAAGCTCCCGCTGAGACATTAGTCCTTTAATCCTGGAGATGTTCTTTAGGTGCTAGAAGGCTGACCTTGTTACTGTCTTTATGTGTCTCTGAAAGTTCAGGTCTGAGTCCATCACTACACCCAGGTTTCGAGCCTGATTGGTGGTTTCTAGCTGTATTAACTGAAGCTGTGTGCTAACTTTTAAATGCTCTTCCTTTGGTCCAAATATTATTACTTCAGTTTTGTTTTGATTCAGCTGAAAAAATGTTGGCACATCCATGCATTGATTTCTTCTAAGCATTTACCCAGCGCTTGAATGGGTTCATAGTCACGTGGTGACATCATAACATATAGCTGTGTGTCGTCTGCATAGTTATTTCGAAACTACATCTGCAACAGAACAAATAGCAATAATTCTTAGTATTTTTCTACACACTAACTTGAAACATTTTTTGTTTATATTTGAGCAAAACTAAACCGAGACACATTAAAGCAGGACGTTTTTTCTCCATACATCTGATTTTTAGAATTAGTCTCTGCATCAGTTTATGAATTTTGTATATCCTTACTGTGTTTTTGGTCCTTGTCCTATTACTACAAGAAAGTATAACTGTCACTATGAGAAAAAAGAATTGAGGGGGAAGTATTTTCTTTTTTCTTACATGTGTTTCGGCCAAAGTCAGAAGTAAAACAGATGAAATGACAAGAAAAAAAGTTTAAAAAAATGCAAATCAACAAATAACAGATAAAGTTGCTATGTCGAGGTGAAACTGCAATTAATAAATTAAAACAACACTGGCCAAAAGTCTTTCAGCCATATCTGTAACTTTACGCTTAAGAATAAGATTTACTTACAAAGACATTTTTTCTTCTACCAAATAATATCTTGTGGACGAACAAACAGCAAATAAAACTATAATGAAACATATCAAATCTGCTCGGACAAAATACAGCAGTTTTAACATTCAGCCTTTTCTTTATGGTAATAATTCTACTTTATTCTCGATGTTTTGATTTTAGTTGCAAAACACGTTTTTTCAATGTTTGGAGTGTTTTCTTATTATTTCAACTTCATTCTAAAAATCGTAATTTTTCAAATGTGTTCGGTATTGTCAAGTCAAGTCAATTTTACTTATATAGCGCTTTTCAGCAACAAGTTACTCAAGGCGCTGAACATAAGGAAAAACATTACAATGATACAGAAAATCAGAAAAACAAAACAGAAAAACAAATCAAATGACATTAATAATCCTTGGGGGTTTACTGGTAAGAATACAATCCTTCTAAGAAATCTAAAAATCTATTAATCTTTCTAAGCTGGGTCACTGATATAAAACAGGTTTAGTCCAAACTTTCAAATACTAATAATGTTTGGCTTTTACTGGTTTGAAATAGTTGTAATACAATCCTTCTATGAAATCTAAAAATCTATGCTGGGTCAGTGGTAAAAATCAGTATTAGTCCAAACTTTTAAATACTAGTAATGTTTCACTGGAATGAAATAGTTGTAATACAATCCTTCTCAGCAATCTAAAATTCTATGAAGCCACATTTAGGTAAAAAGAGTAGAGGAAGAAAGACCACATTAGGTAAGAGGAGGGAAAAGAAAATCATATTTCATACTTTATCCTTAGCTGGATACAATTATATGAGATATCAAAAAAAAAAAAAAAACTCAGCACAAATAAGCTACACATACGAGACAACATATTGCAGGGATACAGTAAAGGCTGCATGTCAGGGGTGCGTATGTTTATATGAGCATTTGCGTGTGTGCCTGTGAGTGTGTGCAAAGTAAGTCCATGAACCACTGTCACAGAGGCCATTGTCCTTGATGATACGATGGAAGGTTCATCAACCGGCCACACAGTTCTGAGTAGATCCACAGATGTCCTCAGGGAAGGGAGGGGGCAGAGGGAACAGAGCGTCATGTTTACATAACTTCCAGGAGACGCTGTAGATAGCCAGCCATCAAGGCCGTGCTGGGGAGCCAGATTCAGAAAAATAACAATTATTTGGATCAGGCTGACTTGTAATTTTCCGTCAGCTTTAAGAGTCTCACTGGTGCTTCTCAATGGTGAATCCAAACTGCCAAATTCCAGGTCTTTCGCCAGATCCGAGCAAACTACTTTCTCCAAGATTTATCCCATTTCACCTCTAGGTCCAGGGATTGCAGCCGGCGTCTTGTAGGATCACATCTAGTTTGCGATTCTGCGCCCTTAACATTTCAGTCTGAGTTTTGTTAGCTCTGCAGATCCCGTCACATAGCTGGGCAGCGTTGCAATGGCCAGAACTGCTGCCGACATTTTCCCAATTTCACGATATGCCAGGTAACCGCAAACTCTGAAAAGCAGAAATCATTTTATCAGAAATCCAATTATGAACCCATCTTCCACATCCTCGACTGACATCATTGTCAGACACACAATCCTCTACTTCTGCCAGGAGTCCATTGTGTATCCGGAGACGACTGTCCCATCTGGACAAGAGGGCTCTCCCATACCCTGTCTTCCCGTCGAGAAAATTTAATCAATTTGCGTTGAGTGACTAGCTGACCAGATCCATAATTCACAATACCGGGAGATATGCAAAGAGAAGGCGCCGAAAGAAGACAAGACAGAGCAGAAGCAGGGCAGACGGGAGGGTGTGGAAGACAGGAGAAAAGCGCCCTCCTCCACTGAGAGCAGAAGCAGAAGTCTACAGAAGCAGAAGTATTTGAAAAGGATGAAAGAAATCCACCAAAAACACACCCAGCAGTGACCCTAATAGTGCTTCTTGTATATCGTGAGCATAAAAATTTCAATCAAGTCCTGTCCTTCAGTGGTAAAAGAGGACCAGATGCCCTAAATTAAGAGTTAATGATTTTCGAATTCTCTAATCACACATTACTTTTTTGTTTACTTATTTAACCTTTTTTCAAGCAGGTAGGTGACTTGACCCACATGCAGAAACACTCAGGAGACACAGTAAAAGTTTAACAAGTTTATTCTCTTCACAGGTGAATGATGGGGAATTGGAGTTGAACTTGCACAAAGGTGGTATGAAGGTAGATCTGCCAGAGGGGAATAACTTGATGCAGGTGCCTGGGAGACAGGTCACTGGACTGAGCTTCTGATCCAAGGAAGGGTCCGGGAGTAAAGTGAGTAACAGTACCTCAGCTAGGTTGTTGGTGGGGAGAGGATGGATGTAGGCATGGTGGAGTGTGAAAACAGTTATGGGAGTGCACGGTGGAGGGTGAGCAGGGTCGTTGCTTAAGGCCAGGAGGACTAGGACTAGGCTGTCAGCTGGAACTTGATCAGAGACGAGGTTCTTGGAAGCAGAGGATCTGGACCCTCGATTGAGGAGTACTCAAGAGCTAGAGCCAGGGTGTCGGAAGTCACCTAGGAAGGAGCACACGAGAAGGTAAGTAACTTCTCCTGCTTTAGGAAAGACAAGACTAGAGCTTGAGGGTCGTTTGGTTACCACAACGGCAAACACTCAGACATCGAAGTGCTGACAGCCCACTCCTTTTATCCACCTCAGGCAATAAGGTAATGGACCTGCGTCAGTCCCACACCTTATCTTATCTAATCTTAAAAACACATTTCCACTTCTAGATTTAAATCTATAGTACTAAATCCTAAAGTGTAACGTTTATTTTACCCCCTTCTCAATCCATGATTGGTCTTTTCCGGACCCTCAGACCCCCGGAGAATCTTTTAGCCTGAACAACCTGCAGAAGAAGAGACACAGGAAAGTCACTTGTACATTAAATACCACAATATACTTTAACATGTCAACATTTGTTTAAAGGACAGGCCTTCATCATTCCCAGGCGAGAAGAAGCTGCCATAGCACAACCACAAACAGAAACAACATAAATACTTTAATCTGTTTCTCACTGTTGATATTTTATGTAATGCTAACAAATACAAATATTTCAATAATTGTAATGAAGACTTTCATTAAAAGAACTACTTCTCATTCACAAGGACTACCTTGCCAAGAGGCAGCATGCAAGAAAAACATAAAAATATATATCTTTTATAGAAAGTGCAAATTCAGTGGTTTTTTAGGGCCACTAAAGTAAACTCAGCAATCAAACCACCGTCACACTCAATGTGAAAAATTAACAGAATGGCAAAAGCATTAAATGTCAGAATAAATCCAGCTTGTATAGCTTGATTTTATGGTATATTTAACATAGAGATAAAGCTTTGATACAAATTGCTTGAAGTTAAAACGTTCTTCCAAAGAGTAAACTGGTGAAGTTAGATTAATGAAACAGACCCAGGCTGTTTATAAAGGAATGACTGGTATTTATTTCAGTAAAAGAAGAGGAAGTATCTTGTATTCATTTTTGTGAAGAATGTGGTTTGTTGGGAAGCTTAACATAAAGAAAAAGATAACCCTGGCCAAACTCAGATTTATGCTGAGATAATCTTTGCATAGACATAACTCTGGAAATGTCAGTTTGTTTGTTCGCTTAACTAACAATTAAAGCTTAACTAATTTAAATATATTTTTTTATATTTGTTACTTTGCCTATTTCGTTTTTATCTACTATAGTTGTGCCATGTTGCTTTCTTTTACCTTTTAGAAAGCTTTATGTTGTAAAACACTACTGGTGCATTAAACAATACATTATTTGGATTTGCGTCTTATTGTAGAGTAGGCATGTCTTCAGTTAAGTCAACATATTTTCATATGCATTTGTTAGTCTTTTTGTTTTACATTTGCTATTATATTTACTTGTAAGAGTAAAACTTCCATAACATTGTTCATAGTTAATTACCTGGTTACATTAGGTTTGAATGCTTGAAGCAAATTTTGTGTTGTTAACTTGTTCTTTTCAGTTAAGATACTAATCATGTTACGTTCTTAAGATTTTCTAAAGCTCTAAATAAAAATAATTCTTTCCCATCCCTCCAGCCTCTTTAGCTTTCTGTTTGAATCATTCAATCATTTCTCGGTGACAAGTAGTGGTTTTCCTGTGAAACTTCACAGACACAATGACCTTAGAGCTTAATTATGATATGTTTGTGATAATAACAAATTTGGGTATTTTGGGTAAATTATTTTGAGGGAATTTCATATCATATTTATGCTCCGACAAAAGCCAGACTGCCAGTCTGGCTTTTGTACTGACAAACGAGCTCAATGTAGCAATGCTGTTGTGTCTCCAGTCCAGTCTGTAATCCAGGTGGACATCGAGGTTTTTCCTACTTCTTCTTCCATGATAGAGATACTGTTTGACATTTTTCTCCTTTTTCTAAAATCTACAATCATCTCATTTGTAGGTTACCTTGAAGATGATACATTTCTCCTCACACCATGGATCTAAGCATTCCACCAATCGTTGTACTCTCTTGTCCATCTCTGATGCACTCAAAAACTGCAAAGTCATCTGAGAATTTCAACAGATGACTGGACTATTACTTGTACGGGAAGTCTAAAGAGGAAGACAACAGAACTTCCTATGTTAGTGAGGAGGTTTGGTTGACCCTGTTGCTAGGTGTGACGTGGTCTTTTAGCAGCTGTGATTGGTTGTTGCAAAAAAAATAAAATGGACTCCTAATAATTAATGTCATGGGGCATAACAAGAGGAACTAGATATCTAGATATACACTGCTCAAAAAAAAATAAAGAACACACTTAAACAACAAAATATAACTCCAAGTAAATCAAACTTCTGTGAAATCAAACTTTCCACTTAGGAAGCAACACTGATTGACAATCAATTTCACATGCTGTTGTGCAAATGGAATAGACAACAGGGGGAAATCTTTGGCGATTAGCAAGACACACTCAATAAAGGAGTGGTTCTGCAGGTGGGGACCACAGACCACTTCTCAGTACCTATGCTTTCTGGCTGATGTTTTGGTCACTTTTGAATGGTGGTGGTGCTTTCACACTCGTGGTAGCATGAGACGGACTCTACAACCCACACAAGTGGCTCAGGTAGTGCAGCTCATCCAGGATGGCACATCAATGCGAGCTGTGGCAAGAAGGCTTGCTGTGTCTGTCAGCGCAGTGTCCAGGGCTTGGAGGCGCTACCAGGAGACAGGCCAGTACACCAGGAAACGTGGAGGAGGCCGTAGGGGGGCAACAACCCAGGAGCAGGACCGCTACCTCCACCTCTGTGCAAGGAGGAACAGGAGGAGCACTGCCAGAGCCCTGCAAAATGACGTCCAGCAGGCCACAAATCTGCATGTGTCTGCACAAACAGTTAGAAACCTACTCCATGAGGATGGTATGAGGGCCCGACGTCCACAAATGGGGGTTGTGCTCACAGCCCAACACCGTGCAGGACGCTTGGCATTTGCCAGAGAACACCAGGATTGGCAAATTCGCCACTGGCGCCCTGTGCTCTTCACAGATGAAAGCAGGTTCACACTGAGCACATGTGACAGACGTGACAGAGTCTGGAGACACCATGGAGAGCAATCTGCTGCCTGCAACATCCTTCAGTATGACTGGTTTGGCAGTGGGTCAGTAATGGTGTGGGGTGGCATTTCTTTGGAGGGCCACACGGCCCTCCATGTGCTCACCAGAGGTAGCCTGACTGCCATTAGGTACCGAGATGAGATCCTCAGACCCCTTGTAAGACCATATGCGCGGTTGGCCCTGGGTTCCTCCTAATGCAGGACAATGATAGACCTCATGTGGCTGGAGTGTGTCAGCAGTTCCTGCAAGATGAAGACATTGAAGCTATGGACTGGCCCGCCCGTTCCCCAGACCTGAATCCGATTGAGCACATCTGGGACATCATGTCTCGCTCCATCCACCAACGTCACGTTGCACCACAGACTGTCCAGGAGTTGGCGGATGCTTTAGTCCAGGTCTGGGAGGAGATCCCTCAGGAGACCATCCTCCGTCTCATCAGGAGCATGCCCAGGCGTTGTAGGGAGGTCATACAGGCACGTGGAGGCCACACACAATACTGAGCCTCATTTTGACTTGTTTTAAGGACATTACATCAAAGTTGGATCAGCCTGTAGTGTGTTTTTCCACTTTAATTTTGTGTGTGACTCCAAATCCAGTCATCCATTGGTTAATAAATTTGATTCCACTGATGATTTTTGTTTGATTTTGTTATCAGCACATTCAACTTTGTACAGGACAAAGTATTCAATGAGAATATTTCATTCATTCAGATCTAGGATGTGTTATTTGAGTGTTCCCTTTATTTTTTTGAGCAGTTTCAGTGTATATACATTTCCTTACGTTAGGAGCTCTCTTAATGCCTAAGATGCTGTGTGAATGACTTTATCTTACCAAGAGAAAATTCTAAGAAAAATCTTAGAATTCGAGAAATTCTACGATTTATTTTAGAATGATGTCATTTGGAGCTTATAATAGATTTTTTCTTATCAAAGTGGGAGAGAAATTAACTCACAATAAGAGAAAATCCGGACTTTGTCCTTATAAGTTTTATTCAAAGGCATTTCTGCGTTTGAAGACCCTGTCACTGACGAGTCAGTGAAACAGAGCCCAGAGCACAGTTTACAGACAGTATTTAAACAGTATGTGGGTGTTACCTAAACTTAAAAGAGTTTGGAGACATGGTCCTCTAGACCCCACCTAATATTATTTATGAGGACAGCCATCTGCTCTTCCTCAGACACAACCCTCCAGGATGTGTTTTAACCAATAAACTTCTGGTAATGGTTTAGAGTCCATCTGCTCTAAATAACAGAACACTAATAAAGACACTGAGGTCAGAGGAGAGAGGTTAATGAAAGTTCACAGCACTTTGGAATACTTTGGAGAGCTAAATAAAAGAATTTCCATAACAACTCCTTTCTTCTGATTACAAGATAATCACAACTAAAAGGAAAATTCTTCAAAACCATCATCCAAGATTATAATCAAAAAACCAAAAAAAACCAAAAAAAAGAATATACAACACTTTAAAATATACATCAAAATCAAAAAGAAAAATGAAATTACTCCAATCTTTATTGCCCAGGATGTCCAACCACCAGTAATGAACCAGGACCAAATTCCAAGAGGAACCCATATTTTCATTCTTTCGAGCCGTCAGCAACTCCCAATTTATCATGGATACTTATCATGTTATTAGATACATCAGGAATAAAAAATACAACACTGTTCTCCAAATAAATGACAAACACCCCCCCTCTCAGCTAAGAGGTAATCCAAAGTCCTCCTATTGCCAATATAGAATCCTCTTTTTTTTGCGGTTTGAACATTGTCTTCCTTTCTAATATTAGACTGATCGAATAATAAGTAGTAGCTGAATAACATTCTCCAGACCAATTAGCAGGCAGATACAGACATGATCTATTTCCACACATTCAAACCATGTTCTTAGGACACGAATACCCATCTCTACCAGGAAAAGTAACAAGAACCCTGGTTAATTTACCTGCCTGACCATACAATTTACTTCCATTCAGTAAGGCTGTAAGATTAAGAGTTAACACAAAAGGCTCTGGGACCAAAGATCCTGAAATGGTATAAGAATCAGTTCTGATAGGACATGACTCCAATTTATGTCTGTTGGTTAACGCACATGAAACAGATATAATAGTTTTGCAACCCTCTGTCTCTCCAAGGAAACAAGGTGTGTTTTCCTCCTCAATACAAATATCTAGATCTTATTAATTCCTATTACCCCAAAATCTATAAATAATTCCTGTAGCAACACATATTAAATTAGTCTCTCTAGGAAATCTACTAACATTTCTGCTTTGTTTATAATGTAATTCCTCACCCAAGGAAAAATAACCTCCACCAGCTGGTTATGTTGCCAATCTGGAAAGAAAGTAGTTAGAATAGAAGCAGTTTCAATAGGAACAGGTACCAAAATGGTTGATCATTAATAGCATGTGGAATCAAACAACAAACATAACAACTGTCATTCCTCATCGTCCTCACAGTTGGATGCATCAAGTGATGAATCCCTCTTCGAATCAGCTGTTGAGTATTATTGGCGTAATTACTCAGATTAGTCACAAATTGTCTTTGCGGTACCTTTTCCCAAATTAACACAGGAGTAATAAAAACTTACAATACCAATCATCAGCATCAGAACAGACCATTTTCCATACAGCTGCATCGTGACCTTGAGGTGGACTGTCCTTTCTTCTGGTACTGAAAGCAAACAGTTTTTTTCCAAAGAAAACAAATCATAAAAAACATGTTAAGGCAACAATCACTACAAGCCTTTTGATTCTATTGTCTCTTATAAACAGTGTTAAAACTCAGGAAGGGAGGTGCTGAGCATTACCATGAAAGCAAAGGCATGAACAAACCTGGTAGAGGCAGAGTCAGGCAGAACTAGCCTCTTATGGGCAGCCTATGGGCGGGACCCACAGTTTCTTCATTCCAACCCATCTTAGTGTACCTTAAACTGCAAAACTGTTAACATGCACCTACCTCAAAAACAAGCTGCTTCTTCATTCTCCTGAAAACTCAAGGTTTTAATCAATCTGGGATTTAGAAACATTATTCTAAACATGCATTATTATGTCATGCAACACAGAAACAAACATTCAGTCCAACAAAACAAAGACAAAACATCAAAGACAGACAAATGGCCAAAATTGAAGCTTCAAGAATTCAAAGAAATTTTTAACAATCTCTTTTCAAAATATGTTTTCTCAGCCATATCTCTTAATGCTGTAATTTATCAATTTTATTCTGACAATCTTCAGGATCCTTTTTAAAATGAGTGCACATAGTCCAAAGAAATCTCAAACTATCTAGAACCACAGCAACAGTTTTCTCTAACATGAATCCAAATTTACTAATGCTGAAACCTTTTGCCAATTCTTTATACTGTAACTCTGTAATAATAATAACTACAATCCTGAGAGGTATTGTTATAGTTCTCTTTTTGTTTTGCTCAATTTGATCCCAGCTGTATTCAAGAACTTCTCTGCTCAGGTTAAATGCAAAGAAGTATTTTAAGTCAGCATTGACATCTTTATGGCATACCCAAACAAAACAAAACTGCAGTGTTAAACTTAACCAGAAATTAAGATAAGAAGCTTGACTCCAAACTGGACTTTGTTCCCACATAACGTTTGAAAAGGAGAACCAACATCATTTTCTTTAATTTGGGCTATTTAAATTTTGAGAGTTGGGGAGAAAATTATTACTAGAACCCCTCTTTAATTTAACTAAATGCTGATAAATGTGTCAATATTTTATTCCTTAGTAATCTGAAATTACCTTGTGTACCTTCGTACTCCTAGGTATCTTTTAATCTTTAAAACCCCTAAGAAATCAAACAAGGAGACTGTAGTTTGAGCCGACAATCCTCTTAAGTGTTGTGAGAGCCTTTATTTCTCTTCTTTTCCTAAAATAAAGGATTTTACTTCTCTTTATTCCGTTATAAAGAATCCTAGCCTTGGCTCCAAAACAAAACTCTTCAGCCCCAATCTGTGTTCCCCAGAGTAGAAATTTTGAGTATTATTGCATTTCAAAACTACCAAAATGACTGGAATTCATCATTGGCTTAGATCTGTTTTAATAGGAATTGGTCTACCTTTAATTAAGTATTATAATTTCATAGACCCAAAATCTATGGCTCACGGGCTTCAAGAGTCCAGGAACCACAGGTTGAGTACTTCTGCATTAAACAATGATGCTAGCTTTCTGCAGAGATTGAAGGATTGGCTTAATATCCCCAGACCTGTTAGTGTATTATTTCTACTTGGACAATAATCAGATAAAAAAATTACTAGTTCACAGCTCCTAATTTACCTCAGATCCTATTTGCTCCTAACCCAGTTCATAAGAAGCTTCAGACAAACATTATGCTAAAAAAAAAAACCCAAGCCTAAAAACAAAACAAAACACAGATCTGTTTTAAAATAAAGAAAAAAACATGCTTAAAATTTGGTACTGTGGTAGGAAATAATTCCACAGTTCTGAAGGCCTTTTCTATGCAGAGTCTTTTAGGGAACATCAGATTAGTTCAATTTTTGTGTGGTACCACTGTCCAATCAGATTCTTTTACCTTCAAAAATAACCCAATTCTTTCCATTCTCATTTTAAAGGTTTGTTTTGCCAAGGAAAATGTGTTTAACTAAACCAATTACTCTTAAAAGTTTTAGCTGGTGATATCTTAGAAAACAACAAGTGTTTTAATATTCCTATGCAACACAGAACTGATTAGGTTTCCTTTCCTTCCCCAGAGGAAAAAAAATAAACTGCAGAACCAAGCCTTTCATAGTTTTTTGTCAGGACCTGATATAAGGTACAGTTTAAATCAACACGCTGCATGAATCAGAAGAGGGAAGAAAACAAACTAATATAACCTCTTCCCAGCAGCGGCTGTAAAAAACAATGAATTTGTACCTTCCATAAGCGTAAGTTAGCACTTGCAGACAAAAACTGCACTCCACTGTAAGTACTGTGTCAGAGACTGTATAAGGACCATCTGCAGTAGAACTAAGCCTGTTTTAATGAGGTCTCTACCCATTAGATTTATGGGATACAAACTCTGACAACAGAAAACAATATGAAGGAGAGCCCATCAGGTGTTACGCATCAGGTGTTCCTTCATGAGATCTGTCCTGAAAATAACATGGAAACACATGATTACTGCTGAGTTTTGGAAATGTAACTCTTTCTATGCTTTTTAAATAACTTTTAATAACTAGAATAATTCACCCTGAATATTCCACGATGAAAAATAACTTGCTTCTCTAAAAAAAAATTAACCGGAAAATATCAAATGAGCTCAGTTATCACCCTTTTGAAGATACTTTTCTAACCCTAAAATAATATTTTAACTCGCTATATCTGTCAACGTCAAGCAAGCGTCACATGAGCAGCGGTTAATAAGCGTTCTTTGTTGCAGAAAATAGGACTTTGCTCTGGCCTGTTTCTCTTCTTCTGCCCGCATAAGATGTGCTTTCAATATAAATCCAGTGTATCGCTCTTCTGGCTCTGGCAAACAGCATGAATCGTTGTCCATCTCAGTGGGTTTGGGGCCAGACTTCTTCTGAGTTTCGTTCTGGTGGAAACTCACACTGTCATTAGCAGCAATCAGACAGGCAGACAGGCAGCAGACCATCTCTCTTTCATGCTTCCCATGGCTAAGAGTAGCCATGGGAAGGGCAGGTTTCTAAAGTCCAGACTCAAAAACACAAATGTTGCACTCAAATCCCATATATGTGTGTACGTGTGTGTGTGTGTGTGTGTGAGAGACAGAAGAAAAAGTTTAGTATAGGTTCAGATTTTGCACACAGAAATATTATCAGTCAGTCAGTCAGTTGTCCTGTCACTTCCTTCCAGAACATGGACTATACTCCTTTCTAAAAGAAATTTATTTTCCCATCTCTAATGTCCCTTTTCACTTTTACCTTCTTTTCCAATTAATCGCAGCATTTAAGACAAACGAAACTTCCTGCAGTAAAGTTTTAACTCTTTAACCCCTTCATTGATGCACTCTGTATTTTAATCTTTTTCTTATGTTTTATTTTTTCTCATCTCCATCCATCAACTGTTTCACCTTAAACTATTTAAACTATTTTTATTTAACTATTAAACCTATTTACACTCAAACTTTCACCCTGTGGAAAACCAAACTTATCTTCACAAATTAAATCACATTTACACAATCATCCCCACCTTTTCCTTTCATTATTTTATAAATCGCAGAGTTTGGAGAAGGACCCACCCCTGATGCCTTTGATTCCGGAACCATTTTCTTTTTTTTTACCTGTTCAGTGGCACGTCTGCCCACTGGCTTTTCTCCTTTATAAGGTGTAGAAAATTGCAAAAAACCACCCGCAAAACCCTTTGTTTTGCTTGTCTTATTGTTAACAATAAAACCCTCCCTGTATACCTTTACAGGTAGACCTGGCCCTCAGCCGATGTCCTCCTTCTCCCAACTCCGGAACCTAATCAATTAATTAGGAGATGATGGTTAATGTTGCTTGGTTGTTTATGTGTTGCCCTGCGATTGACTGGCGACCTGAACAGGGTGTACCCCGCCTCTTGCCCATAGACTGCTGGAGATAGGCACCAGCTCCCCCGCGACCCACTATGGAATAAGCGGTAGAAAATGACTGACTGACTGACTAGATATAAGAGACTGCAAAGTAAATGTTATGGAGTAGCCATCACAAAGCCCCGATCTCAGCCCCATAGAAAGTGTGTTCAAGCTACAAACCTGACAACTGTGTGAAAAAACATGTCTTTTAAAGTGGTGAGATTTGAATAACAGGAGCCTGCTGCATTGTACGAGACATTATTCTGATACAGACTGATAGGCACTTGCTTGAAACAGGCTCTGATGATTTTCTACATTTGGAAGACCAATTTGTACCCAAGCTACAGCATGACTCCCAGTGTAATGTCCTGAATTGTTGCTGCAATATTTATAGTACATAAGATGTTCACTAATTGTCTTTTTAGCCAATGTTGGTAAGGGACTTCACTGTGGTTCCTTCCCATTTACCTAGTTCAATAAATAAAACTCCCTTTAACTATACAGATGGCAAATATTGCAATTAAACAGGTTCTAGAAGAGTTAAAGGACTGAAACAAACTGTAGACTTAAATGCCAACATCGGAAGTGACTCTCACTCTGAACAAAATTTAACTCTGCAGTTTTTTCTTTCTCTTTTTTTGACATTTTTCAGCAGAAGGAACAGTTGAAGAAATACACAAAGAAGTTAAATGTAATGTCTGTAATGCATTGCTGCAAAAGCTGAATCCGTTTTATTTCAGGGACCCTCCTCAATGTCGCCTGTGCCCAGAGCCGTCAGTACTACTTCGTGAACACTTCGCTTACATGGACAAATGCTCAGAGCGTCTGTAGGAGTGACTACACAGATCTGGCCATCATTGAAAACACAGCTGATGTTGATGCTTTTCTCAGGACCAACTCAAACTATACAGGTGGGGTTTTAATTAGCAAAGGTTTGATAACAAAACTATAAACATATTCTATTCAAAACCCAAATTATTGCCTCATTAATACTGAAAGTCGCATATGTGACTATAAACATGTTTCATTGGAGCTTTTTAATATTATAAGCACATTTTTTATTTAGGCAAGGCTTGGATTGGGTTCTATGATGACACGATAAACAGTTGGAAATGGTCCCTAAATGACAGCAGCTTCTATGGTCCTGGAGAATACACATTTAGGAACTGGTTTCCTACCCAGCCTGACGATAATTCAGGACAACAGCACTGTGTCAGATTTCAAGGTCCCGACTCTTTGGGCAGATGGGAAGATGCAGATTGCATGTCTGCAATGCAGTTTGTGTGCTATAATGGTAATTTTTTATAATAGGAATAAAGAAATAAAATATGAAATTAAAGATTGTTTTTTCTGCTAGTCTTTATCTGTATTTTATCTATATATTTATAGGTACTATAAGTGGATCACCATCCTATTTTGTCAGTACCTTTTCTCTACATTTGTCTGAAGCTTAGAGATTCTGCAGGGCTTATTATGTTGATCTGGCCAGGTAATAAGACTGTATATTAAAACAAATGCTGCATTACTGCATAACACTCTATATAGATATGTTTTGTAGTTCTGGTTCATGAATTCTAATGATATTATCCTCTAGAAATTGGTTTTGTACTTTAAGTATTTGATGTATTGTTTAGGATCTGTTTCTCTTCGTCAACCCTCATCTCTGCTTTCTTTTGGCACTGAACACTGTGTGCTTTCCTTCTGTCAACTCTGTTCCCTTTACTTCCTGCTACCCATGTTGCTGAGCTGCTTTGTAAGCTGTAGTCCTGTATTTCTGGTAACTCTTGTGTTTTGTCATGCTCTGCTTCTCTTTTGTGTTTGTCAGTCATTGCTTTGAATGGTTTCTTCTTCCTGCTTCTCCCACAGCTGCTGCATGCTGTTAATCAAACTAATCTTTATTGCATTCAGTAATCACATCCCCAGTATGGTAGGAAGATATCTATTGGTATAAAGTCACTTTTTTCTGGTTCCTCTTGTTATGCCCCATGTCATTTCCACTGATGCTTTCCCCAGTTACATTCCACAATGCCTATATGTTTTTTGCTCGTAAAATGAGTTTAATGAAAGTTCTTATATACTTTTTTTTCTTTCCTAGTATACGAAATCAGACAGAAAATGAAATCATCAGAAGCCTAATAGGTGCCAGCAATGTCTGGATTGGTCTGTATCGGGAAAAGCTGTGGTCTGATGGCAGCCCGTCTCTGTTTCAACACTGGGCTGACGGTCAGCCAAATGATCCCTCTGGGGATCAGTGTGTTGCTGGATCCTTTCCTGACTCTGGAAGATGGTCGGATGAAAGTTGCAGCCTGAGTTTGCCATTCATCTGTTACAGACCAAGTAATGTACCTTATTTCTGCTGTTTTAGCAGTCATATATAGCATGTTACACAAGGAATAATTGTGGTGTAGTCATTTTCTGCAGACCAGCTCTAAGCTCTTCTTGGGTAACGGCTCTACTAGCCAGCTGCAGTTCCTAAGCACACCTCATTATATGCATTTTCACTCCATCAGCTGGCTGCCTTGTCAGCAGTTGACCATTATAATGAGATGTCTTTTATATTTCTTACATCAGGTAAAGTTAGTCATTTTTTGTTAGGGGGGGAAAATACATTACAGAACACAGATGGTGTTCTTTATGGTATCGCTTTCTTTTTGTTCTCTTTATCTCAGTTCCACCCAATGCAGAAGGCTTTACAGTTTCAGCACATGATAAGACCAGCATCACCCTGCAGTGGAGTAAACTCAATGACAACACCAGCTTTGTCCTCCAGTTTAATGGAATGGTCCGGGAGTGGCTTGAAAAGAGGAATGCAGCATTTTTAAAAGTGACATAAAATATAGAACTTTTTCACAATAATCAAATTTTCTGAGATGTATCTATAGGTAGCTTAACAGTATCTTCTAGCGTAAGGGTGTCCAACTCCAATCCTTGAGGCTTGTTTTGCTGCAAGTTTAAGATCTGTCCCTGTCCTAATGTAGCTTTTTAAAATACCTGCAAGGGGTCTTTAGCATGTTTTTAAGTGGTGTTATAACCAACTGTTTTGATTAATATTACAATTATGTTATTTAATATTTAATTAAATAAGAATTCAGTCTTTTAAGTGTTGCCCGGTGAATACCAGCCCGATATGGCGGTGGTATTAGGACAATAGAGAAAAGGGGGAAATGAGCTCTAGCATTACTGGACAGCAAAACTCTGCACACACATTGAATGAATTCACACAATTTCTAAAATATAAGAATTTATAAACAAAAATAATTCAACTCAAAGTCAAACATATTTCAATGAACAAACTATTTACCAAACTAGAACAAATAAACTAAAACTACCCAGCAAAATAGAAGAATAAGAAAAACCAATGAACAATGTTCAAATGAACAAGAGAATCAAAGATGTTTAAAAACTATGACTGATAATATTATGCAACATTATCATTTAAGGGTATTAATGTTTAAGAACCAAGCATTATCTTGAGGAACCTGGAAATAAGGTTAAGTTAGTCTTAGAACTAGCTTAGAACAATAATTGGTATTAATTGGCAATAATAAAGAATATTTTCAAGAATGATTTGCTGAATAAAAACAACCTTTGGATAATTAACCCTCAATGGCATTTAATTAGCTATCCTTATTTAGTAAAATAATATTTAAGGAGCCAACAATCTAGAAACATGATTCTTAATTATGTTTATTTAGCTATCACATTTAGTAAAATAATATCTAGGGAAATATTATTTCCCAGATTGGAAACTAATAACCTTTCTGAGCAGTTGGTTCTTAACTAGCCCTCACCCGACTTATGTGTAAACCTCTGGACTGCCTAGCCTTAGCCGTTAGTGGTTTCAGCTAACAAATGAAAGCTTATAGTTTCCTTAAAGTTAAACATGTACCTTTAAAAGACCATGAATAACAGGATTAAAATACATAAGCATTGACGACGTGTCATGAGCGACCTGTGTCTAAAACCACCCTTTAAATAAAGTTTGTCTCTACTTCAAAACACAACCAAATGAACAAATAATTAGCCTCAGGCTGAAATACGTTAGTTGGACAGACAGCCTGCTAGCTCTTGAGATACTTCACCAGAAACAAGCAAAAACATCATGAAAAAATAGCATTAGGTTATTTCATCCTGAACTAATTCTCTCTGCCCAAACACCACCTCCTACCTGAACCGTTACGAAGAAAAGATGTCCTGGCCTCCTGGTGGGCATTAACAAAAGGCACTGTTGCACCTGCTTTGTAGACGCTATGTGGGTAAACCACTTCAATTAGAGACGTCGTCTCTGCTGGGAGCTCTCTGGAACACAGGTAGACCTGTGTAGGCTTCAGGAAGAACAGCCAAGCCAATTCTTGTCCCATTACCCCTTTCGTATGAAGGCTGGATTATGTGAGCAGTAGATCAATACTTAACTTTGTAGTTGCTTTCAGTCGGCGGGTACTCAGCTGTCAGGTTGTAGTCACTTTGGATCCAAGGATTATTCAAAAGGTGGTCTTATTCTCGTCATGCGAGTTTAAAAACCTTCAGCTGACGTGTGTACCTCTCCATTAGCTGCAGTCTGGAGCCAGATAGAGGGGAATCGGTCCCCGTTTTTGTGCAGGGTTTCCAGCTCTGACTCCTCCTTTTCCTGGGATGCTTGAATGTAGATTAGTGTTTATTTGAAGGTGCAGAGAAGTTAATTCCAGTCTTTGATTGTGTAATGTTCATCCATGTTCAATCTATGTTTTAATCCATGGCTGTGGCCCCGACACAGCTAATGACCAAATTATTTGATTTAGGTTTTTTTGAACCATGCATCAATCCAGCCCTTTATGAATGCCACTGGACATCGCTGTTCTAGCATATAACTTCCCAGGCAAGGGGCAAAATGCGATGTGATTGTGGGCATATGTAGTCAGATCGTTTTTGAAATATGTCCTCTCTATGAAGTGTGGCACAAAAGAGTAGGGCTGCTTGATTACAGAAAACTAATATTGATTAGTTTGGTCCACATTAATAATTACAGTTATTTAGAACAAGTACTCATTGAGTTAGAAAAAATATATTTATTTATTGCTCTTAAAGAACAATGAGTTGCTCTTGTTGGAGAGAACCTCTCATCCCTTGATCGTGGATACTTAATTCTGGAAAGAAGACTGATTGTTTGCAAAAGAATCACAGGAGAATCAAATGTAATTAAAGAAACTGTATTGGATCCGAAATGAGTGTATTAATAATAACTGTATACAGTGATCTCTTCTGCTCTAGGAACCAAAAAGTGTGCACAGTACAGAGCATACCGTTATTTTATACAAACAGGGAGTGTGGCAGAAACTGATAACAGGGAGCTCCCGAAACCAAGCACCACTGGTGCTCCCTGTAACAGTTGACCCCCCTAGTTCTCCTGACAAAAACAACTATGGTAGCAGCAAGTTGGGGCAGACATTCGGTTTAGGAGCAGTTAGGCCCGTGTGTCATCTTCTTCTAGGACATCCTCAGGTGGTGACAACCTCTGAGTAATGTGTTTTACACACCCTATGCAAACTTGAGAGTTTTCTACCACATACGTTGAGGGAACGCATTTCGATTCTTCCTCATTCCTCTCCAGCCCAGAGACAGCAGCATTTATTAGCACTGCATTTTCACAGTGCACTGTCCCTGCAAACGTCCTGTTTCTGAGTTCCTCTTCTGCAAAGAATCGTTTAAGCACTGAAAGCTGTCATTCCAGTAATGTAAATGAAACAAATATAAAAGAGACAAATTTAAAGAATATTTCTAACACTCTTAAAAAACATTTTCCCGAAAACCTCTTTGATTAATTTTCTTCTAAAATAACTGACAATGTATGTATTCAAATGTAAGGCTTTATCTGAAAAATAAACTCAGATCAAATAAGCAATTTATTCCCCTTTACCAGCCAGTGTCAGACTTTGCACATCATGTGTTTTTGATTGCATCTGTGTCTTTAAATCCAAAGTGTTCCCAAACCAGTGGACTGATTTTTAGTCTGAAAATCACTGCTGCTGCTGTTTCTGATTTTCTACATATTCTGGTAATTTTAACCCTTTGTGATTTCTTACTGTTTTTTCATGCTCGGCTTATTCCAAGAATAAAATGACGTTATTGTCTGATGTTTCAAATAGCTCATGTGTCAGTTCATCCACGCCTTGCTGACACTGCTCTCTAAAGTGTTTTAGATTTTGTAATGTTGGTTTGCACCCCCCGGCCACCGTACATATGGCTGGAAGAGTGCCTCACGCAGTAAACATTATGAAAAATCGAGTGTACTTGCAATGCAGAATATACCACAATGTAAAAACCGGTAAAAATAAAAACATAAGTACTTGGTGTCTTTAAATGTATTAGGTTTGTCTTCTGTTTTCTCCCACATGTTATATTTGAAGCTCCCTCTTGTGCTGACTGTCAGTGTTGTCCCTCCGGCACAGAGTGCATCACCACCAATGGAGCTGTTCAATGTCTCGACCCCTGTGCCAGCTACACTATCCTGAATGATACATGGCGTTCAACAAATAACATAGACCAAAGTGTCATCAACTGTGACACGTCTATTACTTGGAATCGCTGGTATCGCTTTTATTTGGGGCAAAGCAGCGCTCAGATTCCAGAGAAATGTGTAGCAGAACGTAGGTGTGGAACCGGTGCTTCTATGTGGATAAACAGGGCTCATCCAGTGCAGTTTAATGAAATTGTAACTCGCACTGTGTAATACCTGGTCGGGTTCCTGCTGCCATTTCCCCCGCCACACCGAAACTTTGTTATGGATACTACGTCTACAAACTTCAAAGGCCCATCACGCTCGGGATATTGTGCAGGTACTGTTCTACTTCAATAACTTAAAAAAGTATTAAGAATAACTTGTTTTCCATTTACAATCAGTAAAATTTTAAATATATATATTATAAATATATATAATTATATATAATAAATATTTTATATATGTCTGGTTTAAAAATATATTGGTAAATATAACGGTTTAATTTTGCAATACATGTTGTGTCTATTTGTTTTAGAAACACTCTTAGGATTAACAGCACGAAATGAGACCAGCATCACTCTGCAGTGGAATAAAATCAACAGCAACATCAGCTTTGTTCTCCAGTTTAATGGCACAGAGAAAAACATCAGTGCACCAGATGGAGATGGACCAGTAACTCACACAGTCTCATCTCTCACTGCTGCAACTAGATACACATTCACTCTCTTCACTGTGTTTGTGAACAGGAGTAAAACTTATAGCTCTAACTGGTGAGATGTTTCACTGCACCCTGAAAGTACAAAGGTTTCATACAACCAGCCCTTTTTAGATATCACTTTTATAAGAAAGATACATTTTTGCTTGTCATCATTTTTGAAAGGATACAAATTGTAAAAGTATTCAGTGTTTTGTTTTATCCTTGTCTCTATGTAGTACTATGTAGCATTTAATGTATGTATGTAGCTGCTAAAATAAAAACCATAAATACATAACTAAAACAAGTTGTATTTTCCAACAGAGCAAACTCTCTCCATAATTTCTGAAATGTCTCACATGAGTGAATACAAATTTCAGACCTAACCTGTTACCAATTTCATCATCTTCAAAATGTCACAAATACGTATGAGTAATTGCTTCATGTTAATTATCACAAGCTCATGTTTTCCCCTGAACAATCAGAGCACACCTGTATGTATTAGTCTGTCTTTGCTCGAATCATTCCCCGTGAGATATGGATCATGACCGCAGGAATGAGATCCCAATACAAGCAGCTTTAGGGTGACTGAGCTCACCTTTAGAGGCAGGAGCAACTCCATCATCTAAGTGGAGCTCAGAATAGAGCCATTTCTCCTCTGCATTGAAAGTAGTCAGCTGAGGGGGTTCCACTTCTGATTAGAATGCCTCCTGGGCCACTATTTTTAAATGATTTTCAGGCAGGTACAAATGGGAGAAGGCCCTGGGAAAGACTCATAATTATCTGAAGGAATTATATACCCCACTCTGGCCTAGGAATTCCTTGGGTCCTCTCAAAATGGGCTGGAGAGAGTCGCTGTGAATAGGAATGTTAGGTTTTCCCTGTTAGGCATGTTCCTCTTGCTAAACCATCTCAGATAAGCAGAAGACTATAGATGGATAGAGAGGTGGATGGAAACATGAAGTCACATTAAGTAGTTTTGTATGGTCAAATGATCTGATGGACAGATCAACAATGTGTTTAAAAACAAGATGGCAAAAAAGCTGTCATTAATGACATTTTCTCTGTTTGCTTGACCTGGAAATGGTTTTTTCTGTGAGCTACAATTAAGTTACAGGCTACTCATAAGTACACTAGAAATCCCACTTGCAATTGTCTGACCTGTACCATTTATAAATATTTTCTTTTCTTTATATCAGCTCCTCTTAATGCAGAAGGATTGACAAAGTTAAGAGAAGATGAGACCAGCATCACTCTGCAGTGGAATAAAGTCAACAGCAACACCAGCTTTGTTCTCCAGTTCAACGGCATGGAGACATTCATCAGTGCACCATATGGAGATGGACCAGTAAATCACACAGTCTTATATCTCTATGCTGGAAGTAGATACACATTCACTCTCTTCTCTGTGTTTGAGAACGTCAGAAGCAGTGGAGTCAGCATCACTGCAGTCACTGGTAAGATACAGAAATTGTAATATATAAAATTTCAGCTTTTACATTTTAACCCTAATAAATGAAACTTGTGTTTGGTGAAATATAGAGGACTTCACTTTGACAACTTTATATCAAAGAAGGATCATATATAAATAATATTTTTGGATGCAGGGCAGAAGATTTTACAAGTGTTCTGCAATCCTGTTCCAATCTACTTAAAACACAGAAAGCTTACATTTCATACCAAGCAAATAAATGTCATTAAATATGTTTATTTCACTTTAATTATATTATGCTACAGTGCTGAATTTTATCATAATTTAATGTCCAAACAGTTGGTTGTAACCAAACCATTGCTATGGTCAGGCTAGTATCCTTTTGAAATATGGCAGATCCATTAATGGAGGAGCAGTAGGAGCTATATGATGAAGTAGAAAAAGATATTTTAGTAGAAAATAAAAAAAGGCAACTATGTTAATCTAATTCAATTATTAATTAAAATTATTTCCCCTGGTTAGTTTTCAGGAGGAGTTTAAATATTTAATGAGGGACTGCAGCACCGGAACTATGATACATTTATTATTATGTAGACGAACATTTCTAGAATTTATACCTAAATGTATGTAAATTTAGCTGTATGAACTGAATTTAATTTTAAACTTAACAAATTAATAAATCATTGTAAAATTTGTTGCAGGACATATTTATTTGTTGTACTTATTGTATTTACTTCTAAATTTAAAAAGTTGATCTCACATCGGACGTTATGAAATGACCCAGATATTTTTTTAGTTCTTAATGGTCATTGTCACTGCTGTTAATATTCTTTCTCAGTACCTCCAAATCCATACATCTACATACCAGCACAAGATGAGACCAGCATCACTCTGCTGTTATATGGAGTCAACTACTATGTCAGCATTGTTCTCCATTTTAACGGCACAGAGACATTGATCAGTGCACTCTATGGATATGGATGGGTAAAAGTCCCATCTCTCACTGCTCGAACTAGATACACATTCACTCTCTTCTCTGTTCTTGAGAATTTGATAAGTAGTGGGGTCAGCATTGTAGCAGCTACTGATAAGATCTTTTAATTACTTGCCTTGTTTTTACCTACAAATAATTTTACATCTCTGTGGTGACTAACAGCCTTGTTTGATGCAGTTAATTACTATTTAAAGGCTTGCATGAAATTTGGTAACATGGATCAAATCATCAGCAACTTTAGGTAAAATGGCCTGTCAATAAGCAAAATCTGGATAAAACATGAATAACTGTCACTTTTCAATGAAAAGGGCTGACTAGACAAAATGCAATTGCATCTCTTTCTATTAAATTTTGAGAAGTACATTATTTATAAATAAACTGTTTTTTAAACATGCTCTAGTTCTCAGAATAATACTTAAAACACACAATTATTCATATCCCTGAAAGATTTAGGTATCGTTTTGTTGTAGTCATCCATTTTGGGTGCACAGTTGAACATGCGCAGCTCAACAGACATCGCAGCTCTGACGTCACCCGGGATTATAAGACCCGCGGAAAATAAACTTTCGTTGCCATTTCCAGAGTGTCTCACGGGGACGACGCAACGGAGGCGCATATCTAGAGAGACAAAAGCTCGCAGGCGAACTTTTGCTTCACAAGGCCATTCCCACAAGAGCTTGAAAGCTGGAAATCTGTCTGATACAAGAAGGTCAGAAGATTCATGTACCGATCGAAGACCACGCCGACACCCAGCGCAGGTAAAAAACCGACAAAGGTTTTATTTCCAAGGAGATGAGTTTCCTCCTTGTTGATTCAGTCGACTAAACAGTTCATGTTTTCCCCCTTTGGACAGATGAGAAGTTTACAGTTTTTTTTTCTTGAGTTGATCACGGATGCGTGATCCCCCCCCCCCCGTTTTTCTTCAGACCTGACCCATCCTCAACCGGTGGAAAAATGAAATCAACATCAAAGTAATTTCGTTCTTTTTACATTAAATCGGATTTTGATTTGCTGCGCAAGCGCTGCTGAATCGTGCATCTCCATGTTTTGTCCTGCTGATCCCAAGTCAGCCAAGAGTTAGAAGTTGGACTTTTAAAAGTTTTTCATTCAAGCAACTGCGGTCTGGGCCTCGCCTGACCACTCCTTTGTTCCAGTTTTATTACTGGAGTTTTCCACTGAGTTCCCGCATCAGAGTTTTATGACTCTTTGTTCGAGATTTGGGGCAATCAGCTGCTAGTGGCTATGGGCACAGCTTACCGTTCTACCAGCTGTTCGCTGCAATCGAGACATCAGAACACCAGGAGGACTTCTCTTTCCATTTAACCCAAATTACACATTTTGTCCATAAAACTGCTGGTTTGATCTTCATAGACACTCAATGTGCATATCTTTTATTATTATTGTTAGGTAATCATTTTTATCCCCTTTGAGTAGAATGGTGCTTGTTAGTTAGGTGAAGGTTTGTGGACCAGAATAATGGTATATCAGGATTATTTGGCTTCAATAAATCTTCATATATATAATTAAGAGAAGCGTTGTGTTTATTTCGTGCAAGAGTGATTTATCTGTTAAAACAAGGTCGAAGTTCCCCCACCTTCGGTGAAGCGGTTGAATAAAACGTGACATTTAGCGGTTTTGGTTAATAATTTATTAATTATTAGTGATGAATAACTAATTGTAATTATTAAGAACTTTGAGCCCATAACCACAATACCAGAGGACATCTCTGATTGCAATTTTTAAGTAATGATTTTTGGTTAAGAAATTATATTCCTCATTTATGATTTTTTTAGTTATGATTTTTGATAAATATTAATTAATCAATAATCATAAAGGTATTTTTACAGTGTTTTATTGTGTTTGAAAGTTACTTGTTTCATCTTCAATCAGAAACAAACTGCTTGGTTTATTGAAAATAATTTAAAATACCTAAATCTGCCAGTTGTGTACTTAATTTAGGCCTTAACAATATACTTATGTAGTATTTAACTGTGGGACTATTGTGAGGACAATATTTACTCATCAGAGGACAGTACTGTGAGCCAGGAGATATCCCCTCCTATAGTAAATACAGTTAACAGATCAGCTATAGTTTGTCCTTTTTTTTTTTATTCAACGTTTTTCAAAAGGAAAGAAGAACTAAGACTGGAAGGCATAAAAATGGTAATGCTGGTGTTTACATTATTCTGTTTTTTGCAGCTTATGTGAATATAGGTGCATATTATGGTCTCTATTACTTTATCCTCAGACTGAATAAATATGCTTATCAATAAAATGAAAATGTGCTATTGTAAAATATTACAATGGTGTATAAAGAAAGCAGCTTTGTTGGTGGGGAGGGGGCACAGAGGCTTTAGTCCTTGACCCACCCCTCTCTCTACCCCTTTCCTGTCAACTGACTGTCGAAAAAATAAGCAAAAACAGGCCACTTGTGCCGCAAAAAAGAAAAAAAAGAAAGCAGCTTAGTTAATAGGGTGCCAGAAGCATAACATGACTCACGGACCTGTTAGAGAAAGTTTTGTTTGATTATTTTAATCAACGCAACAGAGTTGGACTGATGACTCGTTCCCTTCTGCTTCTCAAAATGCTGAAAGTTTAAAAGAAAAGCTATAACGATTTCCAATTAGACTTTCTGATAAAAAAAAAACTCCAGCGTTTCAATATGTATCATTATAAACTATTTAAAACACCTCCCATCTCCCTTCTCTCTTTTTCAGCTCCTCTAAACACAGACAGTTTCAGACAATCAAAACAAAATGAGACCAGCATAACTCTTCAGTGGAATAAAGTCAACAACACCAGCTTTATTCTCTTTATTCTCCAACGGCATAGAGACATTCATCACACAGTCTCATCTCTGACTACTGGAGCTAGATACACCTTCATCCTCATCTCTGTGTTTGAGAACATCAGAAGCAGAGGAGTCAGCATTGTAGCAGCTACTGGTGAGATTATTTACTTCCCTAAAATGTAGTGGAAAAAAATCAACACTGTTTTAGGCACTTTTACTGAAAATTCCAGACTTTGAAGATGTGAAATAATGTCAAATTGTTTTCATTAAACCAAAATGTTTTATTTTCACAGTATATGAGACAGGCATCTTGGAAAAGACAGTTAAACTGTGTAAAATTTTTATTTTTTGACATTGTTTCAATTTACATTTTATATCAAATTATTTATACTGTCCATAATAATCAATCGAAAAACATTTACTGGCATTGCAGCAATGAAACCTTTCTTGCTGACCAGCTTTTGGCATGTTTCACTGGTATTTTGATGATTTAACTTTGATGATGAGCTCCTCGTCTTTGAGGTTGGAAGAACTCCTGGCCATCACCCCAATCTTTCCCAATCAGAGTTAAGCCATAAATTTTGCTAATGCTAAAATTGGTTTCATTTATTTTAATAAATATTTAATGAATGTTTTTGTCCTTAACGATCATTACCACTGCTGTCCATCTTCTTTCTCAGTACCTCCAAATGCACAAAGCTTCAGACTATCAGAATTAGATGAGACCAGCATCACTCTGCAGTGGAATAAAGTCAACTACTATGTCAACTTTGTTCTTTAGTTTAATGGCACAGAGACATTCATCAGTGCACCATATGGAGCTGGGCCAGTAACTCACACAGTCTCATCTCTCACTGCTAAAACTAGATACACATTCACTCTCTTCTCTGTGATTGGGAACGTCAGAAACAGTGGAGTCAACATTACTGCAGTGACTGGTAAAACAATGTACTACTTCAATGTAAACACTGATGTCGGGTTTTTAAATCATTTGAAAATCAGAAGTGATGGAACTTGCACAAAAATAAAAAATATGTCATGGATTTAAGGGTTGAAAGGTTGAATATTAATTCATCCCAATATATATCTCATCTTCATGTTCACAACCTCCATCATGCTGGAACCTTCTTGACTTTCAACTAAAGGACCAAGTAAGTAAATCCATTTGTAAAATGCCTGGCAGTTATTTTTACCCTTTTGCATGTAAATACCTATTGGTTTTGATCAAATCTTATTTTACTGATGCAAGCATATCTTAATAAAACCTGGCCTTCATAATGGCCAAAGATAAAATAACAGTTTTCTATGAACCATAAATTAATTTCTAATCAACATTTAAGTTTTAGTTAGCATTTTAAGTGCTTACATTTTAAGTTGCATTTCCTTTTACAACACAGTAATACCATGGTAATAATGGGGTAATTGGTAATAAAAATGTAATAATTGGAAAATAAAGTTAATTATTACATCGTTACCTGCTAGGAGCAGCTTGTAATAATATGATATCAATGAGTATTCTGTTTGGAAATAAAAACATAATAGTTTGGCAATGCTTTGATTTTGACTTTTTATATTAAAACCAGAAATATGAGGGTTGTGAATGAAAAGATGTTCATAACTGCAATATGTTACCAGGATGGTGGCTTCCATTTAATAGCTATAAATCAGATGATAGAGGAACTGTGTCTTTTTTCTTAAATGGTAACGGCACATTTACTCAACCTTATTTATTTATTTTTCAAATATTTAAATTTGTTTATTGTATATATTTCTATTTCCAAGAATGATGGTATTTCAAAGTCTAAGAACTGGGAAGGGGTATGAAAAACAATAGACCTGCTGTACTAACATAACTAGACTTGTTGATTTGGGCAAATTTACCAAATGAAAAAAAAATTAGGCTTACTAAAATTACATTGAATTGTTCTGTCCCTTTACTTCAATCTAAATGAAAACCTAGATTTCAAAATGCAAATAAAACCAAGCTCTAATTCAGTTAGATTTTTTAGGACTACACATTTTTCTTCAAGCACTAAAGTTATTTTACTTAAACAAGTGACATTAAAACTCAAAATGTGTTTCCTAATTTGTATCCCATACACTTCCTTAAAAAAGTATATATCCCTTGTATGTGAATTTTATTTGTACTAGACCAACGCATAATTGTGAAGCAGCAAGTAAAATGATGCATGATTTTAAACGTTTTTACAAGTAAATATCAGAAATGTGCAGTATAGTTACTCAATGAGTCTTGCAACTGTTACAGCACAAAGTCTTTGGTGATGTGTTTCCAGATTTGTACATCTACAGACTGAATTCTTTTTTACCCATTTTCCTTTTGCAAAATAGCTCAATCTCCGTCAGAATAGAAAAAGGGGAAGGAGTACTGGCACATATTCTTATGTGATTTATGTATAGCTCATTCTAACACATACCATTTGATCTGAACAGTTGTATTGTAGCTCTGGCTGTAAGTTTAGGGTTTTTGTCCTACTACAAGGTGAACTTCTGCCCAGACCCCAAGTCTTTTGCAGCCTCTAACAGGTTTTCTTCTAGCATTGTCCAGTATTTAGCTTCATCTATCTTCCAATCCACTCTGACCACTTTCCCTGTCCCTACAGAAGAAAGGAATCCTCACAGAATGATGTTACCAACATGTTTGATGGTAGTGTTGATTTTTTAGAGGGTTACTCTTCCATCTCACATACTTTTTTCTTCTGCTGCGCCACCATGGGCAGCTTATCTGCTCCTCCAACTAATGTTCTCTTACTTCTAAGACCTTCACAGAATGGCTGTATTTAATTAAATTCAATTCAGTTTATTTATATAGCGCCAATTCACAACACATGTCGTCTCAAGGCACTTCACAAAAGTCAGGCATACATTCCAATTAATCCTAACCATTGAACAGTGCAGTCAGATTCAGTTATTTATTCAAATTGGATAAAAAGTTTTTCTATCTAAGGAAACCCAACAGATTGCATCGAGTCAGAGATTTGTAGCAGTCACTCCTCCCGGATGAGCATGTAGAGACAGTGGACAGTCACTGGTGTTGACTTTGCAGCAATCCCTCATACTGAGCATGCATGTAGCGACAGTGGAGAGGAAAAACTCCCTTTTAACAGGAAAAAACCTCCAGCAGAACCAGGCTCAGTGTGAGCGGCCATCTGCCACGACCGACTGAGGGTTAGAAAGAACAGAGCAGAGACACAAAGAGAACAAAGAAGCACTGATCCAGGACTACTTTCTATGGGAAGGAAAAGTAAATGTTAATGGATGTAGCTCCTTTAGTCGTTTCATCTAGAAAGAAAGAACAGATAAACTCTGAGCCAGTTTTCAAGGTTAGAGTCTGAAAGAGAGCACATAGAGTTAGTCACAGCAAAAGCTCAGTCAATCGCCATGTCTAGGAGAGAGAAAGGGTTAAACACTGAAAGACAGGGCCATGTGGATCATCGGTAGAGGGTGAGCATTAAGTTGTTGCCAGCAAAAGCTCGGAGGAATCCCCTCTCCAGAAAGGTGTCCCAGGTAGACACAGAGTCAGGCCAGGTGTAGCTTCTAGGAAGAGAAAAGAGAAAGAACAAAGTTAAAAGCTGAAATAACAGCAAATAATGCAAAATTGTAGAGCAGTGTGAGAATGTAGCGAAGAGGGTGAGAGTGGTCATTATGTCCTCCAGCAGCCTAAGCCTATAGCAGCATGACTACAGAGATAGGTCAGGACAACCTAAGCCACTCTAACTATAAGCTTTATCAAAAAGGAAAGTTCTAAGCCTAGCCTTAAAAGTAGACAGTTTGTCCATCTAGAGCCCACTGATGGCCGTTGTTATACTAAAAACCACAACAATTGGGATACCTCTCTCTTTCAGATTGATTATAACTATTGGAAAAGTGAGGGGGTCATACAGGTAGCAGAAATGGAGGGTGTGTTTGCACCTCAACCATAACTGAGCCGGTTTAGGCTAAATCTGACTCCCCTTTAGTCCATCCAACAGGGAGGGAGGAAGGCCCCCTTCCTGATAAACTAAGCCACTCTAACTATAAGCTTTATCAAAAAGGAAAGTTTTAAGCCTAGCCTTAAAAGTAGACAGGGTGTCTGCCTCACGGACTAAAATTGGGAGCTGGTTCCACAGGAGAGGAGCCTGATAACTAAAGGATCTGCCTCCCATTCTACTTCAAGAGACTCTAGGAACCACCAGTAAACCTGCAGTCTGAGAACAAAGTGCTCTGTTAGGAACGTATGGAACAATCAGATCTCTGATGTATGATGGAGCTAAATCATTAAGGGCTTTATATGTGAGAAGGAGAATTTTAAATTCTATTCTGGATTTAACAGGGAGCCAATGAAGGGAAGCTAAAGTAGGGGAAATATGATCTCTCTTTTTAATTTTCATCAGAACTCTTGCTGCAGCATTTTGAATCAGCTGAAGGCTTTTAACTGCATTTTGTGGACATCCTGATAGTAAAGAATTAAAATAGTCCACCCTTGAAGTAACAAATGCAAGGACTAGTTTTTCAGCGTCACTTCTGGACAGGATATTTCTTATTTTGGCAATGTTCCGGAGATGAAAGAAGGAAATCCTAGAAACCTGTTTAATATGGGATTTAAATGACATGTCCTGGTCAAAAATAACACCAAGGTTTTTTACTTTATTGCCGGAGGTAAATTTAATGCCATCCAGGTTAAGTAATTGACTAAGCAGTTTCTTTTTTAAAGATTCCGGTCCAAAGACGACAACTTCTGTCTTGTCTGAATTTAGAAGCAGAACATTTAAGGTCATCCAAGTTTTTATGTCTTCAAGACATGCTTGTAGTCTATCTAACTGGTTGGGCTCATCAGGATTTATGGATAAGTAAAGCTGAGTATCATCAGCGTAACAGTGAAAATTTATTCTATGCTGCCTGATAATTTTACCTATTGGAAGCATATATATAGTAAAGAGAATTGGCCCAAGTACTGAACCCTGTGGTACTCCACAATTAACCCTGGAGTTTAAAGATGATTTATCATTGACATGAACAAACTGGAATCTGTCAGACAAATAAGATTTAAACCAGCCTAGTGCTGTTCCCCTGATCCCTACAGCATATTCCAGCCTTTCTAAGAGAATATTGTGATCGACTGTATCAAATTCAGCACTGAGATCTAACAGGACAAGTACAGACACAAGTCCATTATCTGAGGCTAGAAGAATATCATTACTGACTTTCAGCAAAGCTGTTTCAGTGCTATGATGAGCTCGGAAGCCTGACTGAAACTCTTCAAACAGATCATTGCTGTGTAAATGCTCACACATTTGATTAGCAACTATTTTCTCAAGAATTTTAGATAAGAATGGAAGATTGGATATAGGTCTGTGATTTATTAAGTCATCTCGATCAAGTGAAGGTTTCTTAAGCAAAGGTTTAATTACAGCTGCCTTCAAAGCATGTGGTACATATCCATTTACTAAGGATAAATTAATCATATCTAAAATGGGGCTGGTAATCAGAGGAAACATTTCCTTAAATAATTTGGTTGGGATTAGGTCTAACATACAAGTTGAAGGTTTAGATGAAGCTAACATTTCTGATAACTCAGGAAGCTCCACAGGATCAAAGCAGTCTAAGCACAGATCAGGTTCTACAGTTACTTTCAATGTTGTCTCACTTGCCGAGGATGAAGTAATCATCTTCGGGAGTATATCAAAGATTTTCTTTTTAATAGAATCAATTTTATTTAAAAAGAATCCCATAAACTCATGACTGCTGAGAGCTATGGGAATGGATGGCTCAACAGAGCTATGACTCTGTGTAAGTTTAGCAACTGTACTAAAGAGAAACCTAGGATTATTCTTGTTCTCTTCTATTAATGATGAGAAATAAGCTGTTCTGGCTTGGCAAAGTGTCTTTTTATACAACAGTAGGCTATTTTTCCAGATTAAGTAGGAATCTTCTAGGTGTGTAGAGCGCCATTTTCTCTCCAATTTTCTAACATTGTGCTTTAAAGTACGCAGCTCTGAATTAAACCAGGGAGCTAGCCTCCTATGAATAATTACCTTCTTTTTCAAGGGGGCTGCATTGTCTAATGCACCACGCAATGATGAAGTAACACTATGAACAAGAGAATCAATTAGTGAAGGGGAAGAAACAAAATTATTGCCCTCCACTGTGTTTTTCTGTGATAATGAGGAAATAAAAAGTGGAACAGATTCTTTAAAGGTTGTTACAGCATTGTTTGATAATGATCTACTATAATGAAATTTTCTTTCAGGTGTGCAGTAATCGGTTAAATTAAACTCAAAGGTTATTAAAAAATGGTTAGACAGGAAAGGTTATGAGAAAATATTGTTATGTCTTTACACTCAATGCCATATGTCAGCACAAGGTCCAGAGAATGAAGACAAAGGTGGGTAGGTTTGTTAATGTTTTGAGCAAAGCCAATTGAGTCTAAGATAGCATTAAAGGCTATATTTAGGCTATCACTTTCAGTGTCAACATGAATGTTAAAACCCCCCATTATAATAACCTTATCTGTATTTAACACTAAATCGGATAAAAGTTCTGAAAACTGATCTAAAAATTGAGAGTAAGGGCCTGGTGGACGCTACAAAACAACAAACAGAAGTGGTTTTAGTGCTTTGCAATTTGGATGAGGAAAACTGAGGATTAAATATTCAAAAGAGTTGTAGCTATTGATTGATCTGGGACTAGTCAATAAATCGGACTGAAAGATGGTTGCTACTCCTCCTCCTCGCCCAGTATTTTGAGGAATGTGAAAATTTAAATAATTAGTAGGAGTTGACTCATTTATAGTAACATAATCCTCTTGCTGCAGCCAGGTTTCTGTGAGGCAAAATAAATCTGATTGTCACAAATCAGGTCATTAACTAGCAAAATCTTTGAAGAGAGAGATCTTATGTTCAGTAAGCCACATTTAATTGTTTTATTTTTCTTCTTAGTCTGAGTTGTCTTTATTTTTATTAGATTTTCCTGATTTTCTCCTTTTAGATTATTTTTTTATCTTTTCAGTTTTGGCCGTGGGCGAGACACTGTCTTAATAGGGTAATGGGTGGGTAGCAGTACAGAAGCTGCATAGAGGTGTATTAAACTACGACCCTGCTTCCTGGTCTGAACCCTGGGTTGTCAGAGTTTTGGAGAACTAATAAATTCGGCCAGATTCCTAGAAAGAAGAGCTGCTCCATCCAAAGTGGGATGGATGCCGTCTCTCCGGATCAGACCAGGTTTTCCCCAAAATGTTCGCCAATTATCAATGTAGCCCACATTGTTTTCTGGACACCACCTAGACAGCCAGCGGTTGAATGACAGCATGCGGCTAAACATGTCATCACTGGTTAAATCGGGGAGGGGACCAGATAAAATTACGGAGTCCGACATTGTTTTGGCAAACTTACACACCGAAGCAACACTAACTTTTGTGACCTCCGATTGACGTAACCGGGTGTCATTACCGCCAGCGTGAATAACAATCTTACTGTATTTACGTTTATCCTTAGCCAGCAGTTTCAGGTAGGGTTTGATGCCGCCCGTTCTGGCTCCTGGCAGATATTTGACTACGGTCGCTGGTGTCTCTAGTGCCACGTTTCTGACTATGGAGCTGCCAATTATCAGAGTTGGCTTCTCAGCGGATGTGTCGCTGAGCGGGGAAAATCTGTTAGAAACACAGACGGGTTGGTGGTGACCTGTGGGCTGGGATCTTGGACTATGCTTTCTACGTACCGTCACCCAGCGGCCTGAGATCCCAGCTGCACGGGCTCTGCTGAAGGACTGCCACAGGGCGCTACCCTCGGTGGCTCCGCGCTGACTAAGGGGCCTCGGCTATCTGCTGGTTTTTCAACAGCGTGGAGCCGGGCCTCCAATTCCGACACCCTCGCCTCCAAAGCTACAAAAATGCTACATTTATTACAGGTACCATTATCACTAAAAGAGGAGTAACCGAACATCTGACACAGAGAGCAGGAGAGAGGAGACTCAGAGAGAGAAACAGCAGAACGGGTAGCCATGGTGGAGCTAAAGCTAACGCTAAGCTAGCGACCCCTTACCACTAGAACCACTAGAAACCGTGTAAAACGCGGAGAGTCCCCAAACGTTAAATACAGCAACAGAAAGTATGTGTTTTAACGTGCTTATGTATTAGAACAAGTAAGAGATATCAAAGTAGAGAGAAATCAGATCAAACGAGAGAGCCTTCACACACCAAACAATCCAACGAGTGCAAGCAGGAAGTGACGAATACGCCTTACCACGCCTGTCCACACTGACATTAATTTACACTCTGGTTAACTCAGTTTAATAAGTATTTTTTTGCAACTGATTGCACTAGATTGTATCAAGAGTTAACAGAGCTGTGTACCACTTGACAGTTTTCAGATTATTTGCAAAAAAAACTTTGGAAACCATGCATCGGTTGTCTTGTAGTTCACAATTATGCAATACCATTACTTTGTATTGGTCTATAACAGAAAATCACAGTGAGATCTAGTGCATTGAAATTGTTACATTTTATTTATTGTACGATATTTTTTTATGTTACATGACAAAATATGAAAAATATCCAAATGTATTCATATTTTTGCAAGGGACTGTACTAAGGGAAAATGTTTTTAAACTCTGCATGAGGATCTTATTTTACTGTGAAAACATAAAATTTTAACAAAAAAAAAGTCAACATTCCTATCATATCTGAAACACAGTAGTTTGGGGCACAGTTAATGCATAGGCATGGACATGCTTTCTGCAGCTCCCTGTAGCAGAGGAAAGGCACAATGTATAAGGGGCAAACATTTTCACTGTCTAGAAAGGTTCCAGCTTCTTTGTAGTAAAGTAAAATCTTCAGTAAGGCTCACACACAACCCATCAACAGTTAATACAGGTAAAACAAAAACATTTTCTAATTTTGTTAGCATAACACAGGTAGGGACATTGCAACACATCTTAACAGCACAATGGTCTTGCTCCCAAACAATAACACTAGGTAGGAACTATAAAAGCAGTACTGAAATGGCATAAACCAGTTAGTGCCCAAATTTATGATCAAATGAAAATGTTCATCAAAAAACGAAGAAATCTTACCAAAAATTGTCTCAGCGACATATATATTAGACAAAACACCTGTTGTTAGTGAAACTGTGGATTCTCCAGTTGGCCAGCCGCCAATGATGTCTCTCCAACCAAAGCTGTATGAACATTAACTCACTGTGCACTGTTCCTGGTAATTAGCTGGTAATAATTTGGTAAATACACTTTGTAAATTATGACTTACAAAAAGATGACCCTGCTGTTACAATTTCATTGCTGAGCTATAGTTAAAATTGCTACCAATTGTCCTGTAAATTATTTCATATCCTTGACATAATTTAATGGTACATTGTTCTCTATCCTTTGTATAATGATGTGTTTTTGTGTCAACAGGCTATATAGTTGGAATGGACCTAGAGTTAGAGATAGAAAATGTTCTAGCAGAGGTGAGCCTAACCTTTGCTAAAGTTTCTATTTTTGGAGGTTTTACAGATAATTTCACATTAATTTAAATGACTTTAACAATATTGTTTTGTGGTAAAATAACTTGTTTGGCTTTTGTTGTTTTTCAGTTCTATAAACAATATGGTCTGCCACAGTTTTCCCTGAAAGTTCATAAGGTCAAGCCGTAATGATGAAGAAAGTTGTGGATGAAATCCTGGAGGATCAATCTGCTGCTGTTTCTTTAAAGAACATCTACCTTTGTCTTTTTTCTCTTAAATAGAATATATACTTTTTCAGAACATGTATTGAATTTTAAAAAAAACTGTCTCTTTTTTAAATATAGCTAAAAGAAACTCATGTCATTCATGAATCTATTTTTGTCTAACCAGTGATTAGTTGCTACTAATCACTGCTGCTTGACTTTTTCCTTATCAGAGGCTCAGTTGAATTTATCGGGGTTGCTGGAATAATTCTCATTTAAACAGAGCGTGTTGGATTATTATTGAACTTAATAAAGGTCAGAAACCTTGAATATTGGAAAAAAAATGTTAAAACTGAAGAACAAGTTGAAAGTGAATGTCAAATTTAGAGCTTGAAACAAAGAATTATATTTATGATAGAAAGAAGTGCAAGTAGTCTTTTTAATTTTAATTGAAGATTTGATTCATTATTTCATAAAACTCTTTTATATTTTAATTTTCGTTTTCTTTCAGTTTCAAATTCTGACCTCATCTCACATAAAGGACACAACATGCCGGCTGCTCTGTCAGATCCAACCTGTTGCAGCTCATACATGTATTGCTGTACCCCCTCATGTGTCCTGAGAATATTAACATTCTCTTTATCACTCACCAAAGAATTATTAAATCCCTACAATTAAATAGGAGAAATATAAATCTGTAAATGTTTACATTCTGAAGCTGTAAAGGCTGTGGAGGCCCATTTGGAGTTTTGTATTAATTCTCTTTTCTTTTGCAGAAGTGTACTATTACGATAGAGACTAAAGAGCTTACATTTGATAAAATGAGAATTTAATCTTTAGAGTATTGAAGAGTTATGGTTATACTACATGAATAAAGATGTGATGATCTCTTTGACCGTCATGTGAAACATATCAGTGTGGTATGATTGAATTGTGATCATATACTGATAATACTGGTGTTCGATGAATAAAAATGCAATATTTGATCTTTATGATGATGACATTTTTTGAAACTATGTTAATCAAGTTTATACTGTATGTAAGGAAGATGTTAATCCACTATAATGTATGAATAGGTAACAGGTAACATTTAGACAATAAACTGCTTTAAAGTGTACCTTTTGTGATACTTTTACATTTAAAATTGCATGTATTCTAACCAATTAAAGCTACTGAAAATTTCTCACATACTTATTAAATAAAAACCAAATTCTTTTCACTTATGCACCAGGATGTTTGAATGTTGCCTACAGGAACCCAAAAACTTCAAAAAAGTCTAGATTATTTTTAATTAGTCTATTTTCAGGCAAAAACATCCTTCAGTAGCAACATAATATTTACCATAGAGGCTTAATTCATAGCTAATACTTTTTCACGTCTTCAGTGCATTATTGTCTTTGGTAATAGCTTGTTTTACAGCTATACAAATGATTAGTTAACCAATGTGTGAAACTACAAGCTTGTAATTGTATATAGCTGTGTAGAATAATTAAGTATGTATAGCATGGATAAATAATGAATCAAATAATAAATAATTAAGAATAAATAAGAAATCGTGCTGATAAACAAAAGAGGGTGCACGGTGGCATGTTCTCCCCATGTATGCGTGGGTTCTCACCGGGTACTCCGGCTTCCTCCCACAGTCCAAAGACATGCTTGTTAGGTTAATTGGTCACTCTAAAACTGCCCTTAGGTGTATGAATGAGTGTGTGCATGGTTGTTTGTGTGTTGCCCTGCGATGGACTGGCGACCTGTCCAGGGTGTACCCCGCCTCTCGCCCATAGACTGCTGGAGATAGGCACCAGCTTCCCCGCTACCCACTATGGAATAAACGGCAGAAAATTACTGACTGACTGATAAACAAAGATGGAAAAATCAAATATAATCCAAAAATTGTAAAAATTAACAGCTGCACTTTGAGGTTACCTGTTACTTTGAGTATTTGTTTTCGCATGGTTTTGTTTAATAAAGCTAGTTTTAATCTGATTTCGATATTGGGGCTTTATATTAAAGTTCCTCCTTCTCATATTTTCTGCTACTCTGACACCTGGAAACATAAGCAGTAAATAGGAACATTAAAACTCTCTGTCAATTCTGTCACACTGAAGTCTGCCCAAGAGGGGAAAATGTTGATGTTTAGGAGGAACTCCAAAAATTATTATCCTTCTTAGAGTTTTTAAGAAATCTTTAAAGTGAAAAAACTACTTCTCTGTTCAACAAGAGACAATCCAAGAGACAGTCTAATAGGGCTGGACGATATTAGAAAAACACGGGATGTGTTTTTCTGATATCGTAAATGTAAAAATAGTAAATGTCACTATAACAACGTGACTTGCTATATATAAACAAATTAATTAAAATTGTTAACATTTTTCTGCATTTGGGTCATAGATCACTATCTAGGTTCTGAAGTAATAACTCAATTCAATATTTCCATCTCAATGACAAGGTTTGTATTAAAAAAGCAGCTTCTGGACGACAAACTTGGTAGCAGTTTCTTAATGATTTGACCCCCTAACCACCTCTTTACCTTTAAAAAACCTTTCAAGTTGGATTAAAAAAGTGTCAGTACATATTTAACACACGATACGGTGCTCTGTTTGTAAAGCGGGGCAGACCTCTGAATAGGCTAAAAATGCTTCAGTCCTGGATGCAGCAGTCCCCTGGTCCGAGTCCCTGTTCTATATGTCTTCCCCCTGTCTTCAACCCATTTACTGTCTGCCTACTTTTCATAAAATTACAAAATAAAGGCCACTAGCACCGCAAAACAGTAAAGAACAACACTAACCATTTTCAAGTGGTTTAATTGTTGTAAAATGGTTTTATTAATTAATAAAATTTAACCAAATATTCTATCAGTTCTGGCCACTTATTAAATGCAAGAACATATTGTTAAAGTCAAATTATTGTCTGAAAGGTTAAAGATTCTTGGTTTACTGTTGAACAAATGAAACAAATGTCAATATTTGTTTCTATTGATTGAAATATACCAAAAGTGTACCGAACACTGACTTCAAAACCGAGGTGCATTCGGACCTGTGATTTCTGTGTACTATCACACACACCAAGTCTTTTATTCACATTTTCCAGGGTTTTGCATCTAGATTTTCAGTATTTCCTCTGGTCATTTTTTCCAGCACAAAGTAAACAATTCCTATTTCCCAAAACTTTATTTAAAGGCAACAAAATCACAAAACATATGTACATACATGACCTATGACAATCCAACAAAATCTTAAATGAAGTTTTCATTAACAAAGACGGTTAAAAATGTCCCGCCAGAGAAAAACTGTAAATGACAAGATACATCAATTTCAAAATTTGTACATAATCTAAACCAGTTCAGATGTTATATTATGTAAAAGAAACAATAATGTTGATGATAAATTCTCCGTCATTTGACTCTTCCAGTGGATTCATGGTTTTGAAGAAACTATTTTCATTGAAAACTGTGGCGGCAAATTATATTTTCTGAAGAGCTGGATTTAAAAACACAAATATACATGGGTCAAAGGGTAATAAAGACATAAACATCAAATAAAGTCAAAAAGTTGTAACTGATACTGGTCTCACCTCTACCAACGCATCTTCAACCTCTGATTGTGACATTGTGCTGCGACGCCTTAACCTCAAGTTCACTGACAAAACATAGTCTGTTGACAGGAAAATACACAATTCTAAATAAAATAAAATGTTATAACATGATAGTAATCCAATAAATTGCATAAAGCATAATATAATAATTGTTTTTCATAAAATATAAATGTCTGCAACTCAAATATTTCTAAATAAAATTATCATTATTTAAATAAGAAAAAGAAAAAGCAAGAAAAGACAACAAATTAATTTACTCACTTGGACCTGTTTGTTGGTCAAATTAATGTCATGTTTTTTGTTGACATAAAAAGAAAGAAAAACATTTGAGTTTGATTTCAGATCCTTTTCCTTAATTTAAATCCCAACATGTTAACTAATCCATATTAAAATGAGAATCGATTGAAGAACAACTGAAAAATACTGCTCAGCACATAATAGTTGAGGGTGCTGCAAAGACTTTAAACAACAGTTTCTAGCTTCACAAATCATTGACAAAGAGGTATAATTACATTCAAGCCATTAAAACCAATTAAACTTTCAATTCATGAAAAACAATAATTAAATCTGTTGCACATCATGCTGATGTTAAACATCTTACCAGTAGCTGCAAGGATGCTGAATCCACTGCTTCTCATGTTCTCAAACACAGAGAAGAGAGAGAATGTGTATCTAGTTCCAGCAGTGAGAGATGAGACTGTGTGAGTTACTGGTCCGTCTCCATCTGGTGAACTGATGAATGTCTCTGTGCCATTGAACTGGAGAACAAAACTGGTGTTGTAGTTGACTTTATTCCAACGCAGAGTGATACTGGTCTCATTTTGTGCTGATGGTCTGAAGCCTTTTGCATTTGAAGGAGCTGGAAAAATGATACCCAAATTACAAACAGATCACCACCATATCTACATTTCTGGTTATACAATAATTTTACTTTGCTGTAGATTGTTTTTGGTTTTTTTTACTACATCCATATTAAAACTATCCCAGCTGTTAATGAACTAATTTTAAATGCCATTATTTCAGGTTAAAATACCTTTAGAGTATAGTGCTAAAAGGCTATATATGAAATCAGGTTTAAGGAGTGAACCACAGGTTTAAATTTGGGCTTTGCATTTTGTACGTAAAGATAAAAAAGAAAAAAGAATGGACAGATTTATGACAAAGGTCGGGAGGATCTTACCAGTGACTGTGATAGTGCTGACTCCACGGCTTCTCATGTTCTCAAAACAGAGAAGAGAGTGAATGTATATCTAGTTCCAGCAGTGAGAGATGAGACTGTGTACGTTACGGGCCATCTCCATCTGGTGCACTGATGTATCTCTCTAAAACCATTAAACTGGAGAAAAAAGCTGGTATTGTTTTTTGATTTTTTTTCCACCGCAGAGTGATGCTGGTCTCATTTTGTCCTGATTTTCTGAATTTTCTATTTTTTGAGGAACTGTCAGAGAAAGCAATAAACCGGGATAGTCAGTTCAGCAAAAACTAGCCTAAAAATACATCATGAACCCATTAAAATTTTATATCAAACATGTTGCTGCCATTAAAAAATGGAAAGTAAATTTACAGTTACAAAAGAAACCCATACACACATTTTTCATAGGGTTGATGTAGATGACCCTTGGAACAAAGCTTTCTTATGAATGACTGCTGCATTAGGTGGGGTTTTTATCCATGTGTCACTGTTTTTTGAATGAATGCATACACAATCTGTTTTTTTAATATATAAAGCATGTGCTGAGGGTTTACCCTGGGATAGCCTGAGGGAAAGGGAATCATGTAATCGCAGCTGAGAGCAGAAATAGTGTGTCAATTAAAAAGAGGAGGTAGAAATTAATACACTTAGGGAGGGAATTAATTAAAACCTGGTAAAAATGCAAGAGATGGAAAATACACAAAGAAGTTAAAATACTGAAATTTTAAATGCAAGATGATCCTAATAAAAATTAAAAAAAATAGGGGAGATTGGGTATTCATTGCATAAAAAAAGAACTTTTGGGTTGTGTCACTGAAACATTCTGCTGTGGTGCAAAGATGAGCACCTGTTAGCATCTCATTCCTCTAGAAGATCGTCTCTGTGAAATGCCTCTATTTTTCCACTAATATAGCTGTAAGTTTTGAACATTTTTTGTTCTTATTGTTCATTGAGCCCAAAGAACTAAAGTGATCAAAATTAATGTGTTCCCTACAACATGTGTGTTTTTTTATTTTTCATTATCCTACCGTTACAGCTGGGAGCTGTACTCCACTGCTTCTGACGTTTTTTCTCAAAAAACAGAGAAAGAGTGATGTATACTAGTTGCAGCAGTGAGAGATGAGACTGTGTGAGTTACTGGTCCATCTCCATCTGGTGAACTGATGAATGTCTCTGTGCCGTTAAACTGGAGAACAAAGCTGCTGTTGTTGTTGACTTTACTCCACTGCAGAGTGATGCTGGTCTCATCTTGTCTTGATGCTCTGAAGCCTTCTGCATTGTCAGGAGCTACGAGAGAAAAGAAAAAATGAATGTTGTTAACAGCTAAATAATATATATTATTTTGAAATTGCTCTCTTTATTTAGCGTGTTTTGAGATTGACATCAAAACATTCATGTGAGATCTGAGTATATCCTGAGCATCTAACTGGATGAAATAAATAAGTGAGAAAACAAGTCTAAACCCATGTAAAAACTGTTCATTTGCTTCATTGTTTCTTGAAAGACTCGTCTAAATGGATGGACGGATGGACAATTTGGCCTTTCTCATCTCTTTCAACTTATTTGAATGGGACTACTCCTGACTTTACCGTTTTGGTTCTTTATTGTTGTAGTTTTGCTTGGTTTAAGGTTCCACTCACCCTGGACATAATTAACTTGTCCCCGTATAACAGTACTGTGAATATTTAAAAGGACAGGTTCAAACCCCTGCTGGTTCCAACTACTGCTTTCTGGTTGTTGGCTCTCACCAAACACTGTAAAAATCTTAGTGAACAACGGCAATCTTGGTGATAAATCTTTTGTTCTCAACTACGGGGCCCCATCAAGACCTTCAAGATCTACTAAACACAAAACTTTAGCTTGATTGTTGACACTATAATTAAATAAAGTCTCTCACCAGTTACAGCTGGGAGTTGTACTCCACTGCTTCTGACGTTCTCAAACACAGAGAAGAGAGTGAATGTGTATCTAGTTCCAGCAGTGAGAGATGAGACTGTGTGAGTTACTGGTCCATCTCCACCTGATGAACTGATGAATGTCTCTGTGCCGTTAAACTGGAGAACAAAGCTGACGTTGTTGTTGACTTTATTCCACTGCAGAGTGATGCTGGTCTCATCTTGTCTTGATGCTCTGAAGCCTTCAGCATTTTCAGGAGCTAAAACAAAACAAGTTTTTTGATACTATTTCCAAACTAGTATATTTGCTGGTAAAATGCCTTATCCAAACACATGAACTATTTATAAAAGCAATTAACGGCCATATATCCATTTTCTTCCATGTGATGTGAGTACAACTTGTGCTACTTTGGCAGGACATGTTTGTTTAGCACGAATGGTGAGATTCTCAGAAAAAATTTTAAACACCCCCTGAAGACTCACAAATAATTTGATTTTTATTCACGAGGAAATAATCTGAAAGCTTTGTCCAATCTTTAAAAAAACGCAGGGGTGTTTTTGGTTTGAAGAACACTCTACTCTAGGGGGAGGAAAATAAATTTTACAATTTGGTGGTACTCCAAAAGCAACATTACTCCTAAGTTAGGATCCTCATATTGGATCATTTAATACATGGGTTTACACAATATTAAAAATTAAGAAAACCACCAAGACAAAAAAAGAGAAAAAGGGAGATTGTTAAAGAAAGAGGAAGGAAAAGTAATGAAAAAAAACAAGAAAAAGAGAAAAAAAAGTAACAGCTGGGAGCTGTACTCCACTGCTTCTGAGAAAAACAGAGAAGAGAGTGAATGTATATCTAGTTGCAGCAGTGAGAGATGAGACTGGTTGAGTTACTGGTCCATCTCCATCTGGTGAACTGATGAATGTCTCTGTGCCTTAAAACTGGAAAAAACAAAGCTGGTGGTTGTTGACTTTTTTTCCCATGCAGAGTGATGCTGGTCTCATCTTGTCTTGATGCTCTGAAGCCTTCAGCATTTAAAGGAGCTGAGACAAAAGTACAGTCAATTACTAAATGAAAATATTTTTGAAATTCTCAGCCTCTAAAAGTTTTATTTAACATATAATACATGAAACTATAAAAATCTTATACTATATTAAGCCAACTAATGACTAAGCTAAATAGGAAGCATCAGGAAGAAACATCAATTCATTGAATTCTAGTATAGGAAACAAGTCGGGTATGAAAGCAAAATACGTTCAAATTTATAAACCCCAAAAAAGATCGAGTGAACTTTTCAGATATGCTGCCAAAAAAAAACAAAGTAGGTTTTTTCAAACTTTTTGCATAATACACAACCTCATACAAAAAATGCTCCTGAAGTCTCTGATTAAATTATTTCAGAAGTAGACAAAGAATATGTATGTAGACACGAAAATCTTTTTCATCCCTTAACCACGAATGTCTCTAGTTCTTTAAGACTAAAACAAAGTGTTGCTATCAATATGAATATCTGTGGCTCACTGGATTTTAATCAACAGCAGAAAGGAACTGGGTCATAATCTATAAAGTACATAGAAAACATGTGTTTTTGTAAAGCTAAGAGTTATCTTACCAGTAGCAACGCTGAGTTTTACAGCACTGCTTCTAACATTCATAAACACATGGTAGAGTATGAACGTATATTTTTTCCAGCAGTGAGAGATGAGACTGTATGGTTTTTGGGCCATCTCCATCTGGTGCACTGATGTTTGTCTCTGGCCCGTTAAACTGGAGAACAAAGCTGACGTTGTTGTTGACTTTATTCCACTGCAGAGTGATGCTGGTCTCATCTTTTTTGATGCCCTGAAGCCTTCAGCATTTTCAGGAGCTAAGAAGAAAAAATAAGATTAGAAATTATTCAACATAGAGTCTCAGATTCTGACTACAGAATGATTCTGTCTTTTAATTTTATGATTAATGCATGTAACAGTCGTTCCCCAATGTGAGACGTTCAGATTTCAAGTCAAAACTCTCCAAAAACATCACTAACTGTGAAACATTTCAAAGCTTTTAATGAAAGTAAATATCTTACCAGTCACTGCAGCAATGCTGACTCCACTGCTTCTGATGTTCTCAAAACACAGAGAAGAGAGTGAATGTGTATCTCGTTCCAGCAGTGAGGGGATGGGGACTGTCAGAGTTTGGGTCCATTTCCAGCTGGTGCCGCTACATTCAACTCTGCTACATTATATCGGAGGATGAAGCTGACATTGTTTTTGACTGGGTTTCCCACTGTAGTGTGATTCTGGTCTCATCCTGTCTCAATGATCTGAAGCCTTTGCATTTTGGGGGCTGAAAAAAATAAAATTAGCTAAGTTATCTCTTCATTTCATTCAACTCTTTACGTCAGCAGGTTTCCATCCCTGCTGGTTGAAGCCACTATTTTCTGGTTGTTGTTTCTCTCTCAGCACTATGAAACTCTTTCAACATCTACTAACAATCTGGTAATAAATTTCCTTGATTATAACCAAGGTGCCTCAAAGGAAGGTTAAAGATTTGGGAAGTAAAATAGTTTGCCTTGTCTCTTCACGTATTAATGTGCTGAATATTCTTACCAGTGACAGCTGGGAGCTGTACTCCACTGCTTCTGACGTTCTCAAACACAGAGAAGAGAGTGAATGTGTATCTAGTTCCAGCAGTGAGAGATGAGACTGTGTGAGTTACTGGTCCATCTCCATCTGGTGAACTGATGAATGTCTCTGTGCCGTTAAACTGGAGAACAAAGCTGCTGTTGTTGACTTTATTCCACTGCAGAGTGATGCTGGTCTCATTTTGTGATGATGGTCTGAAGCCTTCTGCATTTTCAGGAGCTACGAGAGAAAAGAAAAAATGAATGTTGTTAACAGCTTAATAATATGTATTATTTTGAAATTGCTCTCTTTATTTAGCGTGTTTTGAGATTGACATCAAAACATTCACGTGAGATCTGAGTATATCCTGAGCATCTAACTGGATGAAATAAATAAGTGAGAAAACAAGTCTAAACCCATGTAAAAACTGTTCATTTGCTTCATTGTTTCTTGAAAGACTCGTCTAAATGGATGGACGGATGGACAATTTGGCCTTTCTCATCTCTTTCAACTTATTTGAATGGGACTACTCCTGACTTTACCGTTTTGGTTCTTTATTGTTGTAGTTTTGCTTGGTTTAAGGTTCCACTCACCCTGAACATAATTAACCTATCCCCGTATAACAGTACTGTGAATATTTAAAAGGACAGGTTCAAACCCCTGCTGGTTCCAACTACTGCTTTCTGGTTGTTGGCTCTCACCAAACACTGTAGAGATCTTAGTGAACAACGGCAATCTTGGTGATAAATCTTTTGTTCTCAACTGCGGGGCCCCATCAGGACCTTCAAGATCTACTAAACACAAAACTTTAGCTTGATTGTTGACACTATAATTAAATAAAGTCTCTCACCAGTTACAGCTGGGAGTTGTACTCCACTGCTTCTGACGTTCTCAAACACAGAGAAGAGAGTGAATGTGTATCTAGTTCCAGCAGTGAGAGATGAGACTGTGTGAGTTACTGGTCCATCTCCATCTGGTGAACTGATGAATGTCTCTGTGCCGTTAAACTGGAGAACAAAGCTGGTGTTGTTGTTGACTTTATTCCACTGCAGAGTGATGCTGGTCTCATCTTGTCTTGATGCTCTGAAGCCTTCAGCATTTTCAGGAGCTAAAACAAAACAAGTTTTTTGATACTATTTCCAAACTAGTATATTTGCTGGTAAAATGCCTTATCCAAACACATGAACTATTTATAAAAGCAATTAACGGCCATATATCCATTTTCTTCCATGTGATGTGAGTACAACTTGTGCTACTTTGGCAGGACATGTTTGTTTAGCACGAATGGTGAGATTCTCATGAAACAATTTAAACACACCTGAAGACTCACAAATAATTTGATTTTTATTCACGAGGAAATAATCTGAAAGCTTTGTCCAATCTTTAAAACGCAGGTGGTTGTGCTTTGGTTGAAGAACACTCTACTCTAGTGGATGGAAATACGTTTTATAATTTGGTGGTACTGCAAAAGCAACATTACTCCTAAGTTAGGATCCTCATATTGGATCATTTAATACATGGGTTTACACAATATTTGAAATTAATGACAACCACCTTTTTAAGACACACCCATAGCTACTTGAGAAAAGCAGATTGTTACATGTTTATACTCTAGCATGTGATATGTGTATATTACAGTAATGCAAAGTTAAAAACAAGTAATAACGACGTTAAACATCTCACCAGTAACAGCTGGGAGCTGTACTCCACTGCTTCTGACGTTCTCAAACACAGAGAAGAGAGAGAATGTGTATCTAGTTCCAGCAGTGAGAGATGAGACTGTGTGAGTTACTGGTCCATCTCCATCTGGTGAACTGATGAATGTCTCTGTGCCGTTAAACTGGAGAACAAAGCTGGTGTTGTTGTTGACTTTATTCCACTGCAGAGTGATGCTGGTCTCATCTTGTCTTGATGCTCTGAAGCCTTCAGCATTTAAAGGAGCTGAGACAAAAGTACAGTCAATTACTAAATGAAATATGTTTGAAATTCTCAGCCTCTAAAAGTTTTTTTTAACATATAATACATGAAACTAGTACAAATGTTATACTATATTAAGCCAACTAATGACTAAGCTAAATAGGAAGCATCAGGAAGAAACATCAATTCATTGAATTCTAGTATAGGAAACAAGTCTGGTTATGAAAAGCAAAATACGTTCAGATTTTATACAATGCAAGAAAGAAGGATTCGAGTGAACTTTTCAGATATGCTGCCAGAACAAAACAAAGTAGGATTTTCAAACTTGTTGCATAATACACAACATCATACAAGAAATGCTCCTGAAGTCTCTGATTAAATTATTTCAACAAGTAGACAAAGAATATGTATGTAGACACTGTAAGTCATTTTTCATCCTTTAACCACGAATGTCTCTAGTTCTTTAAGACTAAAACAAAGTGTTGCTATCAATTTGAATATCTGTGGCTCACTGGATTTTATCAACAGCAGAAAGGAACTGGGTCATAATCTATAAAGTACATAGAAAACATGTGTTTAGTGTAAAGCTAAGAGTTATCTTACCAGTAGCAACGGTGATGTTTACAGCACTGCTTCTAACATTCATAAACACATGGTAGAGTATGAACGTATATTTAGTTCCAGCAGTGAGAGATGAGACTGTATGGTTCACTGGTCCATCTCCATCTGGTGCACTGATGTTTGTCTCTGTGCCGTTAAACTGGAGAACAAAGCTGACGTTGTTGTTGACTTTATTCCACTGCAGAGTGATGCTGGTCTCATCTTGTTTTGATGCCCTGAAGCCTTCAGCATTTTCAGGAGCTAAGAAGAACAATAAGATTAGAAATTATTCAACATAGAGTCTCAGATTCTGACTACAGAATGATTCTGTGCTTTTAACTTTTATGATTAATGCATGTAACAGTCGTTCCAATGTGAGACGTTCAGATTTCAAGTCAAAACTCTCCAACAACATCACTAACTGTGAAACATTTTAAAGCTTTAATGAAAGTAAATATCTTACCAGTCACTGCAGCAATGCTGACTCCACTGCTTCTGATGTTCTCAAACACAGAGAAGAGAGTGAATGTGTATCTCGTTCCAGCAGTGAGGGATGGGACTGTCAGAGTTAGTGGTCCATTTCCAGCTGGTGCCGCTACATTCAACTCTGCTACATTATATCGGAGGATGAAGCTGACATTGTTATTGACTGGTTCCCACTGTAGAGTGATACTGGTCTCATCCTGTCTCAATGATCTGAAGCCTTTTGCATTTTGAGGGGCTGAAACAAATCAAAATTAGCTAAGTTATCTCTTCATCTCATTCAACTCGTGACGTCAGCAGGTTTTCATCCCTGCTGGTTGAAGCCACTATTTTCTGGTTGTTGTTTCTCTCTCAGCACTATGAAACTCTTTCAACATCTACTAACAATCTGGTAATAAATTTCCTTGATTATAACAAAGGTGCCTCAAAGGAAGGTTAAAGATTTGGGAAGTAAAATAGTTTGCCTTGTCTCTTCACGTATTAATGTGCTGAATATTCTTACCAGTAACAGCTGGGAGCTGTACTCCACTGCTTCTGACGTTCTCAAACACAGAGAAGAGAGTGAATGTGTATCTAGTTCCAGCAGTGAGAGATGAGACTGTGTGAGTTACTGGTCCATCTCCATCTGGTGAACTGATGAATGTCTCTGTGCCGTTAAACTGGAGAACAAAGCTGGTGTTGTTGTTGACTTTATTCCACTGCAGAGTGATGCTGGTCTCATTTTGTGATGATGGTCTGAAGCCTTCTGCATTTTCAGGAGCTACGAGAGAAAAGAAAAAATGAATGTTGTTAACAGCTTAATAATATGTATTATTTTGAAATTGCTCTCTTTATTTAGCGTGTTTTGAGATTGACATCAAAACATTCATGTGAGATCTGAGTATATCCTGAGCATCTAACTGGATGAAATAAATAAGTGAGAAAACAAGTCTAAACCCACGTAAAAACTGTTTATTTGCTTCATTGTTTCTTGAAAGACTCGTCTAAATGGATGGACGGATGGACAATTTGGCCTTTCTCATCTCTTTCAACTTATTTGAATGGGACTACTCCGGACTTTAGCCTTTTTGTTCTTTATTGTTGTAGTTTTGCTTGGTTTAAGGTTCCACTCACCCTGGACATAATTAACCTATCCCCGTATAACAGTACTGTGAATATTTAAAAGGACAGGTTCAAACCCCTGCTGGTTCCAACTACTGCTTTCTGGTTGTTGGCTCTCACCAAACACTGTAGAGATCTTAGTGAACAACGGCAATCTTGGTGATAAATCTTTTGTTCTCAACTACGGGGCCCCATCAGGACCTTCAAGATCTACTAAACACAAAACTTTAGCTTGATTGTTGACACTATAATTAAATAAAGTCTCTCACCAGTTACAGCTGGGAGCTGTACTCCACTGCTTCTGACGTTCTCAAACACAGAGAAGAGAGAGAATGTGTATCTAGTTCCAGCAGTGAGAGATGAGACTGTGTGAGTTACTGGTCCATCTCCATCTGGTGAACTGATGAATGTCTCTGTGCCGTTAAACTGGAGAACAAAGCTGGTGTTGTTGTTGACTTTATTCCACTGCAGAGTGATGCTGGTCTCATCTTGTCTTGATGCTCTGAAGCCTTCAGCATTTTCAGGAGCTAAAACAAAACAAGTTTTTTGATACTATTTCCAAACTAGTATATTTGCTGGTAAAATGCCTTATCCAAACACATGAACTATTTATAAAAGCAATTAACGGCCATATATCCATTTTCTTCCATGTGATGTGAGTACAACTTGTGCTACTTTGGCAGGACATGTTTGTTTAGCACGAATGGTGAGATTCTCATGAAACAATTTAAACACACCTGAAGACTCACAAATAATTTGATTTTTATTCACGAGGAAATAATCTGAAAGCTTTGTCCAATCTTTAAAACGCAGGTGGTTGTGCTTTGGTTGAAGAACACTCTACTCTAGTGGATGGAAATAAATTTTACAATTTGGTGGTACTGCAAAAGCAACATTACTCCTAAGTTAGGATCCTCATATTGGATCATTTAATACATGGGTTTACACAATATTTGAAATTAATGACAACCACCTTTTTAAGACACAACCATAGCTACTTGAGAAAAGCAGATTGTTACATGTTTATACTCTAGCATGTGATATGTGTATATTACAGTAATGCAAAGTTAAAAACAAGTAATAACGACGTTAAACATCTCACCAGTAACAGCTGGGAGCTGTACTCCACTGCTTCTAACGTTCTCAAACACAGAGAAGAGAGTGAATGTATATCTAGTTGCAGCAGTGAGAGATGAGACTGTGTGAGTTACTGGTCCATCTCCATCTGGTGAACTGATGAATGTCTCTGTGCCGTTAAACTGGAGAACAAAGCTGGTGTTGTTGTTGACTTTATTCCACTGCAGAGTGATGCTGGTCTCATCTTGTCTTGATGCTCTGAAGCCTTCAGCATTTTCAGGAGCTAAAACAAAACAAGTTTTTTGATACTATTTCCAAACTAGTATATTTGCTGGTAAAATGCCTTATCCAAACACATGAACTATTTATAAAAGCAATTAACGGCCATATATCCATTTTCTTCCATGTGATGTGAGTACAACTTGTGCTACTTTGGCAGGACATGTTTGTTTAGCACGAATGGTGAGATTCTCATGAAACAATTTAAACACACCTGAAGACTCACAAATAATTTGATTTTTATTCACGAGGAAATAATCTGAAAGCTTTGTCCAATCTTTAAAACGCAGGTGGTTGTGCTTTGGTTGAAGAACACTCTACTCTAGTGGATGGAAATAAATTTTACAATTTGGTGGTACTGCAAAAGCAACATTACTCCTAAGTTAGGATCCTCATATTGGATCATTTAATACATGGGTTTACACAATATTTGAAATTAATGACAACCACCTTTTTAAGACACACCCCTAGCTACTTGAGAAAAGCAGATTGTTACATGTTTGTACTCTAGCATGTGATATGTGTATATTACAGTAATGCAAAGTTAAAAACAAGTAATAACGACGTTAAACATCTCACCAGTAACAGCTGGGAGCTGTACTCCACTGCTTCTAACGTTCTCAAACACAGAGAAGAGAGTGAATGTATATCTAGTTGCAGCAGTGAGAGATGAGACTGTGTGAGTTACTGGTCCATCTCCATCTGGTGAACTGATGAATGTCTCTGTGCCGTTAAACTGGAGAACAAAGCTGGTGTTGTTGTTGACTTTATTCCACTGCAGAGTGATGCTGGTCTCATCTTGTTTTGATGCCCTGAAGCCTTCAGCATTTTCAGGAGCTAAGAAGAACAATAAGATTAGAAATTATTCAACATAGAGTCTCAGATTCTGACTACAGAATGATTCTGTGCTTTTAACTTTTATGATTAATGCATGTAACAGTCGTTCCAATGTGAGACGTTCAGATTTCAAGTCAGAACTCTCCAACAACATCACTAACTGTGAAACATTTCAAAGCTTTAATGAAAGTAAATATCTTACCAGTCACTGCAGCAATGCTGACTCCACTGCTTCTGATGTTTTAAAACACAGGGGAAAGAGTGAATGTGTATCTGGGTTCCAGCAGTGAGGGATGGGACTGTCAGATTTAGGTGTTATTTCCAACTTGGTGCCCCACATTCAACTCTGCAATTTATATTGGAGGATGAAGCTGACATTGTTTTGACTGGTTCCCACTGTAGAGTGATACTGGTCTCATCCTTTTCCTCAATGATCTGAAGCTTTTTGCTATTTTGAGGGGCTGAAACCAAATCAAAATTGTTTAATTATCTCTTAAATTTCATTCAACTCTTTACGTCAGCGGGTTTCTATCCCTGCTGTTGAAGCCCCACTATTTTTCTGGTTTTTTGTTTTCTCTCCCCAGCACTATAAAAACTCTTTAAAACTCTACTAAAAATCTGGTAATAAATTTCCTTGATTAAAAACCAAAGTGCCTCAAAAGGAAGGGGTTAAAGATTTGGGAAGTAAAATAGTTTGCCTTTTGGTTTTCACGTATTAAATTGGCTAGAATATTCTTACCAGGTGACAGCGGGGGAGTTGTAACCCCCACTGCTTCTGACGTTCTCAAAACACAGGGGAAGGAAGGAAATGTTTTATCTAGTTCCAGCGTGAGAGATGAGAACTTTTTTGGTTAGGGCTCCATCTCCATCGGGTTGAACTGATGAATGTCTCTGTGCCTTTTAAACTGGAGAACAAAGCTGGTGTTGTTTTGACTTTATTCCCCAAAGTGCAGAGTGATGCTGGTCTCATTTTTCTTGATGCTCTGAAGGGCCTTCAGCTTTTTTCAGGGTTTTAAAACAAAACAATTTTTTTGGATACTATTTTCCAAAACTAGTATATTTGCGGGAAAAATGCCTTTAAAAAAAAAAAACCCAAAACTATTTAAAAAAGCAAATTTAAGGGCCCTAAAACCCTTTTTTTCTTCCTGTGATTTATTTACAATTGTCTATTTTGGCAGGCCCAATGTTTTTTTTAAGCACAAAGGGGTGAATTCTCATGAAAAATTTAAAAAAACCTGAAGACATCACAAATAATTTGATTTTTTTTTCTTTGGGGAAAAAACCCTAAAGCTTTGTCCAATCTTTAACCAAGGTGGTTGTGTTTTGGGTTAAAGAACACTATTTCTAGGGGATGGAAAAAAATTTTACAATTTGGTGGTACGGGGCAAAAGCAACATTCTCCTAATTCAGGATCCTCAAAATTTGGATCTTTAATACGGGGGTTTTAAACACAATTTTTGAAATTAAGACAACCCATTTTTTAAAAGACAAAAACCCCTTTACATTTTGAAAAAGCATATTGTTACATTTTGTACTCAAAGCATTTTGTTTATGGGGGTATATTACAAAATTCCCAAATTTAAAAACCCAGTAAAAACAATGTTTAAACATCTCCCAGTAACAGCGGGGAGCTGTACTCCACTCCCTTTCCCCTTTTCTTAAAACCCCGAAAAAAGGAGTGAAGGTATACCCAAGTTGCGCAGTGAAGAGATAAACTGTGTGAGTTACGGGTCCACCCTCCATCTGGTGAACTGATAAATTTCTCTGTCCCCGTTTAAAACTGGGGAGGAAGGCAAAAAAGGTTTTTGGGTTTGTTGTTGTTTGCCCCTTTTTATTCCCTTTTTTTGCAGAAGGGGAAATGCGGTTCAATTTTTTGTTTTTTGGAAATCCCTCTAAAGGCCTTCCAGCTTTTAAAAATTTTTGAGCCCCAAATTAAAAATTTATTTAAAATAAAAGTTTAAGGGGTTTTTGGAAAACCTCCGGGCCCCTTTTAAATTTTTTTTTAAACATGATAAACCAAATAAAACCCAAGAAAATAGTTTACTTTTAATTAAGGAAAACTATGTCTAAATAAGGGGGGGCATCGGGAAGGGAAACATTCCAATTTGGGGGGGGGAATTTATATCAGGGAAACAAATTTGGGGTTTTATGAAAAAAGGAAAAAAGGGGGGGTTCAGTTTTTAAATCAAGGGGGGAAAAAGGGGGAAGGATTTAAAGGGGGAACTTTTCGGGGTTAAGGGGGGGGCCCCCAGAAAAAAACAAAGTAGGTTTTTCCCCAAACCCCGGTTGGGGTGAAAAAATTCCAAACCCATCAAGGAAATGCTCCCTAAAAAAGTTCCCCGGATTAAATTTTTGTTTATGTTACCAAAAAAAAAATGTAGGGGGGGGGGAAACGGCAAATCAATTTTTTAAAAACCTTTAAAAAACAAAAAGGGGTTTAGTTTTTTGGGGGAAATAAAAAAGGGGGGCCAATTTGGGGGGAATATCGGGGGAGGTTTTTAAAAATCAACAGCAGAAAAGGGATTGGGTATTAACTTATAAGTAAAGGGGGAAAAATTTTGGGGGTTTGTGTAAATAAGGTTTGGGTTAAAAGTACCCACGGTGGGGGGTTTTACAGATGTTTAAAAAATTTCAAAAACCTGGTAATATTTTATGATTTTTTTAAAAAGGTTTTAATCAGAGGGGGTTGGGGCGGGAAAAGGGTTACGGAATTTTTGGGTGGAACTAAGTTTTTCTGGTGGCCCTTTAAACTGGAAAAACCCTAAAAGGTTGGGTTGTTTGCCCCCTTTTATTCTTCGGAGTGTGGGGGTATCTTTGTTTTTTGATGCCCGGGGAACCTTCGGGCATTTGGGGGGAAAAAAGGAGAAGAAGAAAAATAATTAAAAAATTTTTCAACATAAGAGTTTCTAAATAAAATGTTTTGGGTGTTAAAACTTTTTATCAAAAAAGGGCCAGTAAAGCTCGGTTAAAAAACTTTAAAAATTTCAAATTTCAAAAATCTCCAAAAATTTTAAAACAAAACTGTAAAACCATTTAAAGTTTAGGGAAATTTTTCTTCCCCGCCGGGTACCGGCGAAGGATGCGACCCAATGTTCTATGTTCTCCCAACACAAGGGGAAAAGGGAAAAACCCTGTGTATCTCTATTAAAAAAGCGTGAGGGGGAAACTGGGGTTAAAGGGGGTTGAAAAAAAAAAAAAATTTTCCGCTGGTGTGGCTCCCGAATTTTGGGTTACAATGGGGGTAAAGGCGAAAATTGTTTTTGCGTTTACGTAAAATTATGGCCACCTTTCTCCAATAATTAAGCCTTTTCCCTTTTTGGGGGCTGAAAAAAAAAAAATTAAAGGGTGTTATTTTTCATTTTTTAACAAACTTTAAAGGGAAAGGTTTTTCCACCCCTGTGGTTGAAAAAAAATTTTTTTCTGGTTGGTTTTTTTCTACCAGAAACATTTTTAACCTAAGATAAATTGGGGAATCAGGGGGGGTTAACCTAAATTCCCAAATTTTAAAAGGGGTTAAAGTTTTTGGGGGGAAAGTAAAGGTTTGTGTTCTACACTATATGGGCGAATTTTCTTAAAAGGGGTGAAAGCGGGGGGGGTTTTAATAAAATGCTTTACGGGGGTCCAAACCACGGGGGTTTTTGAATTTATGCCTCTTGGGGCATGGGAAGAGACTGGGGGAGTTACTGGCCCCTTCCCCCTAACCCCTAGAAGGGATAATGCCCTTTTGTCCCTTTAAAAAACGGGGAAAAAAAGGGGGCTTTTTTCTTTTTTAAAACTTTATTTCAAACCGGGCCAAGTGATAGGTCCATTTTTGGGGTTTTACTAAAAAGTTGGAAAGCTTTTAAAAAAATTTGGATCCCCAATGTTTTTTAAGAAAAAATTAAACATTTTTTTTTTAACCAAACCCTAAAAAAAACCCCTTTTTTGGGGCCTTATGTATAGCCCTTTTAACATCATTTATGAAAACTTGGGGAAATTTTGGTTTTTTGGGTTTAAAATTAATTTGTATTTAATATTAAAAGTTTTTAAAAAAATTATATTTTTTTATAAAAAATTAAAATAAAATTCTATAATAAAAAAATTATTATATATATATAAAATAAATTAAAAAATTTTTAAATTAAAAACATTTGCCCCCCAAAAAAATAAAAGGGAACCCTTCCAAAAGACCCCCAATCCTGGGGCCTGAATAAAGGGAAATATTATCATTGAATACTCTGTTCTGTACAAATTTTGAATGTGCTGACAAAACAAAATCACACAAAATCATCAATGGAAAATCAAATTTTTTTAAAACCCCGTAGAGGCCTGGATTTGGAGTCCCCACAAAAAAATTAAAGTGGTAAAAAAAACCCAGGCTGATCCAACTTTGATGTAATGTCCTTAAAACAAGTTAAAATGAGGCTTTTTATTGTGTGTGGGCCTCCACGTGCCTTTTTGACCTCCCCACACCCCGGCATGCCCCCTATGAGACGGAGGATGGTCTCCTGAGGGATCTCCTCTCAGACCTGGACTAAAAGTCCCGCCAACTCCTGGACAGTCCTGTAGTGCAAAACGTGACGTTGGGTGGATGGAGCGAGACATGATGTCCCCAGATGTGCTCCAATCGGATTCAGGTCTGAGGAACGGGCGGGGGCCGTCCATAGCTTCAATGTCTTCATCTTGCAGGAACTGCGGGACACTCCAGCCACATGAGGTCTAGCATTTTCCTGCATTACGAGGACCCCAGGGCCAACCGCACCAGCATTTGGTCTCAAAAAGGGGTCTGAAGATCTCATCTTGGTACCTAATGGCAGTCGGGCTACCTCTGGTGAGCACATGGAGAAAGAAAAGCCCCCCCCACACCAATTACTGACCCACTGCCCAAACCCCGGTCATCCTGGGGGAAAGTTTTTTAGAGGCAAAAACCTCTGAACAGTGTCCTCCAGACTCTGTCACATTTTCCAACATGTGCTCAGTGTGAACCTGCTTTCTCCTGTGGAAAAGGAAACACAGGGCCCTAGTGGGGGAAAATTTTCCCAATCCTGGTGTTCTCTGGCCAAATGCCAAGCGTCCTGCCCGGGTGTTGGGTTGGAACCTTTTGGCACAACCCCCCTTTTTGTGGACGTCGGGCCCTCATACCATCCTCATGGAGTCGGTTTCTAACCGTTTGTGCAGACACATGCACATTTTGAGGGCCTGCTGGAGGTCATTTTGCCGAGGGCTCTGGCGAGGTTTTCTCCTCCTGTTTCCCCTCCTTGCACAAAAAGGGGGAGGTAGCGGCCCTGCTGCTGGGTTTTTTGCCCTCCTAACGGCCCCCTCCACGTCTCCGGGTGTACTGGCCTGTCTCCTGGTAGCGCCTCCAGGCTCTGGACACTACGCTGAAAACAAAAAAAGAAACCTTCTTGCCACAGCTTTGCATTGATGGGCCATCCTGGTGGGGTGCACTACCTGGCCCCTTGTGTGGGTTGTAGAGTCCCTCTCATGCTACCATGAGTGTGAAAGCACCACCAACATTCAAAAGTGACCAAAAAATCAGCCAGAAAGCATAGGTACTGAGAAAGTGGTCTGTGGTCCCCACCTGCAGAACCACTCCTTTATTGAGTGTGTCTTGCTAATCGCCAAAGATTTCCCCTGTTGTCTATTCCATTTGCACAACAGCATGTGAAATTGATTGTCAATCAGTGTTGCTTCCTAAGTGGACAGTTTGATTTCACAGAATTTGATTTACTTGGAGTTATATTGTGTTGTTTAAGTGTTCCCTGTATTTTTTTGATCAGTGTATATATATGCACATTACAAGTTATTGAAGTAGAACAGTACCTGCACAATATGCCAACGAGCATGTAGATGGGCTTTGAAGTTTGTAGACGTAGTATCCATAACAAAGTTTGATCTGGATGGTGTGCGGGGTAAATAAGCAGCAGGAACCCGACCAGGCATTACACACAGTGCGAGTTACAATTTCATTAAATTGCACTGGATGAGTCCCGTTTATCCACAAAGGAGCATGAGTTCCACACCTGTTTTCTGCTACACATTTCTCTGGAATCTGAGCGCTGCTTTGCCCCAAATAAAAGCGATACCAGCCATTCCAAGTAATAGACGTGTCACAGTTGATGACACTTTGGTCTATGTTATTTGTTGAACGCCATGTATCATTCAGGATAGTGTAGCTGGCACAGGGGTCGAGACATTGAACAGCTCCATTGGTGGTGATGCACTCTGTGCCGGAGGGACAACACTGACAGCCAGCACAAGAGGGAGCTACAAGTATAACATGTGGGAAAAAAACAGAAGACAAACATAATACATTTAAAGTCACCAAATACTTTTTACCAGTTGTTACATTTGTGCACATTCTGCATCACAAGTATACGTGTTTTTTCATAATGTCTACTGCGTGAGGCACTCTTCCAGCCATATGTTTAGGGTGCCTGTGTTTTATAAAATCACCACAAGATGGCAGAAAGAGGAGTGCAGAGGGACAGCAGTGTCAGCAAGTGTTTTTGTCTACTGCGTGACTTCCCTCTCCCCAGACACCTCCTCCAGCTCCTCCGGGGGGAGCCCAAAACGTTCCAAGTCTAGCCGAGTCCCTCCAGTGTCCCGGTGGGACGTGCCTGAAACACCACCCGAGGGAGGCGTCCAGGAGGCATCTGGTATAGATGCTTGAGCCACCCCAGCTGGCTCCTCTCGATGTGGAGAAGCAGCGGCTCTACTCCAAGCTCCTCCTGGATGGCCAAGCTCCTCACCCTATCTCTAAGAATGTGCCCAGCCACCCTACGGAGGAAGCTTATTTCAGCTGCTTGTATCCGGAATCTCGTTCTTTCTGTCATGACCGAAAGTTCATGGCCATAGGTGAGGGTAAGAACGTAGGCCAACCGGTAAACCCAGAGCTTCGCTTTTCGGCTCAGCTCTCTCTTCACCACAATGGACCGACATATCGTCCCTATTACTGCGGCAGCCACAGCAATCAGTCTGTGGATCTCCCCTCACTCGTGAACAAGACCCCGAGATGAACTACTCCACTTGAGACAGGAACTCCCCTCCAACCTGAAGAGGGCAAGCCACCCTTTTTCGGTCGAGAACCATAGCCTCGGACTTGGAGGAGCTGATCTTCATCCCAGCCGCTTCACACTCGGCTGCAATCCACCCCAGTGCATGCTGTAGGTCTTGGCTAGAGGGGGCCAGCAGGACCACGTCATCTGCAAAAAGCAGAGACAAAATCTACTAGTCTCTAAACCAGACCCCCTCCGGCCTGTGGCTGCACCTAGAAATCCTGCCCATAAAAGTTATGAACACGACCGGTGAAAAGGGCAGCCCTGCCGGTGTCCAACATGCACTGGGAACAGGTCCGACTTAGTCCCACAATGACCAAAACTCCTGCTCCTCTTGTACAGAGACCGGATGGCCCCTAATAAAGGGCTCCAGACTCATTATTCCTGGAGCACCCCCCCACAGGGCACCACAAGGGACATAGTCGAATGCTTCTCCAGGTCCACAAAACACATGTGGATCGGTTGGAAAAACTCCCATGAACCCTCAAGTACACTCCAGAGGGTGTAGAGCTGGTCCAGTGTTCCACGGCCAGGGCAAAAACCACACTGCTCCTCCTGAAGCCGAGGTTCGACTATTGGCCAGACTCTCCTCTCCAATACCCTGGCATAGGCCTTACCAGGGAGACTGAGGGGTGTGGTTCCCCCTATAGTTGGAACAAACCCTCCGGTCACCCTTCTTTTGAAGGGGGAGCACAACCCCGGTCTTGTAGTCCAGAGGCACTGTCCCCGACTGCCACGCAATGTTGAAGAGGCATGTCAACCCTGACAGCCCCAAAACATCCAGAGACTTACGGTACTCAGGGTGGATCTCATCCACCCCCGAAACCCTGCCACCGTGGAGCTTTTTAACCAACTCCTTAACTTCAGTCTGGGTGATGAAAGAGTCCAACCATGAGTTCCCAGCCTCTGCTTCCACCAGGGAATGCGTCAATACTCCTTCCACTGCACGATAATGTCCCCAGTCAAGGTCAGCAGGTCCCCAACCTCACTGTAAACAGTGTTGGCTAAACACTGCTTCCTGGGGCGCCGGATGGTTTGTCAGAATCACTTCGAGGCCAACAGGTAGACCTTCTCCATTGCCTCACCAAACTTCTCCCAGGCCCCAGTTTTTGCCTCTGCCACAGCCCCGGCCGCGGCACGTTTGGCTACACGGTACCTGTCACCACCTCAGGAGCCCCACAAGCCAACCACAGCTGACAGGACTCCTTCAGCTTGACAGCATCCCTTACTGCCGCGACAGACACCGCATGTAACAGGTAACTGAGGACCCGAAATTTCAGCCAGACACAGCAGGTCAGATTCAAAAGTTTATTAAAAGATCTGGATGGTGATAGGCAGGAAATCCCCAGCGGCAGACTCAGGAACCTCTGAAGGCAGACAGATAGGTTAGTGGCTGAGCAAGGTCTGATTATGAGCAGGCTAGGAAGGAGCAGGTGAATGTAATCATCGTAGTTAGAGCAGCAGATAGACAGAGATGATGCAGACAAACAGCCCAGAATTCTGACACCGCCGACCTTACGGCCACAGCTACGGACGGCAGCATCGACAATAGACGCGGAGAACACGGTCCACTTGGACTCTATGTCTCCAGCCTCTCCCGGAATCTGGTCAAAGCTCTCCCATAGGTGAGAATTGAATACATCCCTGGCCGAGGGCTCCGCCAGACGTTCCCAGGAGGTGAGCCTGACTATTTCTAGTCGATATCTCTCGACCTCCTGCACAACCTCAGGCTCCTTCCCCCCAGCGAGGTGACATTCCAAGTCCCTAGAGCCAGCCACTGTATACAGTTAATATTATTACACTCTTTTCTGATTCAATACAATTTGTTTGATTACATTTGATTCTCCTGTAATTCTTTTGCTAGCAAACCGTCTTCTTTCCAGAATAAAAGATCCACGATTGAGGGATGAGATGTTCCCTCCAACAAGAGCAACTCATTGTTCTTCAAGAGCAATAAATAAATAGATTTTTCTTACTCAATGAGTACTTGTTCTAAATAACCGTATTCATTAATGTGGACCAAACTAATCATTATTAGTTTTCTGTTATCAAGCAGCCCTACTCTTTTGTGTTCTCACCATGCTCTACACATCATGGAGAGGACATATTTCAACCACGATCTGACTACATATGCCCACAATCACATCGCATTTTCCCCCTTGCCTGGGAAGTTATATGCTAGAACAGCGATGTCCAATGTCAGTCCTAAAGGGCTGGATTGATGCATGGTTCAACAAATCTAAATCAAATAATTTGGTCATTAGCTGTGTTGGGTCCCCAGCCATGGGTTAAAACATGGATTGAACATGGATGGACATTACACAATGAAAGGCTGTAATGAACTTCTCTGCACCTTCAAATAAACACTAATCTACATTCTAGCGTCCCAGGAAGAGGAGGAGTCAGAGCTGGAATCCCTGAACAAAAACACGTTCCCCTCTACCGATCCCCCTTTATCCAGCTGCAGACTGCTGCTCATGGAGAGGTACACACGTCAGCTGAAGGTCTTTAAACTCGCATGACGAGTATAAGACCACCTTTCGAAGAATTCTCGGATCCAAAGTGACTACAACCTGACAGTTGAATTCTTACCAATTAAAATCAACTACAAAGTTAAGTATTGATCTACTGCTCACATAATCCAGCCTTCATACGAAAGGGGTCATGGGACGAGCGTTGGCTTGGCTGTTCTTCCTGAAGCCTACACAGGAGCAACCTGTGTTCCAGAGAGCTCCCAGCAGAGATGTCGTCTCTAATTGAAGTGGTTTACCCATGTAGCGTCTACAAAGCAGGCGCAACAGTGCCTTTTGTTAATGCCCACCAGGAGGCCAGGACACCTTTTTCTTCGGAACGGTTCAGGTAGGAGGTGGCGTTTGGGCAGAGAAAATTAATTCAGGATGAAATAATCTAAATGCTATTTTTTCATGATGTTTTTGCTTGTTTGTGGTGAAATATATCAAGAGCTAGCAGGCTGTCTGTCCAACTAACGTGAACAGATATTTCAGCCTGAGGCTAATTATTTGTTCTTTGTTGTGTTTTGAAGTAAAGACAAACTTTATTTAAAGGGTGGTTTTAGACACAGGTCGCCCATGACACGGCATCGATGCTTATGCATTTTAATCCTTTTTTCATGGTATTTTAAAGGTACATGTCTGACTTTAAGGAAACTATATTTGTTAGCTGAAACCACTAACGGCTAAGGCTAGGCAGTCCAGAGGTTTACACATGACTCGGGTGAGGGCTAGTTAAGAACCAACTGCTCAGAAAGGTTATTAGTTTCCAATCTAGGAAATAATATTTCCCTAGATATTATTTTACTAAATATGATAGCTAAATAAACATAATCAAGAATCATGTATCCAGGTTGTTGGTTCCCATTCAAAATAATAATTCCTTAATTAATTAATTAAATACCATGGAGAGTTAATTATACAAAAGGTTGTTTTTATTCAGCAATTGAAAATATTATTTATTAAAATAATGTTTTATCTGCTCTTCTGATCTTGCATTGTGAAAGCTTTGCCAATTATTGTAAGCTAGTTCTAAGACTAACTTAACCTTATTTCCAGGTTCCTCAAGATAATCATTGGTTCTCAAACATAAATAACCTTGAAAGATAATGTTGCATAATATTATCAAAGTTATCATATATCATAATATCATAGTTTTTAAATATCTTTGATTCCCTTGTTCATTTGTACATAGTTCATTGGTTTTTCTTACTCTTTTATTTTGCTTGGTAGTTTTAGTTTAATTGTTCTGGTTTAGTAAATAGTTTGTTGATTGAAATATGTTTGACTTTGAGTTGAATTATTTTTGCTTATGAATTCTTATATTTTAGAAATTGTGTGAATTTATTCAATGTGTGTGCAGAGTTTTGCTGTCCAGTAATGCTAGAGCTCATTTCCCCCTTTTCTCTATTGTCCTAATACCACCACCATATTGGGCTGGTATTCACCGGGCAACACTTAAAAGACCGAATTGTTATTTAATTAAATATTAAATAACATAATTGTAATATTAATAAAAACAGTTGGTTAGAAAAACACTTAAAAACATGCTAAAGAGCCCTTGCAGGTATTTTAAAAAGCTACATTGGGGCAGGGACAGATGCAGCAAAAAAACCGTTGAGGATTGGAGTTGGACACCCTTACGCTAGAAGATACTGTTAAGCTAATTATAGATACATCTCAGAAAATATGAATATCGTGAAAAAGTTCTGTACTTTATGTCACTTTTAAAAATGCTGCATTCCTCTTTTCAAGCAACTCCTGGACCAGAGACTGGACTGAGGCTCAGTGGTACAAAGTCCTCTTTTCAGATGTAACGTTTGCATTTCAGTTGAAAGTTAAGAGTCTGGAGGAAGAGTGGAGAGCCACAGAATCCACGTTTGAAGTCTAGTGTGAAGTTTCCACAGTCAGTGATGATTTGGAGAGCCATGCCATCTGCTGGTGTTGGTCCACTGTGATTTCTGAAGTCTAGTCAACGCAGCCATCTACCATGATAGTTTAGAGCACTTTATGCTTCCTTCTGCTGACAAGCTTTAAGGAAATGCTGATTATATTTTTCAGCAGAACTTGGCACCTGCTCAAACTGCCAAAGGTACCAAAAGCTGGTTTAATGACCATGGCCTGATCTGAACCCCTTAGAGAATCTACAAGGGAATTATCAAGACGAAGACAATGAAATAGAGCCAACAATGGAGATGACCTATAGGCAGCTGGCAAGCTGGGCTTTCATTAATCCTAAGCAGGACCACAGGCTGATCACCTCCATGCCACACTGCATCGACAGAGTAATTCATGCACAAGGAGCTACAAACACGTTTTGAGTGCAAAGAAACTAGCATACTTTTCAGAAACTTTTGTTTAAAACATATTTTGTATTTATTTTATGTAATAGAAAAAAAATTCTGACACTGAATTTTGGGTCTTCATTATCTGTAAGCCATAATAATCAGACTTGAAATATTTCACTGTATGTGTAATTAATCTACATAAAATGAGTTTCACTGACAAAAAAATTATGAACTTTTTCATGATGATTCATGAAGTTTATGTCAAATTCTTTTACAGATGAAAAGCCTTCCTTAATGACCAACCAACAAGCTGCAGATAAAACTAATAGATTTTTGGTATAAAAAGATCCATCTTTAGTTATAAAACGTAAAGTCCTACCAGTAGCTGCAGTAATGCTGACGCCACTGCTTCTGACGTTGTCAAGAACAGAGAAGAGAGTGAATGTGAAGTTTGTTCCAGGACTGAGAGATGAAACTGTGTGAGTTAACGGTCCAGCTCCAACGGGTGCAATTATACTTATTTCTCCACCATTAAACTGGATGACAAAGCTGGTGTTGTCATTGACTTTACTCCACTGCAGGGTGATGCTGGTCTCATCCTGTGCTGAAACTGTAAAGCCTTCTGCATTGGGTGGAACTGAGATAAAGAGAACAAAAAGAAAGTGATACAATAAATTACCAAATATATAACATATAAAATGTGTCAAAAAGGTGTTTTTTATATTTTTACACCCACAATCTGGGATGCTTTGTATTTTCTTTTACTTGTGTTACCAAAGTATGGCTTTCAAAAATTAATGTCAATGGCTCTGTGTTCTGTAATGTAGTTTTCCCCCTAAGAAATGGTTATTTTTTCCTGATGTAAGAAATATAAGAGACATCTCATTATAATGAGCAACTGCTGTCAAGGCAGCAAGCTGATTGAGTGAAAATGCATGTAATAAGGTGTGTTTAGGAACTGCAGCTGGGTAGTAGAGCTGTAACTCAAGAAGGGCTTAGAGCTGGCCTGCAGAAAATAACTACACCACAGTTATTCCTTGTGTAACATGATGGAATATTTATGACTGCTAAAACAGGAGAAATAAGATACATTACTTGGTCTGTAACAGACGAATGGCAAACTTAGGCTGCAGCTTTCATCCGACCATCTTCCAGAGTCAGGAAAGGATCCAGCAACACACTGATCCCCAGAGGGATCATTTGGCTGACCGTCAGCCCAGTGTTGAAACAGAGACGGGCTGCCATCAGACCACAGCTTTTCCCGATACAGACCAATCCAGACAATGCTGGCACCTATTAGGCTTCTGATTATTTCATTTTCGGCCTGATTTCGTATACTAGGAAAGAAAAAAAAGTATATAAGCAACAACAAATAAATCATTTTACTGGGAAAAAAAACTATTATTTGCAGAAAATTATTGTTGTTTTTCCTTTGTTCTTTGGTAATATTTTGTATATACGGCCACTGAAGGATCTCCTCTTGGTGGAGGTCAAAATTTTTAATAATGTAAAAAGAATGTTGGAACTAAGTTAGCCAAACTATCACACCATTATAATAGTATAGTCACAGCAGTATTGAAACATATATTGTTACAGTAATCTTGTTAAGCTTTTTACAAGCAACTATCTGGAAAAAACAAAAAGAATATAGTAAAACGAATAAAACTAAAACATACGACTTTTTATATTAGTCAGATGTCAGTTATTTGCAAATATGATACAAGTCACAACAGGCAGGAAGCAGACAGGCTTTAAAGTATGAAACTCAAGTTTCAGGCACTAGATAAGAAACAGGCCAAGGAAGACAGGTGGAAACATAACTCAAATGTCCTGAGGTCAGGAATTAAATCCCAGGCAGCTTTATCACCACACCACGCATCAGCCATGGGATGAAACTGAAATATAATATTAGAAATTTACAGGCAGTGAGGAATCTAACAGGGGAAAAGCATGCGGCATGCGGCACAACAGGAGCAACCAAAAAGTGAAAAGAAAAAAATGTGACTTAAACTAGTTGGTAGTTTTCTACCATACTAAGGATGTGATTATTGAATGCAAAAAAGATTAGTTAAATAAACAACCTGCAGCAGCTGTGGGAGAAGCAGGAAGAATAAACTTTTCAGAGGAACGACTGACAAACACAAAAGGGATGCAGAACATGACAAAACACAAGAGTTACCAGAAATACAGGACCACGGCTAACAAAGCAGCTCAGCAACATGAGTAACAGGAAGTAAATGGAACATAGTTGGCAGAAGAAAATTGCACTGTGTTCAGTGCCAAAACAAAGCAGGGACAAGAGTTGACAAAGAGAAACAGTAACTATGAACAGATCCTAATTCAATACATCAAATACTTGAAGTACAAAACCAATTCCCAGACGAAAATATCATTTTAATATACAGTCTAATTACCTGGCCAGATCAACATAATTCGCCCTGCAGAATCTCTGAGCTTCAGTCCAATTTAGGGAAAAGGTACTGACAACATAGGATGGTGATCCACCTACAGTACCTATAAATATATAGATGAAATATAGTTAAAAAAAACTAGAGGTAAACAATTATCTTCTTCATATTTTCATTCTTTATTCATATAAAGACTTACCATTATAGCACACAAACTGCATTGTGAACATGCACTCAACGTCATCCCATCTGCCCAAAGAGTCGAGACTAGAACCATAAAATCTGACACAGTGCTGTTGTCCAGAAAAATCATTGGGCTCGCTAGGAAACCAGTTCCTAAATGTGTATTGTCCAGGACCATAGAAGCTGCTGTCATTTAGGGACCATTTCCAGCTGTTTATTGTGTCATCATAGAGACCAATCCAAGCCTTGCCTGATTAAAAATGATTATTAGATAAAAAAGCTGCAATGAGATGTGTCCATAGTTGTATATGAGACTTTCAGTAATAATGAAACAACAATTTAGGTTTCTTAAAGCATATATTTACACTTTTGTTATTTAACTATCTATCTATTGCAAATTAAATACCCACCTGAATAGTTTGAGGTGGTCCTGAGAAAAGCATCAACATCAGGTGTGTTTTCAATGGTGGCCAAATCAGTGTAGTCACTCCTGCAGATGCTCTGAGCATTTATCCATGTAAGCGAATTGTTCACAAAGTAGTACTGACGAGTCTGGGCACAGGCGACAGTGAGCAGGGTCCCTGAAATAAAACTGATTCAGGTTTTGCAGCATTGCATTACAGACATTGCATTCAACTTCATTAATTTCTTCAACTGTATCTTTGGCTGAAAACGTCAGCTAAATAGTGATAAAAGACATTTAACAACTGAGTTAGCCTTATGCTGCGTTCAGACCAAACGCGGTTTGAGCATCAGGGGCGTCTGGTTTTCATGCAAAGTCTATGTGGATGCGCCTCTTGGAGCGGCGAGATGTCCTGCGGCGCATTTCACGAGTCCGGCGCGGTGCATCTTGACGCATTTTGAGCGTTTCAAAACCTCTGACGCGCGTTACGCGCATCCAAAGCATCCAACGCTTGAGTTGGGAAATCTGAACATTTGGAGGAACATTTTGATGCGCCGCGTCAACCAATCAGAGAAGCTCAGCTTTCTGACGTAGTGATGTATTTTATCATGTGACGGAAAGACCACAAAGATCCCAGGTAATCCCACAAAGACAATGGAGGATAAACTTATCGTTGCGGTTTCAAACTGGGCCGGGGACAGACGAAAATAGCGCTGAAAGCGATCCTCCTCTGCGCGCAGTTCCTGGAGCAAGTGGTGAAATTCACCAAACTCTGAACGCCTCTGAATTGTCTGGTGAATCCAGACAAGGCGCAAAGGCGCCAGACGACGACGTTCTCTTGCTTTATTCAGCAAATAAAGCCAAGCCATTCTCTCGATTGCATCCGCCATTGTACAGAAGAGACAGGGAAAGCAAGCTCCTCCCAACGCGCGTCTGTTCACAGTTTTTTGACGCGCGTCGAGAGTTCAAGTGCACAAGTTGAGGCCTTTTTGATGCTCAAACCGGGTTTGGTCTGAACGCAGCATAACTCAATAAGAAGAGCTACAGAGTTAGGTTTTGTTTGGAATGAGAGTCACTGACAATGTTGGCATTTAGGTCTACAGTTCAGTCCTGAAACCCTTCTTAAACTTAAAGCAATTTGCCATCAATGTAGTTTAAATAGTGTTATTTTTATTGAACTAGGTAAATGGACAGAAACCACAAAGTAACCTTTATATCAGGCCTGTCCATATGGTGGCATATTAATGCCAAAATCTCACAAGCATGAATGAGATCTGCACGAGTGGAATTGAGTTCCGCGTGAGGTTAAATGAGATTCGTGCGAGTACGACAGCCAGCCGCAAATGAGCAGAGTTTCTTTGTGCATATTGAGTGTGACACAACTTATCATTTCCTTAGCTAGACATTCAGTAAAAAATGTTAGTTACCTTACATTGCTGCCACTATCAGCTGGCAGCATGTAGTTGTAAACTTAACCTAATGCTAGCTTACTAGCTTACTATCAAAAGAATGCCAGGCGAGTGGTTGCCTTGTTAAGGAGTGCCCTGGCTAATGAAACTGAACCACCTAAGTCCCCCATCACAAGAAAGAGGACTAGAGGGTGTGTTCCAACTACAGGTTTATCACACTCCTCAGCCTCTCTGGTAAGGCCTATGCCAGGGTGTTGGAGAAGAGAGTCCAACCGATAGTTGCATCTAGACTTCAGGAGGAGCAGTGTGGTTTTCGTCCCGGCTGTGGAACACTGGACCAGTTCTACTTCCTCTACAGGGTGCTTGAGGATTAATGGGAGTTTGCCCAACCGGTCCACATGTGTTTTGTGGACCTGCAGAAGGCATTCAACTGTTTCCCTCGTTGTGCCCTGTGGGATGTGCTCCAGGAATACGGAGTGAGGGGCCCTTTTTTAGGGGCCATCCGGTCTCTGTAGAAGAGGAGCAGGAGTTTGGTCCGGATTGCGGGTACTATGTCGGACCTGTTCCGACTTAGTACCCGGCAACTCCGGCAGGGCTGCCCTTTGTCACCGGTCCTATTCATAACTTTTATGGATAGGATTTCTAGGCGCAGCCAATGGCCGGAGGTGGTCTGGTTTGGGGACCAGTGGATTTTGTCTCTTCTTTTTGCAGATGACGTGGACCAACATCCCCAGCCCCCCTGGAGCCACCTAAGCTCTTAAACCCCAATCCCCAACCCCAACACCCAGTCCTCCGACCAAAGAAGCCATATCAACCCCAAATGAAGAGGAGCCAGCTGGAAGTGTTCAGTTGCAATGCGCCTTTCCATTAAAAAAAAGAGCTGATCAGCCGGCCTAGTGCAACAAGAATATGCTGCACAAAAGAGGGCACACGCCCAGACAACCCCAAACCCATGGCTCAGAGCCAACAGAGTGCCCAGTCCCAGATGCCCCCCAGCCCGGCACTGGATTGCAGCCACAACCAGGCAGAACAAAAAGCACGCCACACACCATCACCGAGGCAGCCGATAAGCCAAACCCAACCCAAACAGCAGGTCTGCCCAAATGCAAACCCCCAGCAAGCCTGACCAGCCTGATAGGCATATGCACCCCTCCACAGCAAACCGAAACAACCAGTGCCAGCCAAGCAGATCCCGCGATGGCCCCCCCCAAACCCCCCCCCATGCCCCCAAGGGGGGGAACCCCCCCGACCCCCCAAATCGAAAGGGGCCCAAGAAAAAGGCCCACAGCCCCCCCCCTCCCAAAGAGGCTGGCCCCCCCCCCCAAAAACCCAGAACCATCAACAAACCCCAGGCCCCCTGCAAAACCAAAAAACTTTCCCGAACAAAAAAATTCCCCAAAAAAACCCGAAGAAAAAAACCCACCAAGGGCCCCAAACCCCCCCCGCCCCCAGCCCGGGCCCCCAGTTTGGGAATCCCAGCCAAGGGGTGACACGCCCACATTGCATACAGCCACCGAATGTCACCCACAAGAGCAACCAACGCCCCACCCCGGTGGGGGCGACAGCCCCTGGTGCCAGGCCCCCCAGCAACACCAATCCAGACACACCTCAGATGTCCCAACCCCAGACACACCCTGTATTCCAGCAAACAAACCCCCGCAGGAAAAAAAGCCAAAAGGGCCCCTTACCCCCCCCTAGGATCAAAAAAGGAAGCCCAAAAAAGGAACTGATTAAAAATGTGGAAAAAGGCAGAAGGGCTGGGCCTTTCCAGATTTTTTTTTTAAGTCCCCTCAAACGGTCTCTATAAATATTTTTTAAAACTGCGAAAAATTTTTTATTTTTTTTTCCCAAATTCATGAAAAGGAATTTTTCTTACATAAGGCAGTAAAAAAACCCCTTTTGATTTTTTGGGGGCCATGGTTTAATCATTTTGCCCCAACAAACAAACTGACGGGGAAAAGGTGAAAAAAATTAAATCTCCAGAAACTTTTTATAAGTCGTTTATTACGGGGGTGGAAAAATGAAACTGAAAAACCGGGTTTTTTGGCCCCAATAAATTTTTTTTTAGTAAAGGGGGTAAGGGCCCCCCCTTTTGTGGCCAATACAGCGTCAAATTTTTTTTTGGGAAAGACCCAAAAACCAAGTCCCCTACACAGTGGTCAGAGGGATTTTAAACCATTCTTCTTTTGCAGGAAAATATTGGCCAGGGTCACTACGTGATACTGGGGGGGAGGAAAACGTTTCCTGACTCGCTTTCCCCCAAAACAACCCCAAAGTGGCAAAATAAAATTTTAGATCCGGTGACTATACAGGCCCATGGGAGATGTTTTAAACTTCACTTTCATGTTTATTTAAACCAATCTTTTCACCAGTCTTGCTTGTGTATTGGTGCATTGTCATCCTGAAACCCGGCACCCCCGGCCTTTCAGGATACAATGTTTTTTGGGAAACATTGGATGCACATGGTCCCCCAAGAAAAAGATTTGTTAGTCCTTGGCCAGTGAAAACCCCCCATCTAGCCACAAGTATTGGGCCAAGGGGAATGCCATGATTTTTGGGAGCCAAACCAACCCACTGATCCAACCCCCGCTTCACTCTGGGCCCCTTGCAAACAGTCCCCCGGGTGGGGTACGCTTTTTTTGGGGGGCTTCTCCCCACCCGTAACCGTGGGGGGGGAAAAAAGTAAAGGTGGGGCTCCCCCCAAAAAACCCTTAAAAAAAAAAAACCAAAAGTTTTTCACATTGGGCCACGCCCCAAGATTTGCGCTCCTTGACCCTTTGAAACCGACGTTTTTTGGGCAATTTGGCATGAGTGACCAAAAATTTTTGGCTATAGCAGCCCTTTCCGTGAATATTGGCCCTGTGGGGCTCCCGAAGGACAGTCCCCCCCCCTGGTGGAAACAGGAGAGTTAAGGGGGCACATTTAATTCTGCCCCGTGATTTGGGCAGAAACCCGGTTTTTATGTTTTTTTGGATACAACCCCGGGGTTAGCACCCCAAAATCCCTTTTTTAAAGACAGCTTCCTCTTGTGTCCACAGTTTTAATCCTGTTTTTGGATGTGGTTCGTCCCCTTCTTGGGGGTATGCTAAAATTTACCCCCGGATACCGTTGGGTTTTTGAATACATCACAAAGACTTTTTCGTCCCCCTTGGTCACAGATTGCGCCAGCAAAGATGTGCACCAACAATTTTTTTCCTCTTTTTAAAATCCCTGGTTTTTTCCACCCATAATGTTGCGTGCATTTTTCAAAAAATTTTGAGCAAAAATGTGCTCTTAACCCTGCTAATTGAAAACCCTTCACACTCTGCCCTTACTGGTGCAATGTGCAATTTAATGAAGACTGGCTACCCCAGGGTGGTCCAATTTAGCCCCCATGAAACCCCCCCACACTAAAATGAAAAAAGGTGGTTTTTCATTTTTTTGTCTAACCCCTTTTATCTTTCCCAAAAAAATCTCGAAACAGGTGTACATAACCATAGTGTGTGGATGTATTGTTAATGTATATGCCTGTGCATTGTAAGCAAGTACTAGACAGTGCAAAACCCATCTTAAACATCCCTTGCCGTGTATAGTGTACTCCATGAAAAATGTTATATTGTATTAACTGTAAACTGGGGTTACTAGACATTTTTTAAAGTTCTTAAACATATCTGAAACCAGAATGTTTGGTAAAAATTGACTGAAGAATCCACCTCCCATTTTAATATAGGAAGGCATGTCGATTAATCTACTCTAGACAGTGCCCTGTGTACATAGTGATTAGATAGTAATTTGGGGGGGGGGCTGGGTTTGTTGTGTTTTTAACCTGTAACGTTACTGAGCCTAAATTTATTTTTTTATTATAGGTTTAAATTGATTTTTTAAAAATGTATTCTTGTCCATCCCATATTGTATAATTACTCAGAACTCCTACAGATGGGTGTATGTCTGCATAAGAATAGTAAGGACCCTGTCATTTTTAGACACTCCCACTGTTCTACATCTAGCCAGGATTTCTCTAGTGGACTGTGTGACATCATTTTGAGATGTATTGTAGCCTATTAGCTAAGTAGTAATGATGAAAGTTAGGCAGATCTAGTCCTCATTTATCTTTGGTCTTCTATAGTATTTTAAGCTAACACATGGGGATTTATCTTTCTAAAGAAATTTAGTGATGGAGGAGTCCAGAGATCTAAACCAGTCAGATGACGGTTGATTTTTGGCAAGACCATAATTTTTATTGAAGCAACCCTGCCCATGAGTGATATGGGTAGAGATTTCTAGCAAGATCATCTTCCACTTTTTTAAAAGAGGGATGTGGTTTATTTTTGTTACCAATCAATCTGCCAATCTAGGAGAAACATTAATAACCAAAAATGTAATATTCCTAAAAAAAAAAAAAAAAAAAAAAAAAAAAACTCTTGAGTAAGATTTTATCAATTCAATAACCTGAGAGAGACAGGAGTGTGACTGCTGGAGAAAAAAGTAATACATCATCTTCATAAAGACTGTTTTTATGTTCAATATTTATGCATTTTATGCCTTTAATTTCTGCCTGATTGCTGCTGCTAGTGGTTCAATAAAAATAACAAATAATGAGGAGGAAAGTGGGCATCCCTGCCTGATGCCCCTTCTGAAGACAGAAGGTGGAAGATGTTTTGTTATTTGTCCTGAAACATGCTGTTGGGGAACTGCATATTTTAACCAGTTTATGAAAGAGTTTCCAAATTTAATCAAGGTTGAAAACAAGAATTTCCAGTTAACTCTAAGAAATGTTTTTTTTCTGCGTCCAGAAATAATATATTAGTTTCAGCGTTTTTACTGTGTGAAAAGTCTATTAAATTAGGTATTGTGTGGATTTGTGGATGAATGCCTCCCTTTTAGGGCTGCACGGTGGCGCAGTTGGTAGCACTGTTGCCTTGCAGCAAGAATGTCCTGGGTTCGATTCCTGGCCAGAGGTCTTTCTGCATGGAGTTTGCATGGAGTTTGCATGTTTGCATGCGTGGGTTCTCACTGGGTACTCCGGCTTCCTCCCACAGTCCAAAGACATGCCTGTTAGGTTAATTGGTCACTCTAAATTGCCCTTAGGTGTGTGAATGAGTGTGTGCTTGGTTGTTTGTTGCCTTGCGATGGACTGGTGACCTGTCCAGGGTGTACCCTGCCTCTTGCGGGGTAGACGGCTGGAGATAGGGACCAGCTTCCCCGCGACCCACTATGGAATAAGCGGTAGAAAATGACTGACTGACTGCCTCCCTTTTATAAAACCACTTTGGTCATGGTGTATTATGAGAGGAGTTACTTTTTCTATTCTTTTTGCTTTACGGATTATTTTGAGGAAAAAAAGGGTCTTTGTCTGGTTTTAAAAGGAGAGTATGGTGGCTAGGAGGTGTAAACCAACATTACAAAATCTGAAACACTTACAAAGGTTGAGACAAATTCACATTTCCAAAAAAAATTCAACAAGATGTGAAACACTTTTATAAGTCAAGAAACAAATTTACATTGTGAAAACAAATTAATATTTAAGAAAACAAATTAATATTTGAGAAAACAAATTTACATTTGAGAAAACAAATTAACCTTTCACAAAACAAATTACCATTTCAGAAAAGAAAACGCGTAACACATTTACAAATGACAAAATCTATCGGAAAAGCATTGTACCAACTCCGAGGCTGACCTGGAAGTGATAATGGGAGCGCTAATGACCAACCAAGATGAACAGCAATCGAGTGACGTTTTGCCTATTTTGTGGCACACAAATGAGTATGTTAGAGTGGTTTTGTTTTTCATGTGGTCGATCTATAGAATCTGAGAGACAGCAAGCTCAATTCGTGGCAGTGGCTACTACAAACGGACAGGGTGCCAGACCAGCTGTAAAAGATGCTGGTAAAGTAGCTGCCGTTGTTTTTGTGGAAGCTAATGCTGATTTTCTGCAAATGGGCTGTCATTATAGTTATTAACTTGACTGTTAGTGAGCAAATACTTTGATGTCATTATTGGTTATTATTTAATAAACAGTGTTTTAATTTAAGGTGACTGTATTTATTTGTGATGGAAACTGTGTCTTAAATGGCATTATGTGTGTGTATAACGTGCAGAAAGGATGATGAAGAGACATTTCACAGTCAGTTTATTATAGATCATGAATGGTTACTGTGCTGTTACTCACAGAAAATAAAATTAATAACTCAAAAACACACTGGCACTCTGTAGAAGTATCTGGCCACCAGGGTGCCACAGGTTGCCAGAGGGTGCCAGACCAGCTGTAAAAGCCTCTAAGATGCTGCCACAGTATCTGCCTCTGTTTTACTGCGGTCAAGCTTACCTCCACTTCGAAAATGACGGTCAAATCAGCCCTCACGCGGTTTTGTTGTGCGCGAAAACATAAATTACGGCAGTGGAGCTTGCTGAACACTTAGTGAGATCAATATGTTTTAAATGAACTGACTAGTGGTGGTTGATGTCATTCTTGCTGTTATTTAAAAGTCCACCTGTGAATATATAGATATAACATTTTTATTTTTTGTCACTGTTTTATGAGGTAATTTGTGTGTTAATTTGAGAATGTCTATTTATATTTCTTAAGCTTCCACACGTATTAAAATAAAATTGTTTCCAGTGACCAGTCTATCTTCAGGTTGACAGAAAAACACCCCCAGATACTCATCAAATGTCACCATCTGATATGGAATTTCAAAATTAAAAGCCTTAAAAATAAGACATCTTATTATGTTTATTATCCCTTGGTTTCTGTGTTTATTGCAACAAAACAGTTTGTTTCCAGTGATTACTCTCACTTCAGGATGACAAGAGAACACTTTTAATTTCAATAAGATGTGATGTGGAATATCAAAATTAAAACCCATCTATCTTTTACAAAGTAACCAGTGTTACATGTTTTAGACTAACTTGTTGCTCCTAATAAAGCAATGGAGTGATCTCCCGGGTCCCTGAACAACTGACTATTATTAACATATAGTATATCTACAGCCACTGTAGCTCTGGTGCCTTCAGTGATATATTTATTCTGGATTGGGAATAATACTCGCCCAAATAAACCAATATAACTATTTTGGTAATCCTGACACACCCAAAAGTTTAGGAAAAGTTAAATTTAAAGTTAAATTTATTTAATGTCAGGCAAAGGTAAAAATAATGTATAATTTTGGACAGCACATTCTCATTTCTGTTTTTAACCTGAGTTTACCGGGGACTGATATCCTGTCTATCAAAAGACAAAGACAGGCAAAACATGTAAGCAGGTTCCTGCTGGGACTTGCACTCAAGAGTTGAACCTTGCAGTAAGGTGGAAGTGCTTATCATATATCCAGACCGCACTTGCACATTTTCAACACATAATTAGATTTTTAACTTTTTCTTACTTTGCCTCTTTGTCTCGGTTTCCAGCTGAGGCAAATGTCAGAGCTACACTTTTCTATTTAAACATAAGGTAAAAAAAAACATGATGAGAAGCAAAAATAAGAAAACAAAAGAAACATACCTGTCAGCCCAAAGAGGATCAGCCTGTAATCCATTAGTAAAAGTTGGAGACAAAATAAGATATCCCAAACAATATCTTCAATATTCAAAAACTTTTAATTTATTTCACATCTTATAAAAGCTGATAAGCTTCAAAGATGCAAAGCTCACACTGGCAAAGTCATGAGGCGCTCTGCATGTTTAAAAAAATACCACAGATGGGTGTGGCATTAATGCGAAAAATGCATTTATTCCGGTAGCAGGGGTAGTGGGAATGAGGATGAGGTTAACTTTTATAGTTTCAAGGAAAAAGGTGTCACGAAACAAACCAGAGAATTTAATTGAAGTGTAGGAGTTTATAGAACAAGAAGTTACATTAATAGAGCTGTGTTATAAAGGTTTAATCGCCAACATTATAGTTTGTGAAACTAAACAAAAATTGCATCATCTTCAGTGCAACATAAATAAATTGATTGTAGATTTTAGGAGAAAAAGCAAAATGCCAGTATTTCTATCATGGAAGAAGAAGTAGTAAACACCTTGTTGTTCACCTAGATTACAGACTGGACTGGAGCCGAAACAGTTCCCTTGTTTCTGTTCTTCTAGGTTTATTAGATTCTTTCTGTTTAGTTCGCTACTTCACGGACGCCTGTGTTGTGCTAGTGTATATTTTCCTTATAGTTCTGGTTCCCTTGTTTTGTTCCTTAAATTAGTCTATCTCCCTCAGTTAGCTTGATCTCTCTGTTCTACCTGCTGTTCCTGTCATAGTGCGTGTTGAGGTAGGACCCAAATGCAGAGCGTAGTGGATAAATGAGGAGGATTTAATGAATAAGAAACTCACAGTTTGACTAGGTACAGGAACTCAGACAGACGAATAACAGGAAAAGAAACATGGACATAGACATGGAGATGGACTCAGGTAGCAGTCAAGGTAACAACCAGGTGAGTGACAACAAGGTGACAAACAAAAGGAATCAGTAACAAACAATGAAAGCCAGAGAGAGAAGTGGAGTGTGAACCAATGAACTGGGAGAAGAGCTAATCAGGAGAATCTCAGACAGCTGGATATCAGGGAACCTAAACAATACAGAGAGACAATGACTAATTAACACAAATGAGCAGGGAGTACAGGGAGTTGATACATAAGATGGGAATCCTCCTAGAAGCAACTTCAGTTAAAAGAAAAAATATTTAGGTCAGATTTACACAAATTTAATTCATCATAAATTTAACTGTATGCATTGTTTATTCTAATATAAGCACAAATGTGATTTTTTTTGGTAGATTTGCCAAAAATTAGTTAGACAGGTTTTTCTACCTGTTTGCTGTTTAGTGTGTTTGCAGATAGTGTTACATTCAATTCTGTTGGGTACAATTATTGTGAGGAAGGCTTTCTAACCAAGGAGTGTGTATAAAAGTGTTTATTCTGTCTTTCATTGATGATATTGAGTTTATTCTTTATTCATGGTAGCATGATTTTAAGACTTGTGTAGGTCAAAGACCTAAGACCAGTTTTCTCCTCCTGAAATGCATTGGTTAGTTTAAACAATACAGCTGATCAGTTTCTGACAAAAATAGGGATAATAAATGTATATATTCTGTTTTTATGTTTTCTACCATACACAGGTACCTGAATTACTGGATAAAACATTAGAATTAAGAATTTAAAAATGTTGTTTGTCATAAAGTTTTTTTATATACATATTTTCCTGTGCAAGCAGAATGAAATCCTGCTCTTAAACTGAAAATATTTGCTCTTGATTTTTGGCAGGAAATTTCCCCCATAGTCGGTCCTCATTCTGGTCAGTTTATCATTGCTTTGTGCCACCTACTCTTTATTGCAGTAGTTCTGCCATTTGTCCACATCCAAGATGGCAACATCTACTTGTTCCAGATCAACGCTGACTTTGATGAGGCCACTCTGATCCATGTGTTTTGCTTTAGCAAAATCAGTTAATGAGGTTTTTTCACACCTTAGTTAAGCTTACTAACCTGAAACAGACTCCTAACTTTGGCCTGGCTGTCCTTGGTGCAGTGGTTGAGCAGGATGCAGATTTCCCTACACAAACTGTTGAATGCTTATCTTTGTTTCTCTTTTGGCCAAGTTTCTCATATTATTGAGGTGGAAGATTGGAGCCCTATCTACACATGCTAAATTACTTTCATGCATAATTTCGTTTTTCAATCTTAAAAAGACCCACTGTTTTATTCTGAAAAACATTTGCTAAGATGTTGGGGCCCTCCTGAAGAACCCTTTTCAGTCATTAGTCTTACCATGTCCATGAAGGAAATATTTAAACAGATAGCCTTAGCTTATGTGATACGGGAGGTTTACTGTTCGTCTGGCTTCGAGGTTAAGTTCCTTTGAACAACACTTTTGTGTTTGCCTTGTTGGCTAAAGAGGGTTGCATATGTTATTTTGTTTTTTTTTGGATGTACTCACCATATAAGTAGAGTTTAAATTTCTGCCAGCAGCTCCTTATTGTTTTAGTCAGGTGAGCGGCTACAGGAAGGGAAAGGGCTAATTGTATGTTCCATTTGTACTCGGAAGTCTTAATTTTCGACCTCTAAATAGGGAATTTCAACTGGAATGACCAGAAAATTGGAATTACGAGTCAATGTTGGGGAAACATGACCATACTTTACTTCCGCATTCAAGAAGGCTGCTTCTTGTATCAATAGTAGTAAAACGTTTCTGCTTTGACTGTTTTTAGCAGTAATTTATTACATATGTAACATTCAGTAGCACAAAATACCACATGGTCATTTTTATTGTTTTAAGACTGCTGTTACAGCAACCCTATTAATGACAGAAGAGTAAAACCTACATATCTATTCCTACTGTCTTGACTACCCTGCAGATGCAGCAGTAGTGGATTTCACTGCAGTGCATTGCTGTGCATTGATTGGTGGCCCAAACTAGATTCTACATACATTATATCGTAGTAAAATTAATTACATCCACAAACTCATAAAACCCTGTAAATATATCCTCTATCCTGTCGGTAGTTTGGAACCATCCATCCATCCATTGTCTCGACCTTCAAGTGTCGTGGAGGTATTGGTGCCTATCTCCAACAGTCATTGGGCAAGAGGCGAGGTACACCCTGTATAGGTCGCCAATTTATTACAGGGCAATACAGAGACAGACAGGACTAACAACCATGACTGCACACACAACATAAGAAGAGGCCAATTAACCTAACAGTAATGTTTTTGGACTGTGGGAGGTTAGCCGGAGTCCTCAGAGAGAACCCATGGATGCACCAGAGAACATGCAAACTACATGCAGAAAGACCCTGTGCTGGGATTCAAACTCAGTATTTTTTGTCGTTTGAAAATCATTTTTTGATTTTAAATTAATTCTTGAGAAAAAATTATATGGATTATATGATGATCATTGTGTTCTAACCTAAATATTTCTAACCTACATAGTGGAGCAGAGATAACCAAAACAAATCTGTACTTTGTCACAAAAGCCTTAATTTGGTGCTTTTTTATCCAAACGCATTCTAAAAATAATTTTGTTAGAGCTTTCTTAAAGTTATCTATGTCTCCTTACAGGAACATAGAAAGAAAATCCATCCATGCATTGTCTTCCGCTTATCCAAGATTGGATCCAACAGATCCAGAAGGGATCCGTAGACATCCCTCTCCCCAGGAACATCCTGGGGATGATTTTTTGGGGAAAATTAAACAGAGAATATTTTTCTTTACCTTTGTCCTTCTGTCTTACTGCGTGGTTCCTGACAATACTGTAATTTTATAGGACATATTTAGCTAAAAATGTTCCTAGTATTATGAAGTGTATTTTGCATGCACCTCTCATCATGGAAAATGGAAGTTGGCCACCAGTTTCATCCTGTTTGATATGGGATTTAAATGGCGTGTCATAAACACGGACATAACACCAAGAATTATTGCTTTATTACTGTGCACTCATTTATAGTAACATAATCCTCTTGCTGCAGCTCGATTTCTCTGAGACAAAATAAATTAATCTGTTGTCACAAATAAAGTCATTAACTAAAACTATTTGAGGAGAGAGATCTTATGTTCAATAAGCCATATTTAATTGTTTTATTTTCCTTTTGTTTATTTTTATTGTGTTTATTTTTATGAGATTTCCATGGTTTGCTCCTTTTAGATTATTTTTTTTATCTTTTAAGTTTTGGCCAAGGGCAAGACACTATCTTAATATGGTAATGGATGGGTAACACTACAGAAGCTGCAGAGAAGAGTGTTAAAACATTAAAACATAACGGTTAAGGTACACTGAAATGAAGCTGCTAGGAGCAAAAATCTGAGAATGGAGCGGAAGTCCAGATCAACAGAAGGTAAACATGTTCAGATGTTCTTAATAACAGAGCAATCCACTTGAACAGGGAGAGCTGCTTCTTCAGTAGACAGCCAGCCAGCCAGCAATGATAGACTTCATGATGCAACAGCATTTCAGTTAGATAAACAGGTGTGCACTACTGCAGTCCTCCTTCAATATACTAAACTATAATAGTGACTTAGTGCAGGGGACATGGTAGGTCTTGAAGTGAAGTATCACACCAGATCCATAGTAGGTCTCTATAATCGTGACTGAAAGGCTAACCTAGAAGGTCTTGATGAGAATGGCCGTGAAACATCAGTCAGCCTCTGGTAACCTCTGCTGTAGTAATACCAGCTTATGTTTGAAATAGAAGACAGCAGATAACACGAAAAAACAGCTTTATATTAGAATTCTGAACTTGCCAAGTCACGATTCGACCTTGTAAAATCTGTTATGCTTTTCTAGGCATAATACATTTATGAACCCCCTTGAACCACTGTATTGAATCTTTATTCATTGTGCACTAGGCGGACACCTGCTGACACAGGGGTTAGTGTACAGCCTTTCAAAGGTAGCCGAGACACTTGAGTATTGTTGTATTGTGAAAATTACTTAAATAAAGTTGAAATCTAACTTAATTGTACATGGATTTTCTTCTTTGACTTTTAAAGTGTTTTAAACAACTCCATCAGGGTGGCCTCATCAAAGTCGGTGTGGATCTGACAAAAGTAGATGTTGCAAACTTGGATTTGGACAAATGGCAGAACAACTGCAATAAAGAGTAGGTGGCACAAATGAATGATAAACTGAGCAGAATGATGACTGACCCCTAAACATTGACAGACAACCTGTTTTAAATCTTAAAAGTTTCCAGAACTGAGTGTATTCAAAATCTCATCTGTTCAAGTACAGCAATCAGGAAATAAAATGAGTTTTAATTATCTTACCCTTTAGTAAACTGATATTCAGGAATGAGGATGTGCTCATTCTTAACTAAAAACTTTTTCATGCGACTTCATACCATTGACACTAAAAACTGGTTCTTGCTATCTAGTTTCAAAGACAGGGATATTTTTTGACCACTTTTTATTGCATAATTTATTTCTCTGGCAGCAGCTTAATGGGACTTTGTTTAAAATATTTTCTGTAAAAAATTTATTCTTACAGGTGAATATGTACATAAAATATGTTTTATAAAAAAACAACAGTTTCAAAAGTAATTGAAGAAAAATCCCATATACAATTCTAATGTTTTCACCATTGATTTAGTTACCTGTGTATGTTAGAAAACATGAAAACAGAATATATACATTTATTATCCCTATTTTATCAGAGCAGCTGTCAGAAGCTGTATTGCTTGAAACCAACCATGAATTTCAGGAGAAAAATATCATTTTACATGCCTGTCAAAAAAAAAAACAACATCATCAATGAAGGACATAAAGACAGAATAAGCACTATGATATGCCCTGCTTGGTCAGAAAATCCTTCCTTACAATAATTGTACCCAACAGCATTAAATGTAACAGCGTGTATCTGAAATCACACTAAATAACACACAAGCAAAAAAAAATCTACCAAATAAATCACATTTGTGCTCATATTTAAATAAACAATGCATACAGTTTAATTATACTAGATTCTGTGTAAATCTGACCCAAAGAGTTTTTCTTTTAACTGGGGTTGCTGCTAGGAGGATTTGCATCTTATGTATCAACTTGGAAACCTGGTGAAGAGGAAGTGCATATTTTAGGAAGACGGCTGTGAACAAAGCAAACACTTTACAAGCACCTCTGTATGGAAATGGTAAATCAGGTTCTGTTAACCATAAAATATGTTATCTTCTTTTTTGTTTAGTTTTCTCTTTTAGATGATGTGTTGCTTTTTGAGATCTTTAGCCATCAGAGAGGTTCTATTTATTTATTTATTGTGTGTGTGTGTGTGTCCTGCCTGGCAGAGTAGCACTCAGAATTTTTTGTCTGAGTGCTAAGAAGAAGCTCAAAAGGTTTACTTTCACAAGCGGAGCATCACGGCTTTTGGTATAATGTTCTGCTTAATACACACACATTATATATATATCACCATAGAAGCCCCATGGTGATTTGGATAATTTATTAAGTTAAGACACACCACAGTGTCTTCTGTGCTACCTGAACTAGAGTTACATCTAGGGTTTAAAATCCGTGGAAATATTGTTGAGCTGCAGCACGAGAATAGAAGTTTGGTTGACTTTATTAAAATAGATGAAAAAGGTGGAACTGCAGAGGAATTCTGTTCGCAAAATGGCATTCTTTGTAGGCAACATGGAGCAGTAAAACAGCCCAGAACAGCCAGACAAACAAACAGTTTTACCCTTTAAAAAATTAAACAATAGCCTGGATCAAACACTGTTTCAGCTGGCCTGAGTTATGTAAAGATGTTTCCAGCGTTTGCAGGAGTTGCCCCAGTGCCAGAAATCATCCACCTGATTGGCATCAAGAGCTCCCCTTCAACTTCTTCCATCGTAAGCACACCTTTCAAACATTGGTGGATTATGTGGAGGGCCCAATGGAAAAGAGCAAATCAGGTAACAGATTTATGCTGGTTATTACTGATTATACAACCAAGTATCCAGAAGTGTTCTCTTTGAAATTTGCTTAAACTATTGCATTTTGCGTGGTTCAGTTTTTTGCATGAGTGGAGTTTCCCAAAGAAATACTTACTGATCAAGGGTATACAGCTCTACAGGGTTTTGCCCCTTTGAGCTGCTCTTTGAGGGTGAAGTGAGAGAACCACTGGTACTCTTGAAGGAAAAGTGGGAAGGCTTAGAAATCTGAAATAGAGCCTATTAATGTTCTCACATATGTCCTCCAGATGAGGGAGAAGTTGGAGAAGATGGCCACATTGGCCCAGGAACATATGAGTGTCTCTCAGCAGAGGCAAAAAACTTGGTATGATAAAACTGCTAGAGAAAGGAATTTTGAAATAGGTCAAAAGTACTGGTTCTGCTACCAACTGAGGACAGCAAGTTTTTAATTCGGTGGCAAGGACCATATGAAGTAATTAAAAAACTTGGCCCCACCACCTGCAAAGTCTTTACTCCAGATCAACGACACAGTAACCACATTAACCTGTTGAAGGAGTGGGTCTCAAGGCCTAAAGAGAAGCATTATACATTTCTCATCAGAAGTGTGAGTGATGAGGAGGTGGAGGAACAATGTCTGCCTCTACCATCAACTTCGGCTCTCAACCTGAGTTATCTTTCCCTTGAGCAGCAGTCACAGATGAGAGCCCTGTGTAATGTCAATGTTGTACCTGACAATCCTGTATGTATATTGAACATGACATTGTTTTGCAAGAAAATGCTGTTGTAAAACTTAGGCGTTACAGGATTCCCGAACACCTTTTGGTCCTCTGAAGGAAGAAATTGAGCTAATGCTTTCTCTAGGCATCATTGAAACCTCTCAGAGTAAATGGTGCTTTAAGGGCCTCCAGAGACATCACCCTAATGCTTTTATAAGCAGAAAGCTAGTCCTAAGGTAAACTCGATACTCTATGGTAGAAAAGGAATGCCGAATAAACAGCCGAATAACCCGTTGGTACTTGCCGATACAGCCAGTCCAGTTTGAGGTCCACCACATTCCTGGGCAGCAGAACTCCACCACTGACTACTTATCATGTTGGTCCATGGGGTTTCCAGAAGAGGGGGAGTGTGTGGAGGTTCCTCCAGCTATTCCTCAGTATTAGTATTTATTTAATAACATCTTCTTTGAAACAGCACATTTAATTAGAATTTAACTTTTTTGTAATATTAGTTTAAAACAGAGGTTTGCTGATATGGGTGCACACATTTGGTAAACAGCTGTTATATACAGGGGTTGGACAATGAAACTGAAACACCTGTCATTTTAGTGTGGGAGGTTTCATGGCTAAATAGGACCAGCCTGGTAGCCAGTCTTCATTGATTGCACATTGCACCAGTAAGAGCAGAGTGTGAAGGTTCAATTAGCAGGGTAAGAGCACAGTTTTGCTCAAAATATTGAAATGCACACAACATTATGGGTGAAATACCAGAGTTCAAAAGAGGACAAATTGTTGGTGCAGGTCTTGCTGGCGCATCTGTGACCAAGACAGCAATTCTTTGTGATGTATCAAGAGCCACGGTATCCAGGGTAATGTCAGCATACCACCAAGAAGGACGAACCACATCCAACAGGATTAACTGTGGACGCAAGAGGAAGTTGTCTGAAAGAGATGTTCGGGTGCTAACCCGGATTGTATCCAAAAAACATAAAACCACGGCTGCCCAAATCATGGCAGAATTAAATGTGCACCTCAACTCTCCTGTTTCCACCAGAACTGTCCGTCGGGAGCTCCACAGGGTCAATATACATGGCCGGGCTGCTATAGCCAAACCTTTGGTCACTCATGCCAATGCCAAACGTTTCAATGGTGCAAGGAGCGCAAATCTTGGGCTGTGGACAATGTGACAGATGTATTGTTCTCTGATGAGTCCACCTTTACTGTTTTTCCCCCACACGGTTACGGTGTGGAGAAGCCCCAAAGAAGCGTACCACCCAGACTGTTGCATGCCCAGAGTGAAGCATGGGGGTGGATCAGTGATGGTTTGGGCTGCCATATCATGGCATTCCCTTGGCCCAATACTTGTGCTAGATGGGCGCGTCACTGCCAAGGACTACCGCACCATTCTTGAGGACCATGTGCATCCAATGGTTCAAACACTGTATCCTGAAGGCAGTGCCGTGTATCAGGATGACAATGCACCAATACACCGAGCAAGACTGGTGAAAGATTGGTTTGATGAACATGAAAGTGAAGTTGAACATCTCCCATGGTCTGCACAGTCACCAGATCTAAATATTATTGAGCCACTTTGGGGTATTTTGGAGGAGTGAGTCTGGAAACGTTTTCCTCTACCAGTATCACGTAGTGACATGGCCACTATCCTGCAAGAAGAATGGCTTAGAATCCCTCTGACCACTGTGCAGGACTTGTATATGTCATTCCCAAGACGAATTGACGCTGTATTGGCCGCAAAAGGAGGCCCTACACCATACTAATAAATTATTGTGGTCTAAAACCAGGTGTTTCAGTTTCATTGTCCAACCCCTGTATGTTTGATATTGACATTGATATCAAGATGGCGCCGACGATGGCAGCCTCGGAGCTTCGCTCTCTCCTTGTTTTTGTATTTTGTGTGTTTATATGTTTTTCGAGCCACAGTACTGTGGTCTCGGGCCACAATTCGGTGGTCTCATTCAGTAGAGAGGAACTTCTCAACATCAGAGAGTCCTCTCTTGGGATTTTTTCACCATCTTTCATCCATCCGAGGTTCACTGAGCTTCTGGCAAGCGGAGCGGCGGCGCTCTACGGGATCGCCCCGGAGGCGTCGGGGGGGAAAAGCGAGCTGGCGCCTGGTAAAGCTCGAAAAAAGGGGACTTCGCACACCATGCCTTAAAATCCATCTGGAAAATGCCCGCTCCTAAGCAACAAGTGGACGAGCTACTTCTTTCCCCGGGGAAAAACTCGGACCTCGCAGATCAGCGGTCTCTGTTTCCCGAGACATGCTGAGTGAAAAACATCCCGGAACGCGCACTGCTGATACCGGACTCCAGTGCTCAGAGGGATCGCAGGGGGAGCTATGGGAAGAAGCGGGGAGGGGAAATCCTTTTATAAAACAAAGGGTTTGGGTGCAGGGGCCTAAAAGTGCGGGGGAAAAACATGTAGTCCGGATCGGGGAGTCTTTCTCCATAATCTGAAAAACCGTTTTTTACTCCCGAGAGATTTTTTCCTGTTCATAATAATGGGTCAATTTTCCTCCGCATGGCTGCCTTCTGCTGCGGAAAAACATCTTGCTGAGCTGATTACAGACGTGGAGAAAAAACCCTGACTTTTTTCATTATTACGGGGAGTTTTTAACAGCGCAGATCTCTCTAATGAGCTCCCAAAAAAGACAGCATATTAAGTGCCCCACCAGAGCCAAAAACAACGGCCCATTGTTACACAGCTTTTAAGGACTCATATCATGCTGTTACCAGGGCTGCTCGGGTTTCTCGGATCATTGTCTTATCCACCTCATCCCAACCTACAGACATAGACTAAGAGCTTCCAAAACCCCCCAAGTTCAAAATGTTAAGAAGTGGACTGAGGAATCGAAGCAGATGCTACAGGCCCTCTTTAAATGCACAGACTGGACTGTTTTTGGAAACCTCAGCCACTGTTTAAAACGAACTAACTGATGTGGGGACATCATACATCAGTTTCTGTGAAAACATGTGTGTGCAGACCAAGACCTTCTGACCCTTTTGGGGGAACAACAAGCCATGGTTCACTCCACATCTCAGGAATCTGCGCAGGGACAAGAAGAGGCTCACAGCAGTGGTGATTGGGCGCGGTACAGGCAGGCCCCGGAACAGACTAACAAAGGAGTAAAAAGCAGCCAAGAGAAGCTATAGTGAGAAGCTGGAAAAACAGCCTTTTCTGGTGACACTTCGGCTGTAGGGACTGGTCTGAGAAACCTGACTGCCTACAGAAGCCCCACCACCCTTCCTGAACAAAGTCCTCGCCGGGCCCAACCCTCTGAATGGCTTTTACTGCAGACATGACAAGAAGCCATTCACACCTCAAAACCCAACTCCCTCCACATCCCCATTCAGGAACAGGTTCGACCAGCAAAGCAAAACCAACCCCCCACCCTTCAGATCCTCTGCCTGCACTAAAGATCTTGAGGAAGATGTAAATAGGCTCTTTCAGCGCATGAAAAAAAAGAAGCTGGAGGACCTGATAATTCTCCCCATCATGCCTGAAAGCCTGTGCAAATCAACTCGCTCCAATCTTCACCCGGATCTTCAACAAACCTGGAGAGTGTGAGGTCCCCTCCTGCTTCAAAACGATCCACCATCATCCCAGTGCCCAAAAAAACCCACCATCCTAGGATTAAATGACTACAGGCCTGTACCCCGACGTCTGTGGTCATGAAAATCCTTTGAGCGTGGGGTTGAAGCACCTGAAAGACATCACAGGCCCTCTACTGGACGCCCTGCAGTTTGCGTATCGAGCAAACAGGTCGGCAGATGATACTGTTTAAATTTGGACACTTCATCCTGCAACACCTCGACCCCCAGGGACCTACGCCAGGATCCTGTTTGTAGACTTCAGCTCGGCCTTCAACACCATCATACCCCAAATCCTCCACCAGAAGCTCACTCAGCTCAACGTCCCAACCTCCACCTGTCAGGGATCAACAGCTTCCTGACGGACCGACAGCAGCAGGTGAGACTGGGGAGCATCTTCTCCCGAAACCCAATTAAGTACTGGTGCCCCCCCGGGGTGTGTTCTATCCCCACTCCTCTTCTCCCTGTACACAAATGACTGCACCTCAGCAGACTCGTCCGTGAAACTCTGAAATTTGCAGATGACACCACTGTCATTGGACTGATCCAGGACGGGATGAGTCTGCATACAGACAGGAGGTGGATCGGCTGGTACACTGGTGTAGTCAGAACTGCCTGGAGCTAAACCCACTCAAGACTGTGGAGATGGTGGTGGACTTTCGGAAAACACCACCTCCATACCCCCCCTCAAATCCTCAACAACACCGTGTCGGCTGTGGATCACTTCAGATTCTTAGGAAAACCCCCATCTCTGAGGACCTGAGATGGTCTTCACACATAGACACTTTTTGGAAAGAAGGCCCAGCAGAGGACTGTACTTCCTGAGGCAACTTAAAAAGTACAAACCCTTTCCACAGGAGCTGCTGGTCATCTTCTACACTGCCATCATTCGTCTTGTCCTGCTTTCATCCATTCCCGGGGGGTTTGGGTTTATCCAAAAACAGGACAGGTCCAGACTGCAACGAACAATCAGGTCTGCAGAGAGAATCATCAGGGCTGACCTTCCTCCATCCAAGACTTATACAGGTCTAGGGTCAGAAAAAGAGCTGCTAAAATCTCTGCAGACCCCACAACACCCTGCACAAAAAACTGTTTAGAGTTCTGCCTTCGGGGCCGACGCTACAGAGCGCTGTTCCCCAAAAACCAGCCGCCACAGAGACAGTTTCTTCCCCAGGCTGCTTTCTCTGTTGAACATTCAAAAAATACAAAACAAAGCATACAGATTTTTGCAAATGCACCTTTTTATTTATATATGTGTATATTGTACATTGTAAATATGTATATTCTGTAGTGCAAAAACAAAACCAAAGAGCAAAGTGTACCGGAGTCAAATTCCTTGTTTGTATGTACAAACTTGGCAATAAAGCTGATTCTGATTCTGATTCTGATTCTGATTAATATCATTAACTGTCTCTTTTTATTTCTGCTGAGCTTTAAAGAATTGTCTGGAGGAGAGGACTTTTTATGATGCAACACCAGGAAGTGGAGGAATCCAGCAGACTGCTGGAAGCACCGGACTTGACTCTGTGGCAGCAAGCAAAAATCTCTAAATTCTAATGAACTGAAATATTTTTGTGTTTATGCTCTTTTCAGCCATGGTCATGGTTGCAAATAGGGCTCACTATTATAAACCATGGAGGTTGAAGTACACTGAAACAAAGCTGGATGGAGCAAAAAAGTGAGAATGGAGCGAAATTCCTGACCAGCAGAAGGTAAAATGCCTCATACTTTGTCAATCACAGAGTAGTCCACTTGAACGGGGAGAGCTGCTTCTTCTGTAGACACCCAGCCAGCAATGATAGACTTCATGATGCAACAACATTTCAGTTAAATGAACAGGTGTGCACTACTGTAATCCTCCTTCAATTTACTAAACTATAATAGTGACTTATTGCAGGGGACATGGTAGGTTTTGAAGCGAAGTATCACACCAGATTCATAGTAGGTCTCTATAATCGCGCCTTAAAGGGTAACCTAGAAGGTCTTGATGAGAATGACCATGAAACATCAGTCAGCCTCTGGTAACCTCTGCTATAGTAACACCAGCTTATGTTTGAAATAGAAGAGAGCAGATAACATGAAAAAAATAGCTCAATGTTAGAATTCTGAGCTTGCCAAGTGTTAGGATTATGATTATTGATTAATAATTTTATCAGAAATTATAATTAAAAATCATAAATAATTTTCTTAACCAAAAATCATTATTTACGAATAGAAGTCAGAGATGTCCTCTGGTGTTGTGGTTATGTGCTCAAAGCACTTAACAATTAAAATGAGTTAATTCTCATCAAAAATTGGTAATTATAAACCAAACCACACTAAATGTCGCTGTTTAATCAGCCGCTTCACCAATCGGTGACCTTATTTTGACCTTATAAATCAAAAAAGTAGGAACCCATAACGAGCTACCCTGCTACTGTAGTTGAGCAAAAAAATAATTTCTGCAAAAATTACCAAAATGACAGAAATTGTACAAAGCTGGTGCTGGGTAGATTTTCATGGATCAAATCCTGGTTTACACTATAAAAAATGTTCTGTATGGCCAGATCAACATTTGCTTTAAAACAGAATTTATTTAATTGTAGAATGATTCTTTATGTGTCCCTCAGTAGTAAGAATTATTTGTATTACTATGAAACTGAAAGGTAAACGGCAGAACACAGTGGCACACTAAGGAAATTATAATAAAATGAAATAACTGTGCGACTACACCCAAAATACATACTTCCATACTAACTCATATGAAGTGTTATCCTGTCTACCATTTTGCTAGACAGGGAAGTGATACTTTTAAATTAAATATTTTTTTTTATACATGAGCTAAATTACCTAGAAAGAACCCTTTGCCTGAGTACTGAGTATTTTTCTTAGTATCAGGTTTTATTATTATGACAACCTTAGTCACTAACTGCGCACACATCCTTCCACTACCTCGGCACACACACACAGCACAGGGCTCTCTCACATTTCTGGCCAGGTGCAAGGGAGTTTTTCTCTCATTGGTGCTGAGTGGTTTTGCTGCTGTAGGCCATAGGTTTGGTTTTACGTTGGTCTTGGCTAAGAAAAACAGGAATTTCTCTAGAAAACAATTAAGTTACCTAGATCAAATTCCAGGTAATTTGATCTAGGTAACAGGAAATAGAGAGTTAACTTATGCATGCTCAAACAAAAAAAAAAGGTAAGTTAAATTACAACATCTCAGGTTGACGATCAGGTGTTGGCTGTGTTCCAGGTGTGTGGGGTAGAGCAGCCTTGCCCATGTAGAGAATGCAGCAGCCCAGCGAGAAGGGGAGAAGAGAACAACACAGAAAAACACTCACCCCTGATGACTGTGATTTAAAGAATTTAAAGAATGTGGTTTGTGAAAGAAGTTAGGGTTTCACTTGATTCAGCATCAAATGCTGGCAAGCTCATGACTAAAATGAAAAAAGATGACAATGTGTCTTTGAATGCGAACTAGCAGTTTGATATCTCATGTAAATGCGGAACTGAGACAAAAACAATGTTTCCCAGATCATCTAGATGAACTAAATAAAAGCACTACCAATTACAATGCAGTCTCAATGTAAAATATAACACTGCTTTGACAAATATCCAACTGAACATGAAAATAACTTTATAGATAGCGAGGTTAAATGTTGTGCCGAAATGACTTTTGTAAGATTTAGGAGGTGACAAATTTGATATTGAAAGCTGTAGACATTTACGATTAATTTCTTTCTGCCTGTTCAGTAGGGTCCTAAAATAACTTTACTGTAAAATGTATTTGCATAAAGAAAAACTAATCAGGGTTGGCTGCCATGTAGTATAAAATAAAAAAGTATCTATGAACACAACAGTGTAGCAGTACAAAATATCAGCCTTTAAAAATATGTGCTAAGTGTCAGATGTCTGCCAGTGCTTTCCTGTGGGTTTGTTTTTTACTGGAATTATTGGTTTTCTTCCTTTTTTCAGATAAAATATTTTTGTAAAGAAAAATTATATTTCATCAACTACCACCTTATTCGTGTCTCTAGTATTGCATTTATAAGGTTTTTGTGCTACTCATCAGGTATATAGACTGTAATAAACTATAACAAAAAAAGTTAATTATAACAATTATGCATTATGTCAAGGGAGAACATAGAAGTGAAAAAAACTATTTATTTTAATACATTACGTTACAATTGTAAGAATTATGATTATTGATTAATTAATATTTGTCAAGAATTATAATTTAAAATCATAATTTGAAAAAAAAATTTCTTAACCAAAAATCATTACTTACAAATAAAAATCAGAGATGTCCTCTGGTGTTGTGATTATGGGCTGAAAGCTCTTTAATAATTACAATTAGCAATTCATCATTAATAATTGATAAATTATTAACCAAAACCACAAAATGTCACTGTTTATTCAACCGCTTAACCGAAGGTGGGGGAACTTCGACCTTGTTTTGACAGATTAATTACTCTTGCACGAAGTAAACACAAATGCTTCTCTTGATTATATATATGAAGATTTATTGAAGCCCAATAATTCTGATATACCTTTATTCTGGTCCAAACATCTTCACCTAAATAACAAGCACTATTCTACACAAAGGGGATAAGAACGACTACCTAACAATAATAATAAAATAAAAATATATGCGCATTTAGTGTCTATGAAGATCAAACCAGCAGTTTTATGGACAAAATGTGCAATTTGGGTTAAATGGAAAGAGAAGTCCTCCTGGTGTGCTGATGTCTCGATTGCAGCGATCAGCTGATAAAATGGTGGGACACGCCCCCTTAGCCGTACAGCTGATTGCCCCAAATCTCGAACAAAGAGTCATAAAACTCTGACGCGGGAACTCAGTGGAAAACTCCAGTAGTAAAACTGGAACAATGGATTGGTCAGGTGAGGCCCAGACCACAGTTGCTTTGAATGAAAAACTTTTAAAAGTCCAACTTCTAACTCCTGGCTGATTTGGGATCAGCCGGACAAAACATGAAGATGCGCGGTTCAGCAGCGCTTGCACAGCAAATCAAAACACCACTCAGCATAAAACATTTCAATCAGTATTGCATGCAACAAGTTAATACCTTAGATTAACTACTGGTGATTCTAAATCACCTTAACTCAGCCTCATCCTGCCCATCCTGCCTCAAAATGCACCTATCCGGTTTAATATAAAAAGAACGAAATTACTTTGACGCTGATTTCTTCTCTTCTGTGGTTGACGATGGGTCAGGTCTGAAGAAAAATCGGGGAAATAATCTTGGAAATAAAACCTCATGGGTTTTAACCTGCTCGGGTTGTCGGCGTGGTCTTCGATCAGCGTATGAATCTTCTGACCTTCTTGTATCAGACAGATTTCCAGCTTTCAAGCTCTTCCGGGAATGGCCTTGCGGCGCAAAAGTTCGCCTGTGAGCTTTTGTCTCTCCAGAGATGTGCCTCCGTTGCGTTGTCCCGTGAGACACGCTGGAAATGGCCACGAAACTTTATTTCCTGTGGGTTTTACAATCCCGGGTGACGTCAGAGCAGCGATGTCTGTTGAGCTGCCCATGTTCAACTGTGCGACGAACACGACTCCAACACAATTACGACAAGCAAAAAAACCCTTGTCATAGTTCTGCAAACCCTTTTTAAAGAGTTCCTTATATAACCACACCCACCTGTAAACACTTTTATCAAGCAAAACAGCTAAGGACCCTAGTAATATATGCTTTGAAGCACATATTTGTATTGTGCTTTTTTTGGTTGGAGGAGATCAATTTTGTAAAAGTAAGTACCATCCATACCTACCATGTTTTACAGTATTTAGTGTTTGGTATCAGGAGAGTAATTGTTAAAAACCTATATTTTGTGTCAAATGCAAGTCATAAGTTGCAGTATGTTTCACATGTTAAAATTCTCAATCTGCATTTAATTTTTTTCAAGATTTGACTCATGGAACATTGGTTGATCTTTGTTGGGCTCACAGGTCTGTACAATGTGTTTTGTACATCTTATTTTTGCTTGCTTCTTTATCTTGATTTTTTCTTCATATCATGAGAAATGACTTACCTGCACAACTATGAACTACGACAAAGAGGTTGAGTAAGAATGAAGAAAATAAAGTTCATATATTTTTCTGCGTATGTTTATTTAGTCGGTTTAACAACACTCGCCCTTTAAAGCTGTTATTTCTTTGCATAATCTCTTTTCCACCATGCAGCCAGCCGTTTTCAAACATGACAATTTAGCAATGAGAAAAAGCAGCATGCAGTAAAGACCCAAAAAACTCCCAGGAGGAAATTGGTTTGTTACAGTGCTCCATAATGGATATAAAAGTTGTGATAATAAAAAATACACCATTAACAGTAAAATAATAAAAAGTGTAGCTATTGCAATTGTAAGAAGGGAAAGGGTTCACCAGCATGAGCGTATTGCTCCCTGCAGAGTGCTAGAATCTGTACATTTAAATGGCCACATGCAGCAATGGTGCAACTGACCAGCACATCATTAATGGTGGGTGTAATTTATTGTCCAGGATTTTCCTTAACTTGAGGGCATCCTCCAGTTTGAGAGTTGAGTTATATCCCATTACTGAACTTGGGGATGAGTTTGTTGAAAGTGTTGGCATTTGCTATCTTGCTGCTGAATTTCCCCTTAGGTATGAGTGCATGCGGCAAAGGTCGTCCGTCCTGTATGTCTTCCTGTGATGAAAAATATATATATACACACCTGCATATATATACTACATCTATTAGTCTAACATGTTCTGTTTCAGAAACACTGCTCAGTGTTGTATTTGCCCAAACTCGCCAGTACGACTTTCTGAACACATCACTGAACTGGACAAACGCTCAGACTGTCTGCAGACATGAGTATACTGACCTGGCCACCATAGAAAACACTGCTGATGTTGAAGCTGTAAAAAACACAAACCTAAACTATACAGGTGAGTATATAAACAAGAATTTACAATAAAAAATATATTTTGTGAGACAACATGGACATTCTCTCCTTTGCTTATTTAGCATTCAGAAACAAAAAAACTCTTTTCTATTCTATTTCATAAAGGTTTTGCCCTTTAAGGCTACCGCTACCGGATTTATCCCTTTGCCCTACAGTTCTGCCGTGTCCAGAGCAGAACTCTGCTCTCCAATCAGAACTGCTAAGTCCTGGTAAAAACGGTAATTCCAGGGTTCAGCATGCAGAGGAAAACACAGGGCTTTATTCCCTTTATTTCATTCCCTTTATTTCTTGGTTCCTCGATCTGTTCCTATTCAATAAATTGATCATGGAGATTTCCAAATGCTGGCAATACGCAGGTGCTGGAAAATGTTTACCAGTGCAACTGATTCACCTCCATAGATCTGAAAGACATATATTTTCATATCCCCGTCATTCCAAAAAACTGCAAATATCTGTGTTTCGCCTTTTAGGGGATCCCATATCAATACAACCGCCTGCTATTCGATTACTCTCTTGCCCCACATCGTTCTCCACATGTGTAGAGACGTTGCCCCAGGTGCTGCACATAGCAGGGATGGCTCGCTGTGGTTCCTGAATCTGCAGTAGCTGCTGTCAGGTCGTCCATGCCAGCTACCGCGGACAGAGGACGGAAAGGAGAGGCGATTCCATCCTACACAGTTCTGCATGGAGGAATGTCGGTAGACGACATTTGCATGGCACCTTCCTGGTCATCCCCATACTCATTAATTAGGTTTTACTTACGAGACGTTTCCGCTTTCAACATGTATCATTCTGTTCTCTGAGTTCTGACAGAATGATTATTATTTCACTGCGATTTTATATCGACACACTCTTTCAACTGCAGACACAGAGTGAGATCATAATTATCTCCCAGCCCCAGTTTGTGACCTCTGTTAATATTGTCACTACAGCTGAATTCCATCAAGCCTCCTGTGATCAGAAATATTACCTCTGCTGCTGCGCTCATGGCGCGCAGGGGTTGAGCTGTGGCATCATGCATGATTTACAGTTGTTGACATGCTCTGCTCATTGTTAGGTGGTCACATATTGTGACATCATTGTCTCTATTCACAGCAGCAGGTCTGTTACCTAAGCACCTACCTGAAACTGAAGTTTTTCCCCTCTCTGTCACTTATTGGTGCTTCTGAGCGTGTAATTATGCATGCAGGCGGCTGGGCTTTTGGAGCTGTTCTAGCCTAGCAGATGTTTATGCTTGTGGTTCCAGTGAGGGATAGACCACATTCTTCTTCGCCTTTCATCTACTAGCGATAGCCTTAAAGGGCGAAGCCTATACAAAATAGAATGTTGGTTACATATTGTAACCCTAGATTTTATTCGTATAGGTGAAGCCCTTTAAGCTCTGGGGCCCAGTGGTACCTGAATTGCTGAAGAAAAAATGCTATTTGGGAGCCGATTACATTGTATGAGGGCAAGTTAGGCTAACTGGGGTGAGGCCCACCCAGCAGATGGTCGTGGACTAACGTTTTCAGTGCTTGTGCACGCAAAGGGATAAACCCCCTAGCGATAGGGCTGCGCAAATACTATAGAGAATCTTGGAGTTACAAGACGTCAACATTATTAAACAGGAAAGGCTTGGATTTGTCTCTATGACGACTTGGTTAACAGCTGGAAGTGGTCTCTAAATGACAGTCGCTTCTATGGGAATGCAGAATCAACAATTCAAACGTTAATGGAATAGTGAACTGTGTTGTATTCTCTCACTCTAAGGGCAAATGGCACGACTACAGCTGCGTGAAGCTGACACCCCACCCACTTGTAAAATTCCGGCAAATAGACAGAATGGTTAGTGTTTCGTTTGTGCAGCTTTGTGCCGTTGAAATTTTCGTTTGTGCTGTTTTGGTTTCTGAGATATTAAAGATAATTTTTTAAGTCATCCAGAGGTCACTATTCCCCCATTTTGCTCTGAATTGAACCGGAGTGGTCTCATTTTTTAGTGCTTCGTTTGTGCAGGTTTGTGCCATTGAAATTTTTGTTTGTGCTGTTTTGGTTTCTGAGATATTATAAGGTTTAATTTCGGCCGATGGCGTCACCATCCCCCATTTTGCTCCGAATTGAACTGGAGTGGGCTCATTTTTTAGTGCTTCGTTTGTGCAGCTTTGTGCCGTTGAAATTTTTGTTTGTGCTGTTTTGGTTTCTGAGATATTAAAGATTATTTTTAGGTCATCCAGAGGTCACTATCCCCCCATTTTGCTCCAAATTGAACCGTAGTGGTGTACCTTTTTAATGCTCTGTTTGTGCAGGTTTTATGTACAAACTATATAATTTTCTTTCAGGTCATCACTGACGAGTTAAATCGATGACGTCTATGGCCTGCACTGGACATCATCACCACAAACCAAGCAGTTATTAATTTCGTGTTTTTCTTCCATCATGCAAGTTAAGTTGTGTTTTTATCCGATGTTGTAAAATGTGTGCCTTGTTATATTGTTTTGCACTTTAGATTATGAAACTTTTTTGGTCTCAAAGAAATTTGCTTTAAATATGTCTACTAAGTCACCAATACATTTATCTTTCTACACAGTAATTCAATATTATCCTCTCACAAATGGGGAAAAAACCACCAGCTGCAGCCTACACATTCCTTGCCCAAAACCTGACATGGTCTGCCACCACTATGATGTAATGTTTATAATTTCAATAACTATTCTGTGTTATAACTGTTTTTTTAAAGGTGGTTTTAATAATCTAATTCAGCTCGTGTACGCAGGACAAAAGCGGAAGTGCGAGTAGGTCATTGGCTCAAAGTTCATAACCAAGTAATTTACTTTTTGTTTAAATAAAATTTGAAATGCATCAAGCATTAATTGTCATTTCTGACATTAAATGTAAGAATTTTTAAAAGAGCATTGAGCGTTTGGCAACTGGGATATGACGGTAATTTAAACTTCCCGTTCAAAATTTTCCACTGACCAGTATTTTTTAAAACCTCGAATAATGTGTTGTTATGAAAAATGTAGGCTACATCCTTAGAATTTTTATTACACTTGTACAAGGTAAGTAAACTAATAATGTTGAGTTGTTAGATAAAACACTGACTCACTGCTGCCACTGCAATCCAGCCCCCGATTAGCAGAGAGGGATGCATGGTTGCATGCCTTGCATATATATTTCTGTAAACCCACAATTCAATTACAATTTAAGTCCACACTTTAAAAAAATGTTGAAACAAAGATTCTGCAATGCTTCATCTTGCAGCTATCCCATTCATATTCAGTCATTGATGTTTAGGTACATCAGTAGACTCCACAAAACTAAGACACATATTTAAAGTTGAACAGATACTTCAATTGAAAATTCACAAGACAAGTAGTAGTAAAAAATTCAACATTTAAAATTAAATTTTAAAAAAACATACTATAATTACAACACAGCATAAATGGCATACAAATTTGAGAGAAGAACAATTTAAACAGAATTTTTGAGTTGTGATAGAATGCTGAAATATCAATGTTTTGTGGCTTTGGGAGATTATATAGCCAGAATAATATTTTGATTAATAATAAACAAAGCCTTTTTATTATTTAACTAGATGCCTCGACAGCCAACAATAGACAGGGATTCCCTTTTTTGCAGTTCTCTGCACTTCAAAAGAGGCTATCCTTCTAAATGGCAAAATAGCCACTCCAGCTGCCACTATTTGGACAGAATTACTGTAAGTCAGCAGCTGGAAAACAAGATGTCTCCAAAAGCCCTGTACACTTTTGTAGAGTCAAACAGACACAACATCTGGTCATGTTTGGAGATCAGTGAGCAGGAAAGTGATCGTGAGAGCAGTGTGGAGACAGAGTTTGACTCTGGCTCCATTTCTCCTGGACAAGACGACTGCGCAGGTTTTCAGCTTGAAGTTCCTTTTGAGGAATGTATCAAATTAAATATGGAATATAGTGACAAGTTTTCATCATCTGGCAAAAGGGAATATATGATTTTGAAGCCTGGCACTTGGAGTCATGTAATTAACCATCTGATTTGGAAAAAGATCAAAAGCACATGTACATATGTGTTCCAGAGAGCAAAAGTTTATCCAACTGTCACAAGCAACTACATAGATATCAAAGGCTTCTGTAAAGAGTGTCAAGGCCATATTAAAATGACTTCTGCTAGAGAGCCAACAGTAAACAGCCCAATGCTGCTTCAGTGTTCCATCGAAGACACTGATATCTCCCTGCACACTGGGCAATCCAAGAGGTTCATGTCTGGAAACCTTCGTGCACCGATTTCAAAAGAGCTGTGTGAGGGCAGGATGGAGCCGGCTGTATGGAGGTCAGCGAAGGCATCCGATTTTATGGATATTGGATATGCTGAGCCAAGTCACCTTCCTACGAAAAGCTAAGCAGGAGAGAAGAGATTTGGAATTAGGTGACAAAGATCCCATTTTGTCTTTGCAGTTATTAAAATATAGCATACCTCACAGTGGTAGTATAAGATACATTGGTCTAGACAAGTTCTTCTGCTACTATTGGAGCCAAAGGAAAGTTATTCTTGGTGCTCTGGTGAAGGCCTTCACTCCTTACCCCGATCTGAAGACATACATTAACGAATGCTTCCGTGTGCTACTTGGGAACCAGTCTGCAAAACTCCCTCCTTGTTTTATCAGGGTTGATGTGGCACACTGCATAAAGATGATCTGTCAGTGGGACTGCCTGAAAAACAAGTCACACCGTGTCAAAGATTTTTTGTCAGGGCAATAGCAAAGCTTCTTCAATCACAGTGCTTGGACCATGCAAAACAGCTAATACATCCCATCACTGTTGTGGCCCTCAGTGAGGCAGAGGGTGATGATAGTTCTGGAGTCCCTCTCGAATCAGAGATGTGCAAAAAATATCTAAAAACCCAGATCACAGAAGACTCCATCATCATTCCAGCTGAAGACACAAAGGAAGCGTATCAAGTGGATCCTTTTGATGAGATCCAGACTGACCTACGTGGCTGGGTATCAAACATATGCAAGGAGAGCAGGTCACTCGCTGCTGCCAATGGGGATAGGGATAACATCCATTTCCTCCCTGATATTGTTCAACACATAATAAGACTAGCAAGCTACTTCCAACTTTGGACAGGAGTAATGGTCCCCTTCTTCAAAAGCGCCAGTCACACAGCAAGCTCAGCCACTGTTGAAGCAGAATTAAAAAATGTAAAGCATGGCCTTTTTAAACACGAGAACTTACCCATTCGAGTTGATCGCTTTATTTCTCGTCATCTTTCCTTCATTGAAGGAAATATGCAGATTTGTTCTGCAAAAGCGAAAAATGATGAGGAAACATCTGGATTAGCAAATGTGCTGAAGCCAAGAGAAGAATGGATTCTCACCATTCTGCGGAATCCGATGAAACCACAAACATTCCTCCAACAGATGAAGACGTGGTTGAAAACTGGAGGGGATTAATTCTTCCACTCAAAAAAAGGAAGAGGACTTCTTATCTTACTTCCTGCACTGAATGGCTCCATGCAGATCCATCTTTTGGGGCAAAAAGAGTGAAAGTAGGACTATTAAGAAATGGAAACCTACATTAACTGATTAGAGTTGGGAAATCAACAATCTCTGTTCTGAACACATGCATTTGATGCATTTTGTCAGTGCTTATGCTGTGCTTTCTGTGACAGCTCAGCATTTCAAAATGTTTTCAGAAACAACAGTGACAACCCTATCTCGCTGCTGGTAAAAGCCATTGCTACAGATGGTGTGACCCCAAAGATCTATTCACAGAGGGCAGAGCTGCTTATTGCAATGTTTGAAAAAATCCAGTTGAGGTCTGGTGCCCATCAAATCGATGCCCGGTGCAATATCTCCACGGTCAATAAAAAAACAAGGAGAAATATATCCAGCGTTTACCTCTCAAAACACTGCTCTTCACAGTTCTGCCAGGTAAACAAAGGAACAACAAGGGAGGTAACATTTGTTTCTCCTGACATTTCTGTGCTGATGGACTCTGGCATGGCTCAGCTTGACATTTCGGTGGAAAACGGACTCTTCCTTCCAGAGTCTCCCTGCCTTCGCCCACTACTGAAGGAATCAGAATGTCCAGTTGAATTCAAAACGTATTATTATTGTGTTTACCATTATAAGATGAATTCTGTGAAGATTTGTTCACTCTGAGTAAACATGCAAGCTGATTACATTAGGGAAAAGTTCTTGGTGAGAGGAAAAAACTAATGAACTTGTTACTGCAGGCAGCCAGGAAATCTTGTGATACGCTGACCCTTGCCAGGTCAGTGTGAGATCAATTCAGCAGTCTAGTTGACCACAGGAATAAGGAATGAAAAGAGCTTGCATTGTGTTTCAGCTGGGAAAGTTTTGATATCCCTAAAGTCCTGCCAGGTCAATTTGACCTGAGAGTTTGCATCCAGATAAGTGATGAAATTGTTGTTATAAACTGCCACGTAGCCCAATCTGATGTTTTCCAGATGTTTTGCTGAATGTGAATTCCCGGAAAAGTAGAGAAAACAATGCTGTGGATGCCAGAAGTATTACGTAAATGAATATGATGCATTTCAATTGGTCAAGAGGATACAAATACACACCAATGCTTTGTATCTGTATAAAAACCGCCCCGTAAAGACTGAACGGTTGGGAGACTTCTGGAATTTTTGATGAAGATGATTCTGTGTGGTTTTTGAAGAATAAAAGTTCCCCCCCGTGGAGAGGTTGGGAAGAGAGAATTTCTCTGAGTTCTGTTTTGATTATTTTAGCTCAGTGATCAGACCGCCCGCTCCTAAACCAGCACATCAGGAAAAATGCTCTCTGCTGGAACTGTTACTCACAGCTACAGCATTGGAGAAATATCATGGATTGACACTGACCTTGCAAACACAACTCAGTTTCCTTTGAGTGAATTTCCCTCCATTGTGGGTCTCCAAGGAAAGACATGCACTTTGAGAGGAGTCATCGCTTTCAAGGGAAGCTTGACTAAAGATGGTCTAGGACATTACACTGCATACTGCCGAAGAGCTCCATGTGTGTGGGAGCTTTATGATGACCTGGCAAATGTAGTGAAGACGGTGTCTGAAAAGAAGACAATACAACCACATGCAGCATTATACACAGCAGACTGAGTGCTGTGAATCAACACATTTTGGGGGAAACGTTTTGAGAAGCTCAGATCAAAAGGCAAATACATTTTGCCATGGTTTGATATTCCTCACCAGATATAGGTTATATTTTAATGTCCTTTGTTACAAGTTCTTAAATGGTTAACCTCCATTGCTTAGAAAAGGCATAGGCTACTCATAACACTTGAAACTTATTATTATATAAGAAACATTTCACCGAAAAAATCTTTATCAATAAAGTTGAGTGGTGGTTAATTTCACCCAAAAAACAAAACAAAACAAAAAAATGCTGCGGGAGGGTGGACTGGATCCGTAAAATACAAAAAAAGTTGTAATGTCACTGTTTTTCAACGAAGAGAAATAAAAGACTTACCATTTGTCCTTTTCTGCGTTGACAACATCCGACAACTTCACACTGACTGAATTGATGATAAGAAAGTGCCGGAACACAACCGACGCTGAACCAAAACAGTAATTACAGCCTGCAGCAGGTGAAATTCATTGTCTCCTATTTAGGTGAAGTCATGCCATCACCTTAAAGTAAAACATAACGCTGACCAGTGAGGAGCACAAAAGAATTACAGTAAAACTAGATTTAGTTGATATATTTGGAAAAATCTCAAAAATGAAAAATTATCAGTGAGTATTTTGTTATTCAAAGTTACACATATAACCCTTGAGTGACATTCTGGTTCACACACCATACCAGTCGGTGACGGTAATGCACCAATTTCCTTGTCAACCATCAATAAACTAAATCAAAAAAAGAAAAGAAAACAGCACAAACGAAAATTTCAACGGCACAAACCTGCACAAACGAAGCACTAAAAAATTAGCCCACTCCGGTTCAATTCAGAGCAAAATGAAAGGATAGTGACCTCTGGATGAAAATTATCTTTAATATCTCAGAAACCAAAACAGCACAAACGAAACCCCTGCATCTCCATTTTGTGTGCTACATTGGTAAGTCATTATTTATATATTTAGTCATGCAAATAAACAGATTATTTATGTAGGTTATTTGGCTACCTTTAATATTTTAGTATAACCTGCTTGCAAGAATAAGCCTTTTTTTATTTTTTTAAGATGGTTTCAAGGCCTTTCTTTGACAATTTCACCCTTATATTTAGGTTAAGTCATTTAAATTCTAGTAAACCCCAAAAGTTATGTGCATGGTCTCTGAAAGGAAATAAACTGGAAAATGTGGCAAAAAAAGACATTGGGGTGGCCTTTTTCGATATTTAACAGGTTGAATGGATGGCTGTTATAGATGTGCAAAATTTAAATGTTCAGGGTCAAAAAGTACAAATTATACCACATTTTCCATTCATATGTACTTCTAGCTCTAGACATCCACATGTCAAGTAAAGTTTATTTATATAGCGCTTTTCAGCAACAAGGCAATCAAAGCGCTGTACATGAGGAAAAACATTACAATGATAGAGAAAATCAAACACACAAAAACAAATCAAATGACATTAATAATCTTTGGGAGTTTACTGGTAAGAGCTGGTTCTAATCCAATCTTTATAATAGAGGTAATTAGCTCATTAAGTCCTCTGTGTTAAGGAATTCTCCGGTGCTAGAAGAAAACTTATAATATTAATCCTTGAGGTCGCTGGTATGAGGCAGTTGTGGTCCCATCATTCAAATACGCTGGGTCACTGGTATAAAAAAGGTACACTGGTATGTAACACTGGTATGATGTAGTTGTAATACAATCGTTTTAAGAAGTCTAAAATTCTCTGGTCATTGGTGTAAAAACAGCTTTAGTCCAAATTGTCAAATACTAATAATATTATTTGGCTTGTGCATTGGGCATTCTTCCTATCTTCATTTAATGCAATACAAAATCATTTAAATTAAATTGTAACAATTAGAAACTCGCATGTCAAATGTAAACAGTTTACCTTTTATAAGAAACACATTTACATCATAACTAAAGTGAAGGATGCTATCTCACTCTTTCTAACATAAGTAAAATACAAATTGTGATACAAATATTTTCCAGTTCAGTGCTGAAATAGTAATTTTGTTTAGGTTTTTTTGGATTCCCAGATCTTTTTACTTATGACATTGTTTGACTATCTCGGATTTCTGTATACATAATATCAAGAATCAGAATTATTATAATTAAAAATGTTTATTCATAAAGCCTTATCTAGTATATACCTTTCAGATATCTTAAATATAACTGTTTTAAGGACAAATTATGTGCTTTTATTCTGTCTTGTTGTTGGACTATTGTCTGCTATTACAGCATGCATTGCAGTTCACAGGAAGGGGGCGTCGCAGCTCTGATGTTACAGTGAGCAATATAAGAGCACGTGAGACGTTCCACCATTGCTTTTTCTCCTGCTGGAAACCGAGACTTGGTTACCTAGCAACGGAGGCGCACATCATTCTGGAGAAGAAACTCACACATGGGTTTCCATTCATTCTCTTCACTGGCCAAACTCATGAGAAGCTCAACGAGCTAAAAGCTTACTGGGATAAGAAGACCAGTAGGGTTGACCTTCCCGATGGTGGATCTGACGCACAACTCAAGAAAACCCACGAAGGGTTTCCAAGAAGACGAAATTTTCCTCTTTGTTTTTGCACCAGTCGACTCTTGACGGTCTGACATATTTTTCCACTTTTGCCGAAAGAGTAGAAGCCGACCGTCCTTGAGTTTGTTACCGACGCGTAACAACTCAACACCCCCCCCCCTTTTATTTTCTTCTTCGCTCTACTCACTGCTCCAGAGAAGACGACACCAAGTAATTTAGTTCTTGTTTTATATTTCTGTTAGTACGATACAAATAGCTTGGCCGGGATAGAGTAGGATTTTAGGGTGATTTAGAATCGCCACTTATTGTGGTCCAATGTGTTCTAAGTTGTATGTGCATGCAATGTCTTATTGAAGCTTTGACTGCTGTTGGACTCTGAAAGCCACCGTGCTTTGAAGCAGTGTGTTTCACTGTGCCTTGAACCCTTTAGTGTGGATTCATGTGAACTTAAAAGTTTGACTATTAGAGGTTCTCAGAAGCCCTGAAGCTGTATCTAGAACCTCATGGTGGAACACTTACTGTTCCATTGTCTTCACTCTTAGTGTTTTTCCACTGGTTGCCACCTAAAAGTTTTACAATCCTTTGTGTTTCACTGAGCTCCAACTTCGGGGGTTTTATGAGGATGGTGGAGGTTGTTCCCAAAGGGGCTGTATATGTTTTACACCAGGGAGTGAAAACAAGATTAAACAGACATCAAACGAGAATAGTGTTTTCAACCCAGGACCTTCTTGCTGCAAGTCAACAGTGCCACCAACTGCGCCACCGTGCAACCCTGGTTTCGATAGCAGGCGTTTGAACTTGTCCTTTCATATATTTACAGTACGTTATACGGGGATAAGTCAATTATGTCCGGGGTGAGTGGAACCTTAAACCAAGCAAAACTACAACAATAAAATATCAAAAAGCTAAAGTCAGGAGTAGTCCCATACAAATAAGTTAAAGGTAATGAGAAAGGCCAAAAAGTCCATCCATCCTTCCATTTAGATTAGTCTTTCAAGAAACAACGAAATGAACAGTTTTTACGTGGGTTTCCACTTGTCTTCTTATTTATTTATTTCATCCAGTTATATGCTCAGGATATACTCAGATCTCACGTGAATGTTTTGATGTCAATCTCAAAAACACGCTAAATAAAGAGAGCAATTTCAAAATAATATATATTATTTAGCTGTTAACAACATGCATCTTTTCTTTTCTCGTGTAGCTCCTGAAAATGCAGAAGGCTTCAGACCATCATCACAAAAATGAGACCAGCATCACTTTGCAATGGAATAAAGTCTTTGTTCTCCAGTTTAACGGCACAGAGACATTCATCAGTTCATCAAGTGGAGATGGACCAGTAACTCACACAGTCTCATCTCTTACTGCTGGAACTAGATATACATTATCTCTCTTCTCTGTGTTTGAGAACGTCAGAAGCAGTGGAGTACAACGTCCAGCTGTAACTGGTGAGAGACTTTATTGAATAAAAGTGTCTGCAATCAAGCCAAAGTTTGGTGTCCACAAGATCCTTAACGTCCTGCTGGGGCCTCGTAGTTGAGAACAAAAGATTAATCACCAAGATTGCCATTGTTCATTAAGATTTTTATAGTGTTTGGTGAGAGCCAACAACCAGAAAGCAATAGTTCGAACCAGCAGGCATTTGAATAAGAAGAAGAAAAGATGAAGGAAATGAGAAAGGCCAATTTGTCCATCAGTCCATCCATTTAGACAATCTTTCAAGAAACAACAAAAAAAATGAACAGTTTTTACGTGGGTTTTGACTAGTTTGCTTAGTTATTTATTTCATCCAGTTAGATGCTCAGGATATACTCAGATCTTATATGAATGTTTTGATATCAATCTCAAAGCACACAAAATGAATAGAACAATTTTATAATCATATATAATAGTTAGCTGTTAACAACATGCCTCTTCTCTTTTCTCCTGCAGCTCCTGAAAATGCTGAAGGCTTCAGAGCATCAGAACAAGATGAGACCAGCATCACTCTGCAGTGGAATAAAATCAACAACACCAGCTTTGTTCTCCAGTTTAACGGCACAGAGACATTCATCAGTTCACCAAATGGACCTGGACCAGCAACTCTCACAGTCTCATCTCTTACTGCTGGAACTAGATACACATTTACTCTCTTCTCTGTGTTTGAGAACGTCAGAAGCAGTGGAGTACAGCGTCCAGCTGTAACTGGTGAGAGACTTTATTAAATTAAAGTGTGAACAATCAAGCTAAAGTTTTGTGTCACCAAGATCTTGAAGGTCCTGCTGGGGCCTCGTAGTTGAGAACAAAAGATTTATCACCATGTCTGCTACTATCAACTGAGATCTTTTTAGTGTCTGGTGGGAGTCAACAACCAGAAAGCAGCAGTTTGAACCAGTCTGTCCATTCTTTTTTTCTAAATATCTTTACTTACAACATGCAAAACCAATTAACATGTGGTTCAGTTCCTAAACCTGATTTCATAAGCAGTCTTATTGCACTATGTTCTAAAAGTATCTTGACGTATTATAATGGCCTTTCAGATTAGTTCATTAACAACTAGGATGGTTTTAACATGGCAGTGGTAAAAAAAAACTAAAAACAATCAAACAAGTAAAATTATTGTATAACTAGAAATGTAGGTACTGTAGTGATCTGTGAATCATTTTCGGCTCCTTCAAATGCAAAAGATTTAAGACCATCAGCACAAAATGAGACCAGTGTCACTCTGTGGTGAAATAAAGTCAACAACAACACCAGCTTTGTTTTCCAGTTTAACGGCACAGAGACATTCATCAGTGCACTAAATGGACCTGGACCAGTAACTCACACAGTCTCATCTCTCACTGCTTGTGCAAACTACACATTTAATCTATTCTCTGTGTTTGAGAACATCAGAAGCAGTGGATTCAGCATTCTTGCAGCTACTGGTCTGCAAGAATGCTGAAGGTCTGCAACCATTATGTGCTAAGTAGTATCTTTCCGTTGTTCCTCAATAGATTCCTGTTTTTTTGTGGATTAATTTACATGTTGAGAATTTTAAAAAATCAAGCAAAAGGATCTAAAATCACTCAAATGTTTTTATTTCTTTTTATGTCAACGAAAAACATGAAACTTGTTTGACCAACAAACAGGTCCAAGTGAGTAAACTAATTTGTTGCCTTTCTTGCTTTTCTTTTTTCCTTATTTAAATTCTGATATTTAATTGAGAAATATTTGAGTTGCAGACATTTATATTTTATGTAAAAACAATTATTGTATTATGCTTTATGCAATTTATTGGCTTTCTATTATGTTATAGCATTTTATTTTATTTAGAATTGTGTATTTTCTTGTCAACAGACTATGTTTTGTCAATGAACTTCAGGTTAAGGCGTTGCAAAACAATGTCAGAATCAGATGTTGAAGATGCTTTGGTAGAGGTGAGACCAGTATCACTTTAACTTTTTGACTTTCAATGAAAATAGTTCAAAACCATGAAACCATTGGAAGAGTCAAATGATGGAGAATTCATCAGCAACATTATTGTGTTTTTTTTTTCCCCTAATATAAAATCTGAAAATATTTAGATTATGAACACATTTTGAAATTGTGGAATCTTGTCATTTACAGTTTTCGTCTGGTGGGACATTTTTAACTGTTTTTGTTAATCAAGACTTCAGTTAAGAATTTGTTAATGTACATATGTTTTTTGATTGTGTTGCCTTTCAATAAAGTTTTGGAGAACAATCAGATGTTTACTTTGTGCTGGAAAAAATGTCACAGAGGAAATTCTGAAGCAAATGCAAAAGCCTGAAAAAACATTTAAAAAAAATAAATAAATTGGTGTATAGTGGTACCCAAATCACAGGTCGGTATGTATGAAGTGGGTATGTACCTCTCTTTTAAAGGGGTCATATAATCCAAAATCCACTTTTTTAGCCCTTAAATACATTTTGTTGTGTATTTGGAGTCTGTAGGAATGTGGAAAATTTTAATTTAGTCCCTCTAGGTGCTGCGTAGGGTTAGAGGTAAGATATTTTTATTACCTACCTTGTTTTGAACTAGTATTGGCCATTAGCGGTTGTAGCTAACAAACAAAAGCTTATAGCTTGTTCGCCACTTCTTTGAAGTCAAACATGTACACTGAAATACCATTAGCACAAGAATTAAGATGCATATGAGTGCAGATGGCATGTTATGGCCGACCTGAGTTTAAAACCATCCATTAAATATCGTTTGTCTTAACTTAAAACACTACAAAGAACAAATAACTAGCCTCAAGGTCTGTTCACATTAGCTGAGTAGATAGCCTGCTAGCACTTAAAATAGCTAGGCACCACAAACAAGGCCAAACATTCAGAAACACCACTTCTTATGTGAACCTTTCTGACGAAGGGAGACGGGAGGTCCATTGGATGCTGGTTTTGTGGTGGAGTTTGCCCCTTTTTGCATGGTCGCTAATTTATTTGGACATCACATCATACTTAACTTTGGTTGCTTCAGATCGGCAGGTACTCGAATGTCAAATCATAGTCAACTCAACTCTGGATCCAGGTTTGAAGAATTAGTCCAGCTTGCCAGCAAGTTGGTCATTCATGTGCATCCCTCTCCCGTCCGCCCTCTGTGGGAGTCGCGTGGAAGAGAACAAGCTCAGAGTTATTAAAGATGCCAATTTTCCTACCAGTCTCTTTGATTGTGTTCAGTTCAGGCAATGTTTCATCTCATGGCTGGGGCACAACATTCTTGTTGGCATCGATGAAGCTGACCACATCTTGAAATCCTAAGCACAGCACTGAAGATTTCAGTGCAGTCTGACATACCATCTGGGTTATTGCAAATGTGGTTAGCAAACAGAGATTAGAATTTTTAGATAAAAAGTCAGATGTAATAATTCTGGATATTCAGTGTCATCACCAAAATGCTGGCTGCAGAATGTTGTGACACCTGTGATCAAGAAACTTACACATTCAAAAAAAGGTGATATTGTTTAGATGACCAAATACAAGTGTCACACATGACAGCATGTGTTGCCATGTATTGCCATGATGTGATATCTTTATTTTTTATTTATGTAGCATAAGTTGGGGAAAAATTTATTTCTGCTTTATTAGTTAGCCTACCAAAAATGTTTCAACTTGCAGAAAATTCTGTCTACAATCCTATTCTTTCTTTTTATCCTATATAATGAGAGTTATTCACCCTTACTGTCATGTTAGAACGCTGCGTGGAAATCAATAGTTTATGTAAAATTGGTAATGCCTTAAGAGAGCGATTGTGAGTTATTATGGCTGCATGAATTACTTATTGCCAGTTTTAAGCAAATTTGTTCATATTTGCTATTTCAGGTTGATGAGGATATGGTTTGGGCTGGACTGAACCACATAATCTCTGCTAATCAAATAAAATCACAGTTACAGAGATTCACCTCCTACATGCAATGAGTGAACAAGAGCTTGCTGTGTCACCAAACACCAATGTTCTACTCATTCAAACTTTGGAAGTCTACTGTGAAACTTTTCATACACTCAAACCTATATCTCACCTAACCCTTTGAACAGGTGCATACTGTGCCACAGCCCCTAACCTTTAACTTTGATGAATCTTGTTTGAAAAAGTCATTTCAGTATTAATTATTTGGAAATATAAATACTATGACCAGAATGTCGACATTGGCTTCTGTACACAATACTTACTCAAAACAGCTTCGATAAGATCATTTTTAGAAAATAAAGCTAAACCATAAAAAATGTCTCCATGCATCAGTGACGTTCTGTGATGGAAATGTATTAGTTAAATGTATAGTACATGACAACCTTGACCAGATTTCATCCAATGCACGCAGTCACGTTGCATAACATGTTCCCTTTGCAATAATAAATTGCCTTAGTAACATGAGATTATGTTAGTTATAATGTAAAATATACTGAAATTTCTAAGACCACATTTAAAACTGAAATTTAAGGAACTAATTATGAAAGGCCTCAAGCTTTGATGTAGCTTCTCAGGTTGAGATGAAAATATCAGGCTTATGTAGCTTTTTGTATACTACTGTTTGTGCTAGCTTTGCTTATTTATTAAAAAAAGAAACCCAAAACAATTGATTGAATGTATTTTTACAGTCAAATAGGGTATTAGAACCAGAAACACATGGAAAAACAAACATACTGCAAGAAAACATTGTATAATTTTACCCTTTGGTATTGAATCAAATCAAGTCTTGGAATATATTCTAAACTAAACCGAAACTCGATTTAGAGGAGTTGAGACAATTAAAAATCTATCAAAAATGCCTCATAGTTGTAGTGCATATGAAGGCGCTAGGTGGAAGACTTTTGGAAATTGCTGTTTACTACTTTCAGTTATATCTCCTGGTAGGACTTCCCATCCAGTCCAAATTCTGGGGAGGGCTTTGCTTTGTGTGCAAAATACTGCAAAAGAAACATTGTTTTGAACAATAGTGATACTCATTATCAGGTCATAATCCCATCAAATGCCCAGTACTGTGACTGATTAGCACAAGAGCTTCTTTCCTCCATCAACCCAGTCATTTTGCTTTGTTTACTTGAAAATTAGTGAATATTAAAATTATATACTATAACAAAATTACTATTTGCAGTGACAACATAAACTAACATACAAACACAATATTTAAATTGCATCTATGATACGTGCACAGAACTGTCAACTGAGAGAGCCTCATGTGGAGTTACTATAGATATTTTTTATAGCAACAAATGTACAGGAAGTTTAATACCATTTTGTGGTAGATAAAAATGCCACAGTCACTTTTTTCAATGAAGGATCAAAGGTGCATCACCACTCTGCTTAGTTCTGGATGTTTCAGGTATATGAGAGCTACAGCTTTAGTTAGAGCTCCACACTGCACCCTAGTGTCCAGGAGTATGAATTGCACTGTCAGGTCTAACTTGATGCTTCGAGTGGGATGCTTCTGTCTGAATAAATGAACAGCCAATCAAACACCCCATTTCTCTTTATTGACAGACGAAGTCGTTCCGCTGAAAATTGTGATTATGAAATAAAAAGGCTTTCTGGATAAACACTATTGTGAAGTAAAAGCTGAGTTTTTGAAAACGACATTTCGGAATAAAAACTACTGGTATTAAATAGAAATGCCTAAAAATAATTTCTATCATTGGAGAAAAATTTTATGTAAAATATTTCTTTATATTAAGCTAATTTCTATAGTAGAATGAAATATATTTAATAATGAGTTGAGCATTTTATATGAATCCAGGCATTTCATAATTTAATTGTCACATTACATATTTTTCTATTATTTATTCATGTAGATACTTATTTTATAATGTTTTCGGAATTCTATAGTTCTGACCATCTGTTGCAAAAGCGTAAGTTGCTTCCCTGTCATAAACCTTATTAACCTACCTTAAACTACTGACTCTAGAATAATACTCTATGATGTCCTGACAGGTGAAAGTCATAAATTAGTCAGTCATTTTCTACCGCTTATTCCATAGTGGGTCGCGGGGGAGCTGGTGCCTATCTCCAGCAGTCTATGGGCAAGAGGCGGGGTACACCCTGTACAGGTCGCCAGTCAATCGCAGGGCAACACATAAACAACCATGCACACACTGATTCACACACCTAAGGGCAATTTAGAGTGACCAATTAACCTAACAGGCATGTCTTTGGACTGTGGGGGGAAGCTGGAGTACCTGGTGAGAACCCACGCATGCACGGGGAGAACATGCAAACTCCATGCAGAAAGACCCCCAGCCAGGAATCAAACCCAGGACCTTCTTGCTGCAAGCCAACAGTGCTAACAACTGCGCCACCGTGCAGCCCCAACCTTTATAACAGCAATAAATCCGTTGATCCTATGATGTCCTGAGGGTAAAGTCATAAACTTTTATGGCAGACATAAACCCTTTGATCTGCTGACAGGGGGCATAAATCATCTAACAAGGGGGCCATAAATCACATTTTCAAACAATATGTCTTTTATCTTCTCAAAAATATACAATAAAAATAAAAAAGAGGTACCTCTTACTTTAAGTATTTGCATGGTTTTGTTTAATTAAACTAGTTTTTATCCGATTTAATGCAAACGTCGAATTTTGGACTTTTATTTATGAGTTCCTCTTTCTCATATTTTCTACTATGTCTGACCCATGGAAACATAAGCTGTAAATAGAAACATTAAAAGTCTCTCCCTCACTTCTATCACACTGAAGACTCCCCAAGAGGGGAACAAGCTGATGTTTAGGAGGAACTGCAAATATGAATATCCTCCTTAGTGTTTTTAACAAATCTTAATAGTGGTAAAACTACTCCTCTGGTCAGCATGCAACAAACAATCTGTGGGGCTAAACTTTGCCAATTGAACCCCATCCACCACAAGTGATAAGTTAATAGGTTTTCTGATTAGTGCGAAATAGGTGTTCTTTTACCATTTTCTTGTAATAAAACGATGTGTCATTTATTTTTCTTATTCAAACCAAGTCAATGCAGTACTTGCCTCTATGTCAAGTTTCCATAATCCATTTCGTTTAGATGAGGCCAAAATCTTACAATTCAACCTTTACGAGATGCACGTCCATTTACTTTGGTACACGGTCAAAAAAACTTTTTGCCTCTGTCCCATGTCATCACACCTGAGCAACCCTGAACCAAGATTAAATGGGTGTGGAGACAGTAACAGTTAGCATTTCTACGCCCACATGTGCTGACAAGTTGCAATAGCAACAACATAAAATCCAATCTAGTTATAAATCCCCTAGCTGATCTAATAGGGCTACAAAATTTCAGAAAAAGATGGGATGTGTGATAATATGATATGGTAAATGTCACAATAACGATATGACTTGCAATATATAAACAAACTATATGAAATTGTTAATCTGAGTTCATACCATACTTACACCTCAGATAATTCACCATTTTAATCTCAGTGACAAGGTTTATATTAAAAAAAAGCTGCTATTTTATTATTAAAACAACTTCAATGTAGTTTCTTAATGACCCCCTTACCATCATTAACTTTTAAACCTTTGATGCTGGATTAAACAAGTGTCTTAAAATATATATTACATATGACACATGGTATTTGAATAATTAGAGAATAATTTAGAAAATAAAGTAATCCTTAAATGTTCTGAGTTCAAACTGAAGATATATTTGTTCAGTAAAAATGAAGCAATATTGAGTCTCACCTCTCTCAACGAATCCTCTACATTTTATTTTGACCTTTCAGGTGATAATAGTAATCTTACTTCCAAATGAAGAATATAATCTGTTGTCACAACTACACTGTTAAGTCAGATGAAATACTAATATAATAATCAGTAATGACAAAGAGAAAGCATCCATTGATGTTAAAATAAAAAGATGTCTATTATTTCAAAAAACTGAGCTAAAATAAATCAGCAATCAGATTTCTTTCTTTTGTGCTGATTTTTATTAATCCGTCCAACTCTGCTTACCTGGTATTAAAATGCCTTATCAGATCACATTAATTATTTGTGATAAAACATAAAAGTAAAATACCCGTCTGCATCAAATGTCAGTACCTGTGCTGCTTTTGATGGCGTTGCTCGGTTACCTGAGGAGGTCGCATTCTCATAAAACAATATAAACCGTCCTTACATGAGCATTATTCTAGCCCTTACCTATGGCCCATAAACCTCTAACTAAATGAGACTGTCCATAGAAATAGCTAAAATGAGCCTCCTTCAAAGTGTAAGTTGGTTTGTTTAAAGGAGCCAAGAGGTAGAGAGTTATGGAGGGCCAATCCTGCCATAATTAAGAATATATGCAGAAATAAACAAATAAAATGCTCAATAAATAAATAAACAAACAATTAAATGAACAGAAAATGCAGTAAATAAATAAATGTAGGCAGTAATTAAATTATTCAATGGGACATAAATGTATATATATAGTTTAATTAGCTTCTTTATTTTTTCACCTTTGTAATAATTACGTTATTTATTTATTATCCATTGCAATTATTTACTTTTTTATTAATGACATTTTTAAATGTACTTATTTATGTTTATGTTTTAATATTTACTGTCTGTTTTATTTTTCCTTTGTATTTTTTACTCTATTTGTGCAATGCTATTCATTTATGCCTGTGCTTTTTACATTTCCGTTTGCATTTGAGGAGGGGCTATGTCTTCAGGCGTCAACGTCTGTCTATTGGCTGGTTAGCTTTAGCCTGCATAGCTCGGATCTGCCTGGCTTTTCTCCACCAAAAAGCATTTAGCAATGGCGAACTTGGCAGGCAGACGTTCAAGGAAGAAATTATTACATTCTCACGCCAATCAACCCAAAGATACTATAAGTACAAACTGAGCACATTTTATAGTTATTGTTGATACAAAGTACACAAGATTAGACGTTAACTAGGATTATGAATGTCACATGGGTCATAACGATTATTTTAATATGATATCCTTCTAGAATGATTTTTCTTCCTGAGGTTGTTGGCGGGTGGTTGAGTCCCAGCAGAATGGTGGTGGTCCGGTTTTTGAAATGTGAGGCTTAAGGGGATCATCGGAAAAGTGTAAAATGCTATTGAAAGTCATGACCCCATGGTATTGAGCGATGCGCAGGGGAATGCAATTTTGGAGACTGAAGGAACAACAGGTTTTAAGTAATTTATTTTGTGATTTAAAATTAGAGGGGACGTGATTACTCATGATGACTTCAGCAACATTTAAGTTTAATGTTTTTACCTGGTTTTCACCCCTACTGTAAAGGGTCACAGTACTGGAAACAAAATACACGAAGGATTCTTACTATAAAACAACCGGGCTTCCAGGAGTTACAGGGTACCAAAAGGAGGAGAATTAGGTAATCCTAAGTATTCATATTTCTCTTATTTGTCCAAAGATTGAAATGCATTGCTCGTTTTTTTACA